>CM042842.1:20472648-20954520 GCA_023653725.1 Bungarus multicinctus
GGCCGGAGATATAAGGAGGCAATGGGAGGACCAGGTAATTGTAGGCCAAGATGGCAATCCAGGTGAGAACTTTACATGGCACTGGGCTGCAACTCTTGGGGGGCTGGACTGCCCCAAGAGGTGAGAGAGTCTGCATTTCACCAGTGGGCTTGCTTTTTTTCTGCCGTCTCAACCAAGTCATCCCCAGAGGGGCCCTCTTCATGCTGGCAATGTGGAGAAGAGGAGCCCCACTTCTGCTCTTCCATCTCCCCTCTCCCCGATGAGGTGGTCTCAGCCCAATCTGTCTCATGGAGGGGATGTTCCAAATTGCTCTCCAAGATGGGAGACCCCTTGAAATGATGAGAAAGGAAATCAGCACCTTGCTGGTGCCCGGAGAGGGGTAACCGGAGCTTAGGGGACACGTTATTCTCATCCCCAATGATTTTGCTGAGCCTGCTGAGTGGCTCCTGCATGACTTCTGAAAACCTTCTTTTGGTGTCCTCAAACTTGGCTTCCTGAGCCTTGAAGAAGCCACCCTTGTTCTCTGAAGGGGAATGGTTGGGAGATGATGGAGCAGTCCTGGAATCGCCATTTTTGTTCCTGGGCTGGGTGATTTGTCTCCACAGATGAACGTTGAGCTTAGAGTCTGATTTGGACAGTGTCACCTCGGGCTCCAAGCGAGAAATTTCAGTGGAAATGGATTTGACCAAGTTCAACAAAGGCTGAGGTTTGAGGGATGGGCCTTCCCGGGACTCAATTTCAGTTGAGAGGGATTTCACCAAGTCGATTAAGGGTTTGGGGCTGTGTGAGTTTTCCAAGCCAGTTGATCTCTGAGATGGTGAGTGAGTTGGAGATAGGGAGTGAGAAATGGGTGAGAAATCTGGTACAAGGGGAAACAGAGGAGAGGATGGTCCACAGAAGGGATGCTCTTTGCAGTCATCTTCCTCAAAGAAAAAACTGTCAGCTGAGTTTGGAGCTGGAGCTTCCTCATCATCTAAGGCAAAGATCAGCTCATTTCCATATGTATCTTCCCACACAATGTCCTTTACAGGCTCAGCAGCTAAGCAATGGCTTAATCTTTGGGAAGGATGGCTTGTCTCTTTCCAGGGAGGGCAAGAAATATTTGCTGTAGAAGGATCTGAAGGCATCTGAGGATGGTCAGTCATCTTTCACATCCTCCCTGGGACTGAGCCTATGGAATAGGAACAAACACAGATGCTGAGAAACCTTAAATCCCAACCTAAATTCCTTCAAAGCAGCCATTTAATCATTCGTTCATCTTGTTCATGTTGACTCCGCACATCCCAAAGTAATACTTGTGATGCCATTCAGCCCACAGATATGCTCTAATTAGAGATTCCGAGGTTCCATGAAGAGGGAGAAAGAACAGATGACTTCCTCTATATAATTTAAAGCCAGAATTTCTAACCACAATTTGTTGAACAAGCTGCAATAGCCTGGTATATTCATGATGCTTAGCATCCACAGGCATGTCCCCAATTCCATTAAGTTAAAAAAAAAAGAACTTTATGGCTGCTTATCAATCATTTTCTCAATTTCAAAATTACATTTGAGGAAATGATTTAACAACCAATCCTATGTTCACATTGTTTGGAGGATTAATGGCTACTTAAACAATCATTCTGGTTTGACAAATATAGTTAAAGTAGGCTAATCTACAATACAGATAGTCCTCAACTTACAACCACAATTAAGTCCAGAATTTATGTTGCTAAGTAAGAAATTTACTACGTGAGTTTTCCCCATTTTATGACTTTTCTTGTCATATTTGTTAAGTGAATTACTGCAATTGTTAAATAAGGAATGTTGTCTGTAGGGATTGGAGACATTTAACAGTTACATTACCTCGAGGGCAAAGACTTTGACATGCACACACACACAAAGACAAGGAAAAGAGAAAAGAGAAAAGAGAAAAGAAAGGGAAAATGGAACTCTCTGGTTTACACATCATGGTCACTCTCACCATAAATCTCAGTTAACCTAAATTAGGAAAGGCAAAAATCTAGAAGGGGAGAAAGATCAATGTTTTCTTTTAATACCTTTATTTAGCCAAACTGTTTTTTTCAGCTTTGTCGCTGATTAGTGTCCGTTCCTCACACAACTTGCACACAGGCCTTTTCTTCATCCCTGCCTGGATGGGCCATTTTTCTCAATCCCAAGTTTCCGCCTCCCACGTGGAGATCTTGGTGGGACTCTTGATTCTGAGCTGCTTTTCCCATTGTCTGCAACGAGACTCCAAGGTTCCCTTCCTGGGTCTCTCACAACCCACAGATTTACTCTGCATCAGAGGTGGCATTCAGCAGGTTCTGACCAGTTCTGGAGAACCGGTAGCAGAAATTTTGAGTAGTTCGGAGAATGGGCAAATGCCACCTCTGATTGGAGATTTTACAATATCCTTCCCCTGCCAGACCCACCAAGCACCGCCCACAGAACCAGTAGTAAAAAAAATTGAGTCCCATCACTCCTCTGCACCTCGAGGTAAAGGTACCTTTCAGCGTATGGTCTGCCACCCTGAGTTCTCAGGCAAAGGGCCTGGGAGGACATTAATCAGAGTACGAGCCCCTCCTTTCCTGATTAGGACTTTGCCCAGTGATTCCCTGGAGCAACCTTCTCACTCACTTCTCAGTTTCCCTAGTCACACAGTCAGTGTGTCTCTCTCTCTCTGCTCTAACAGAAGATCCTTCGCTCCGGCCAACCCCATTGCTTTTCAGAGTCTATAGGTCATGTTCCTTTGGGACTAGCAAACAGCGGTTAGAAAAAGCATGGAGGGATCCAGTTGTGATTGGGAGAAGGGCTCTCTTGCTCACAAACAGGCATACACACACTTCCCTCACTCTCCTGGGCTTCAAAAGCTGAAACATTGAGGTATTCACCTTCTTTCCAAGCAGCTGTTGACCTCAAGACTCAAAACTCCTTTTACTACCCTTGTTCCAAATGAGAAAGGTCCAGGGAATCCACCCACAGACACAAGGGATCCGCTGCCAGCAAAGGTGGAGGCTTACCTGGGCCTGGTCTGTTGGTCAGGTTAGCTTGGAGTCCCATCTGACATGCCAAATTGTTGGAAGAAAAATCCAGTCTGGTTCCAAGCTGGGAGAAATAAAATGAGGCTGGCTAAAGGAAAGAAGATTTTTGTTCATTTGGATGCCAGAAACTTCAGTGACAGCAGCATATTTCAAGGGGGGTTGAGAAAGGTGGGCTTTTATACAATCTTTGGAGTTTTGTGATTAAGAATGTGTCCTTTAATATTTTAATGGCAGTTGCCAGATTCCCAACCCCATGGGAATGTAGGGTCATGCCTGGCTCTATAGGCAAAAGGGGAAATACACATCCCAGGTTTTTGTCCTAATAATCTGGTCAGCTCTGGCTTCCCTAGCCGTGTTGCTTATTTGGAGTCTCTGCTTATGAATAGATTGGCCCTGTCTGTCTTCCTATGCCTAGATTCAGGTAACTGAAAAAAATCCTTTTAGGTACCTTTCTAAAAACACATCAGAATTCTATACGTTCTATTGTGAGCTTGGTCTATCACTTGGAAAACAAATAAGATCACTCAAACACCAACACCCTGTCAGCTGTCCAGCTGGAAGTTCCAAAAAGAGACCTCATTGTGCTTCCCAAAAGGAAAACTACACTACATTAGCACAGAAGAAGCAAAACCGGCTCTGGTTTCCCCGCACACAAGAAACTTGCTCTTTCCCTCTGGCCATCGCCCTCAGTTCCTTGCATTGCCCAATTAAACCCGCTTGTTTTGTGACGGGAACAGTCCGGCTCTCTCAAACCCCTGCGTTGTGGGACCTTGGGGTTGGCAGCAGGGTCCCTCGATCTGCAGGCTGGTATTCCGCTCCCTCCCTGACATACCATCCACTCCCCTCCCGACTATTGTCAGGAAGCAACCAGGTGAAAGAGGGAATCACTCTTCTTGACACACCTGTAGAGTCTGCCTGTGATTCAGCTAAACACTCACCTGCTTCATTTTGTTTTAGAACTTGGCCAGGGAACAGCTTTCTAATACTTTTTATACAACTCATTTCACTATTTTTTAAGACTTTCAAATATATTTATTTCAGTCTGGAATGTAGATTTTAATTTTTTTGTTTGTTTGAATTCTGTTCTTTGTTAGCTGGCATTAATTGTTGCTGGGCTGGGCAACTGATAATGGAAGAGAAGGAGATAATTTTTGCGAATTGAGAGTTTAGCAAAGAGTTTGAATGCAAATAAGATATTTTGTTTCTGTGCTTACAGCCGTTCCAGATTACCTCTCATGAATAAGAGAGAAACAAACCGCCAAAAATGGATTATTTGCAACAAAATTGTAGCATAATTCTGAGGGGTGAAATTTCCTGATTTCTTTACATGCATTTCAGCATCAACATGCATTTTTTTCACCTCAAAATATCGTATACATTTGCTTCAGGTTTTGTGGCTTGAGAATAAGTAGAAAATTCTAGTTTCAGAAGTTTACTTCTTGCAGTCCAGGAAATGTATTTAATATGATTCTAATGAAAGTGTAAGCTACCTGGCATTGCTTTAAAACATGTATCTCAATAAGCATGGTGATTTGTTAAGGAAAAAAACTAGAATCTAGGGATGTTTGGTTTTTAATTTGAAAATTCATGATAATAATAGTACTAATACTCGGCCTCTCTGAGATTGGCAACAAGACCAAGGAATATTCGTTCTGAATTGTTTTTACCAGAATATGAATTTAACTGACATGTAATTTAGAAGCATCATCTCACAACCGCACGTCATAAGGGTCTCTCAGAGTTTTGGGCACAACGCTCACAGTTCCCACTCCTCAAAAAGTTAGCATATTTCCAGACAACTTTGGGAAGCTGAAATGTTCCCTGTGTGCCAAAGCTAAAAATATAAGATGTAGCATCACCTTTTCTACCACTTTGCAGCCTTCTCAGTATAAAGAGCTAAAAAGATTGAAAAATTTATGTCATTCTCAAATTAAATCAAAGTGAAATGGGAAATTAATTCTGTGCAATTGTGGGCCCTTATCTACCTACATATCAATCCCATTAATTGGCAGAAAGGACTCGAAGATTCTGCACCAGGAGGCCTCTGAAGATCTTTGGATCTTGCAAAAGATCTGGCACTTACTTATTTACTTTAATTGTTTATTTACTATCTTTATTATTTTTACAAATAACTCAAAATCTGGCACTTACTTATTTACTTTAATTATTTACTATCTTTATTATTTTTACAAATAACTCAAAGCATACACCATACACCTTCCTCCTATTTTCCCCAAAACAACAAACCTGTGAGGTAGGTTGGGCTGAGAGTGAGTAACTGGCCCAAGGTGACCCAGCTGCTTCCATGCGAAGGTAGGACTAGAAGTCACCGTCTCCCACTTTCTACACTGGTGCCTTGATGGCTACATTTGATGATACCTTTGGGTGCAAGTTTTAAAATGAACAGCACAGCAGATGCTTCTGCTTTAAAAAAGAGGGTGAAGAGCAAATATTCTGAACTGAGAAGCAAGACAGAGGAGCTTCACAACTATTTCCCCTTGGCCGAACAGCAGAATGAGGATCCACTCAGGTTTTTGTATGAGTATTTTTGTGTAATCAAAGGGTTAGAAAACTTAAAAAAAAAAAAAACAGGAAACAAGGCTGGCTTGGCTATCATCTGTGGATTGATGCAAGCAGGGGAACCGTTTCTCCAAGCTCCCTCTAGCTGCAGAGATCATCTCAATCAGAAGAGAGCTGGAAGGGACCTTGGAGGTCTTCTAGTCCAACACCTTTTCAAGTAGAAGACCCAGACCAGGGGTGTCAAACTCAAGGCCAGCAGGCCGGATCTGACCTGTGGGGTGCTTAAATATGGCCCACAGGGAGAACCTGGAAGTAGCAGCCTGCAGTTCCCGATTTTTGGTCTGGGCAGCCTCCTGCACCACTCTGCCAGCCAAAACAGGGGCCCCTCCACAGCCCATTTTGGCCAGCAAGGGGCTACAGAAGCTTTCAAGGCCAAAAACAGGGTGTGCCCCCCCACTACCACCACGCACATCACCCCCATGCCCCATTTTGGTTGGTAAAGTACTGCAGGAGGCACCCGTCCCATCTCCCCTCCAGCCAGCTTGCAGAAAACTACAATGCTGATCCGATCCACAAAGAAATCCTGTTTGACGACCCTGCCCTATACCATTTCAGACAAGTGATGGGGTCCAGTCTCTTCTTAAAACCTCCAGTGATGGAGCACCCATAACTTCTGAAGGAAAGCTCTTCCTCTGGTTAATTATCCTCACAAGGACAAATAGGCTGAAAAACAGCTTCCATCCCAGGGCAGTAGCTGTGTTGAATTCTGCTGTATATGCAGAGTTGGTGTGGTGTTGGGGGTTTCCGGTTCAATATGTGAAGTGTGAACGATGTGCGTTTGTTTTTATTTTCATGGTCCTGGTCATGATGTGCACTGAAGATGGTGTTTTATTTCATTGTACGTGGTGGAAGGACAATAAAGTAAACTAAATTAAAACGTTGCTTTTCTCCACATTAAATGTCATGTTGTTTCAGGACCCATTGTTCAAGTCTATCGAGATCGATTTGGATTCTAAGCAGGTCTTCTGGGGTGTTGGCTGTTCCTGCCAACTTAGTGTCATCTGCAATGGGATGAGTTCCCCTCCCATTCCTGCATCTAAGTCACTTATGAAGATATTGAAGAGTCCTGAGCCTAAGACGGAGCCTTGTGGTACCCCACTGCTTACTTCCCTCCATGTAATAGATGTAGTACCATTATGGACGACTTGAGTACAGTTTGTCAGCCAGTTACAAATCCATCTGGTGGGGATGCTGCCTATTCTACATGTTTCTAGCTTACCAAAAACTAGGTTGTGGTCTACCTTGTCAAATGTCTTGCTAAATTTTATGTCCACAGCATTTCGCTGGTCTACTAATTTAGTCACTTTGTCAAAGAATGAAATAAGATTGGTTTGGCATGAACTGTTTTAAACAAACCGGTGCTGGTTTTTAGTTATAACTTTATTTATTTCTAGATGTTCACAGACCTGTTGTCAGGCTACGGAACTTTTTCCCATTCAAACAATAAGAATGAACTTCTGAGAACCAAACGTATCAAAAGGAATCCTTTATTGAGATGAGACAGTTCACGTAGGAATTCAAAGCAGCGTCTGAGGTCCCTCAGGCATACAGTGATAGATAAGGGAGTTTAGAATCCCCCCCCCCATCCCAATGTTTATTTAGGGAAACAAAACCCAATATGTTAATTCCCCTCCCAGCCCCTCTGGGAGGGGATCCTTCCCCTTTAGGAAGGTTTTTTCTCACGTAGCTTTCCCAAGACGTACCTAACTTCCCCCCCCACCCCCTTTTTAGAACGGACTGTTTTTGGAGATTTCCCAGAGCACTTCACTGTGGAGTTTTATGGTCCTCTCAGCTCCTGGCTGTGCCGCTCCGAGGTGTTAGGTTCTGGCCATCTGGCTTCTCTCCCCCCATTGTATCATGTATGGGTGTGCATATTCGATATAAGGTTAAATATATTCAGATTACATCAAGAAAGGATTTCTTTATCAGTTTTCCCCCCCCCCCTTTTTTTCTTCTTCCTCTGAAGAAATGACAGATACACAGATCTGACATCCTGCCCTCCTTTAAAAAACAGATAGGTCTACCTGGAAAAAACAAAAATCATGCGTTACATGTGCAATTCAGGATGGTTTATCAGGGTATTTTAGGTGGAACTTTCGTAGTAATGTGGGTGCTTTTACATGTCTTTTGGCTACCCACTCATTTTCTGAGGAAGGAAGGTGTTTCCAAGCTACTAAATATTGTGTGGATCCACGTTAAGTGCGTGAATCAAGGATGTCTTTAATTTCAAAATGTTGTTCCCCATGTATCATGATGGGGGTTGGGGGTGTGGGAAGGGGGGGTCTGAGGTTTGACGTGATCTCCGGTTTGAGCAAACTATAGTGAAATACTGGATGAATCTGCCTAAGAGTTTTTGGAAGACGAAGCTCTACCATCACGGGGTTGATAATTCTGGAGATGGGGAATGGCCCAATGAATTTTGGTCCTAATTTCTTAGAAGGTTGTAATGATTTTAAGAATTTTGTGGACAAATATACACGGTCTCCAATCTTGAAAGGTTTAGGTTCACAGCGTTTTTTGTCTGCTTGAGTTTTGTAAACTGCTCTAGCTTCCTGTAGAGATAATCTTATCACTGGCCACATGGCTTGTAAATTATCCATCCACTCCTTAAGGGAGGGGATTTCAGGTTCTTTGGTGGGTAGTTCCGGCATGGGGTTGAATTCTTGGCCCGTGGCTACGTGGAATGGGGTGAACCCTGTGCTACTATGGACTGAGTTATTGTATGCTACCTCTGCAAAAGGAAGAAGGTCAGTCCAATTGTCCTGTTGGTAATTAATAAAGCATCTTAAATATTGTTCTAATACGCTGTTCACTCTCTCTGTTGCTCCATCCGTATGGGGATGGCTTGAAGACGATAATCCCTGGGTGGAGCCTAATAGGTTTAAAAGCGCCCTCCAAAATTTGGATGTGAACTGAACACCCCTATCTGAGATAATCCGTTGGGGGGCTCCATGAAGGTGATAAATGTGTATTAGGAACATCTTTGCCAATGACTTGGCAGTTGGGATCTTTTGGCATGGAATAAAGTGAACCTGTTTGGAAAAAAGATCAGTTACAACCCAAATGACAGTATTCCCAGCACTTTCGGGAAGTTCCACTATAAAGTCCATAGAGCTCTCTTTCCAGGGAGCAGAAGGGTCTGCTACTGTTTGTAAAAGTCCAGGATATTTTCCTTGTCTTCTCTTTGCAGCAGCACAGATGGGGCAGCTCGCAACATAGTTTTCAATGTCCTTTTTGAGGGACGGCCACCAAAATTGTCTTTTGATGAGGTGCAGGGTTTTTACAAAACCAAAGTGTCCTGCTATTTTGGAGTCGTGGCAACGTTTCATGAGTTCCATTCTCTGGCTTGCAGGGACATAAAGCTTGTTTTCTACCCAAGCCAGTCCATCTTTGAGTAAGCACGTTTCTGTTAACCTGGAACCAATCATCTTTAAGTAGTGCCTCCTTAAATATTGACGTCGTTGTGTCTTCAGTCAGGGATGATTTTTTTTTCTCTTGTGCCCGGGTGATTACCTTGGCTGCTAGTTGGGTCGGTTGGATCATCGGTTTTATAACTTCAATCTTTTTGCTGTTGTATTGGGGTTTCCTGGACAGTGCATCTGCTAAAAAATTCTTTCTCCCAGGAAAATATTTGAGAGTGAAATTAAAACGTTCAAAATATCGAGCCCACCTTGCTTGTTTTTCGGAGAGTTTCCGTGGATTTCTCAGATCTTCCAGATTTTTGTGATCAGTCCATACTTCAAAGGGGATTTGGTTTCCTTCCAGGAAATGTCTCCATGTGAGCATTGCCCACCGCACAGCATATGCCTTTCTCCCATATGGCCCATCTTTGCTCGGTTTCCATCAATTTCTTGGATGTCTAAGCGCATGGTTGTAATTGTCCACTTCCATTCTTTTGGAGGAGGACTGCCCCAACTGCAACATCACTGGCGTCTGCTTGGATGACAAAAGGTTGTTCGGGATCTGGGTGCTTAAGGACTGGTTCTGCTGCGAACAGACGTTTGAGTTTCTCGAATGCTGCTTGGCATTCCATTGTCCAGATGAGGGGTTGCCTAGGTTTGGGTTTCTCCCCTCCTTCGTTTTTAGCAAGTTCGTGATAGGGAGGGCGATGTTTGCAAAAGCTGGAATGAATTGGCGATAAAAATTTGCAAACCCCAGAAAACTTTGCAATTGTTTGCGTGTGTGGGGTGGATCCCAGTCCAATACAGCTTTCACTTTCTGTGGGTCTATCTCTATTCCTTCATGGGATATTCTATACCCCAAATAGTCAATTTTCTCTTGGTGGAACTCACATTTGGAGAGTTTTGCATATAGTTTAGCGTCTAAGAGTTTTGTGAGGACTGCACGGAGTAGCTTGATGTGTTCTTCCATCGTTTCCGTGTAGATTAAAATATCATCAAGATTCACTAAAACTCCTTTAAATAAAAATTCATGAAGGGTTTCATTGATCAATTGCATAAACACTGCAGGCACTCCTTGCAGTCCAAAAGGGAGCACCTTAAATTGGTAGCATCCCAATGGTGTGTTAAAAGCTGTCTTCCACTCATCCCCTTCCTTTATTCTGATGCGGTAATATGCCTCCCGTAGGTCTAACTTTGAAAAAAAATTTCCTTTCGAGAGGTGGGCTAACATGTCCTTCATGAGGGGGAGTGGATACATATTTTCTATGCAAATGGAGTTCAATTTTTGATAATTCACACAGACGCATGGAGCCATCTTTCTTTTCACGGAATAACACTGGGGCAGCTATTTTTGGTCTGGCGGGTTCGAAGAAACCCCGTTTTAAGTTTTTATCGATAAATGCTCTGAGTTCTTTCAGTTCTCTGGGAGACATGCAGTACATTTGTGGTTTTGGGAGTTTAGCCCCTGGTAGGATTTCGATAGCGCAGTCTGTGGCTCGATGGGGTGGGAGTTCATCACAAGCTTCCTCACTAAATGCTTGGGCCAGATCCTGGTACTCATTGGGGATGTTAATGGGTTTCACAGACTGTCCAGTCATGGTTGATTCTCTGTTCTCTTTCCCATTCTTTATCCTTTCCTCTGAGCTTTTTGCAAATATTACATCTCTCTGGAATTGTATGGTTCCTGTCCTCCAATTTATTTTTGGATTCCATTTCTGTAGCCATGTGAGACCTAGAACTAGTGGCTCTTCCATCCCTGGGGCTACAATGAATGTGAGCATCTCCCTGTGGTTTCCTAGTCTTATTTTCAATGGTTCTGTGGTAAACCTGGCTGGCTCCCCCCCCGCTATGGTTCCATCTAATTGGCAGAAAGCGATGGGATTTTCCATTTCTTTCAGTTGGATTCCCAATTTATCTGCAAGGGAGGGTTTGATTAGGCATCGAGTGCATCCCGAATCCAGCAACGCTGTAACTTCCTCCCCCTTCCCTTGGCTGGGGATAAACAGTCTCAGGGGTAGGGTGATTGGTTCAATTGGATTGCTTACCAGCGGGTCATCTTCTGGATCACTTTCGGACTGGCTCATGTCCCCTCGGAGCGTTTGGGATTCTTCCTCAGGTTTGGGGGGGGGGGTCAGAATCCCACATCTACTCGGCCTCTCAAGCCAGTCTCCTTCCCTCGAGGGCTGGATGTTGTGGGTTTCCTCCCTGATGGGTGGTCTAGCTTTCTGGCAGGAGACTTCGAGTGGCATTCTGCTGCGCGGTGTCCCTCCTTTCCACACTTAAAGCAACCAGGCGTTCTTGGAGTCATGGTGGATTGGGATTTGAAAACTTCCCGTTTCCCCAGGGGTGGGGATCTTTTCCAAAACTTACCAGCACGGTACCGGTTTCGAGTCATGTCTATCTCTGCCTCCTCTGCCATCATGTACCATTCATGCAACAGGTTTGGGGCCCCACGGGCCAGGCAGACAGCGTATAAATCATCATTTAGTCCATCTTTGAACCAGCAGACTAAGAAATCCTCTGGCCAATCTACCCAGCCGGCCAGGTCACGAAATTCCTCGGTGTATTCTGCTACCAGGCAACGACCTTGTTTCACGACTCTGATGCGGTCGCGGGCTTTTCTATCGGCAAGCGGGTCCTCGAACCGGTGGTGCAAGGCCGTCATAAAGCAATCTAAGTTTCTTAATTCTGGGGCACTGACGTTGTGGAGCGTTACCATCCATCCGGCTGCCGCCCCTTCAAGAGCTAGGGTGACAATTCGCACCCGGGACCCTTGGGTTGGGAAATCCTGTCCATATTCTTGCATGTAGGTGAGCACTTGTGCCAGGAAAAATCCCAATTTCTGGGGGTCTCCATCGAATTTTACCCCCAAGGGCGGGACCTTCCTCTGTAATTGTGTGTTTCTGGGTTGGCCAGGGTTAATTCCCTGATCCGGGGCGTTTAAGGGTCGGGTACCTGGTGTGGCTGCTGGTTCTTCAGCTTGTCCCTCTTCCCGCTCAATTTCCGCTGAATCCGGGGTGGCGGCTCGGGTTCTCACTTTCTGGTTCCCTCGCTCTCCTGCGTTGTCGTCTTTGTGCATCCCCCATGTCGAGGTTCTCCAGGGCTTTCCTCACTAGGCGATTGATGTACCATCTCATTCGGTCATCGGCCGGTGGCTCCTCATCCCATTCTTCCTGATTCGATAGGGCCTCTAGCTCCAATTTCCACATGGGTTTACGATTTCCTCGGGTGAGGGTTACTCCCCTGGTTCTTCCATTCCAGGTGTCTCTCTTTCCTACACCTATAGACCACCGGGGCTTGGTGGAGGATTCGCAGGCAGCCTCGCTGTCTTCGATGGGGCACATCGAGTCAGTATCTGGCTGGGTAACTGTTGACGTTTCTCCCCAGCATTCGGCTCCCCCTTGCTCCTTGCTGTATTCAGACATTTTTTTCTTCTCTTGTAGGATCCCCTCGGTAGAGTGAATTATTAAAAAAAAAAATTCCTCTCCGGGTTGACCTCTATTGCAGACTCTGATTTATGTCAGGCTATGGAACTTTTTCCCATTCAAACAATAAGAATGAACTTCTGAGAACCAAACGTATCAAAAGGAATCCTTTATTGAGATGAGACAGTTCACGTAGGAATTCAAAGCAGCATCTGAGGTCCCTCAGGCATGCAGTGATAGATAAGGGAGTTTAGAATCCCCCCCCCATCCCAATGTTTATTTAGGGAAACAAAACCCAATATGTTAATTCCCCTCCCAGCCCCTCTGGGAGGGGATCCTTCCCCTTTAGGAAGGTTTTTTCTCACGTAGCTTTCCCAAGACGTACCTAACTTCCCCCCCCACCCCCTTTTTAGAACGGACTGTTTTTGGAGATTTCCCAGAGCACTTCACTGTGGAGTTTTATGGTCCTCTCATCTCCTGGCTGTGCCGCTCCGAGGTGTTAAGTTCTGGCCATCTGGCTTCTCTCCCCCCATTGTATCATGTATGGGTATGCATATTCGATATAAGATTAAATATATTCAGGTTACATCAAGAAAGGATTTCTTTATCAGTTTCCCCCCCCCCCCCTTTTCTTCTTCCTCTGAAGAAATGACAGATACACGGATCTGACACCTGTTTTTTTATTATCTTTTCCAAAGTCTTGTAAGGAACATTGCAACCCCTTCATCTTCATCATTATTTCATCATTCCCGAAACTTGGTGAGATGGAATTCATAACTGGAATGTACTGCTGGAAAGATATAAATTGTTCAAAAGAAACAGACCCAACAAAAGAGGATGGAAAGTTGCACGTTATGTAAAGAATCGCTACATCTTTACAGAAATATACAATACCAAGGATAGAAATCCCAAAGAGAAAAACAGTTCAGGATGCTTAATAAACTCTGAAAAATAAACAATAAAGGCTCAAACAAAAACAATACCATAGAGAATAGAAACTCCAGAAGAAACCAACACGGTTGCACAAAGAACTCTCTGAAAAACTGAGGAACAAAAAGGACAAGTATCAAAAATGGAAAGAGGGGCATGTAACCAGAGCAGAATTCTAGCAAATAGACCAAAATGTAGAAGGACAGTGTCAGGAAGGCTAAGAATAAACGAAGGCGATTACTAGAAGCAATCATGAATATGTTAAAAGCAGATCCTGCCAGGCAAAACTTATTGCCTTCTTTGATAAAGTGACTAAAGTAGTGGATAAGGAAAATCCTGTATATGTGGTATATTTCGACTTCAGTAAGGCATTTGACAAAGTAGACCACAGCCTACTTTTTGGTGAGATTGAACCATGTGGGATAGATAGGATCACCACTAGATGGATTCCCAGTTGGATGGCCAACTGCACTCAGCACGTGGTCCTCAACAGACCTACATCTACCTAAGGGAAGCATATATTTGAGTAACTCAAGGTTCTGTTTTAGGCCCAGTACTCTTCAATATCTTCATAAATGACCTAGATGAGAGGACAGAAGGGGAGCTCTTCAAATTTGCAGCTAACACCAAGCTGGGGGGAAATGCTAACACTTTGGAACAGCGTTAACATTAGGCCCTATCCAATAAATGATGAGAAAATTAAGACCAGGCACGAAAAAAACAACTGCACATATAGAATAAGGAGTATGTGGCTCAACAGTAATAAATGTGAGTAGGATATAGGTGTCCTACTGGATCAGAACTAAGTATACATTTGTTAAGTATAAGAAATACCCAACCTTTTAGTCTTTCATATTATAAGAACATAGCAAGCCATTGTTAAGATGATGTACCAGCAAGCCCATCCTCCCCTGCCCGCCACTGCAGTCCCCTGCAAATGGAGTAAAAATTTGAACATGTAATTGACTGTAAACAGGACTTGCACTGGAGGATTTCTTAGCTCTTCTGCAATAAAACTGCTTAGCAGAAGCTGCTGGATTGGTTTGTGCCAGTTTCGCCTTGTTTATTGGGGAAAGCCAGACATCACAATCAAGAACTACTGCACTGTTTTATTCCCAGAACATATTTTTAAATATTAATTTTCCTCAGTAGCTAATCTTAATATTTTTCTTTTTAAATTGATTGTTATTATATTGTAATCATGTTTGTATCTGTTACGAACCAATTGAGGTTTATTAATATATTGAAAAATCATTATATCATTTTTACATAGTATTTTCAAGAGCTGCACTCAGCACAAAACCTGTAATTGAAAAAAGTCCACTTGAGAATGGAACCCATGACTGAAGGAGGCCTGCTTGCCACTGAAAATACAGGGCAACGTGGAGTTTGTTTATAATTAATCCTAAGCAATATGAAAACAACATATTTCAGAAGGAAATGCAATTACAGATCCCCATTCTTCACTATTTATGCTTACAGGGAGTCCTTGTTTAATAACCGGTAACTTAGCAACCATTTGAAGAGCAATTTATGACCTGTTTTCAAACTTATGATGGTTGTAGCCCCCCCCAAAGTCACATGACATTTTGGGTGCTTGGCAACCCGGCTCACATTTGCAGCCCTTTGCAGGGTCCTGCAGCCAGGTGAGAGGGATTTTCAGTGAGTTTTGATGGTTTCCGGTATTTACTTGTATTTCTGGCAAAAAATGCCCGCTGGATATAATGAATTCATTTAATGACTGTGTAACTCCCACAGAAAATAAAAATGGTCATGGGCATGTCACCCTCTTAAACACTGCTATGGTCATAATTCCAGACTCTGTTATGGTTATAAGTCAAGGACTACCTATACTATATTTTTATATTTGCAATGCATTCACCAGATGGTACACAGTTAAATTCAAAGCACAATTCAGTAAATCAAGGCAGTAAAGTAATAAAGTCATGATTATATACTATAATTCTCTCCATGATCTGCATTAAGTGGCTATGAGGAGGACCACCATCTTCTCCCACCTCCCCATCTTCCTGTCCCCTCTCCCTCCATTATTTCCTCATGTGCAAAATAGAGATTGTATGATCTTTGGGGCAGAAATTTCTCTCGCCCTCTCTCTCTCTCTCTCACACACACACACACACACACACACACACACTCACTCTCTCTCTCTTTCCCTCCCTCCCTTTTTCTTTATATGGCAGAGTGAGGTGTAGTTATGTTGTGCCTGTATAAACACTACCAAGCAAAGACATAGATTTTGCAGGTTTATCGAACAAATGTGAGCCACTTTTTGTTCTTAATTCTGCTGGCTTCTTTGCAGCTTGGATGCAACAGTCCACTGCAGCATTTTAGTGGCAAATGATAGACAAGTGAGATGGGCTGCTCTTCCATGCTGAATTCAGCACTATTATGCCTGATAACACTAAACACATTGCCAGCTGAACAAAAGGAACACTCCCAACCCTTTGTTTAAATCAAATCCAACACCTGGGTTTTCACCTCAAAAAACCTCCAAAAGTTATAATCAAATTTATAATCTGAATATTGCAATAAACAAAAACAAGACTTTATATGTAAATCCAAGTTAATTTTTGTTTTGCTTCGTGAAATATGGCTTCCAGATCACCATTCAAAGGCTAAGAATGGTCACTGGGGGACAGAGGGCACTCATAAGAGTCAAGAGGGCCATCTGAATGGACAGAGCTTTGATTGCACAATCATGCCTGCCATCTTGGTTGGAGGGTCCTCCTTGGACTGGAAACAGTTAGGCAGCCCTGCTTTAAGTGGTTAATGAAGGCAGGAGAAGTCCTGCCCCACACTAATTAGGGGGAAGACAGGATCGAGGGTCCCTTACATTCCATAGACTCCCCTGGCCAGGCTCCATCAAGAAAGGGCAGGCAGGGGCTCTTTCACCTACAAAGGCCTTTCCTCCTCCAGATCCTTCCCTTCGGCAGGGGGTCAACTGGGGGGGGGGGGTGTTGCAAAGGAGGTGCTGCAACCTGCCTCCTGAATGTTACCAGCACTTCCAGGCACAACAGGGAATCTGCAGCTGGTGGGGAATGGGTGGAAGCATTCCCTCCCAAGGAGTAGGAGGGACAAACCAAGTTTGACCCCCCCCCCCCACACACAAAAAAAGAGTGCGTCACCTCTGGTGCAAAACCATTTATGTCTCTGAAGGCGGAGTTTACAGCCTCCTTTCCTCTTTTTCATTATTCTCAGGTTTCATGGAGTGAGCGTCATATTCCCTTTCCTAAGAAATTTGCTTAGCATGTGTTTTGCGGCGGAATAAACGAGACTGCACACCTTTAGTGAGATAGCTCTTTTCTGTTTATTTGCAGGGATCGACTCGGGCTGGCGGCGCGGCAGCCTCTCCTTTTAAAGGGCTGGCCGCGCCAGATACCAGCCACTGGCGAGGGCGAAAACTCCCGCCAGAATTTGACCCAATGGATGGTAAGTATTTTAAATATGAATTGACCAACCCAGAACACCCCTCCCCTCTTGGTCTAGTCCGACCAATCAGGAGCCGCGCCTACGTGACGTAGTCACGTAAGTAGGCGGGGCTCCTGTGGACCCGACTGGACCTGCGCAGCTCAGTCGTGTCGTCGCTGTTGGCCGGTGCGGAAGGACCTGTTGATCCTCCTGCTCACGGCCCCGGAAACTTCGGGAAGGTCGAGTCGGCCGCGTCACTCCTGGCGGGCCCAGCTCGGCTAGTTGATGTGGCTGTGCCGCTCCCTCCCGGACTTGGATTATCGTCGGTCTCGCCAAGGTCTCTATCTGGATGTTCACCAGGCCCAGGTGCGTAGTTGCGAAACTCGACCGGGGCTAGTGTTGAGGGTGTATATGTGTGAGTTAGGTCGTCGTTGTTTATTTGTGGGTTTGTTGTCTTGTTGTTGCTTAGTGGTAATTCCCCTTCCCCCCCAGGGTGATCGTGAGATCTGGGTAGGGTGCGGGATCTAATTTGATCGATATGCCGCTTCCAAGTCCTGTTATCAGAAGTGGTTAGGCGGTATGATCGTGGGCCTGTGATTTGTGTTATGGTGGCTGGCACCCATAAGGGATGTCCGATCAAGTTTTTTGCGTAGACTAGGTCTCCGATTTGGAAAGTCCTTATTTTACTGGAAGAATCAATCGGTTTATCTGTGGCGTATGTGGGGTGTAACCTGTCTAGGGGGGAGCGTAGTTTCCTCCCCATTAGTAATTCTGCTGGGGTCTTGTTAGTGATAGTGCTAGGTGTGGTATGTTGTAAGAATAGTAGTTTGTCAATTCGAGCCTGTATGGGGCCCTGACCTAGTTTGTGTAGTGTCTCTTTGGTGAAACGAACCATGCGTTCGGCTTGTCCGTTCGCCGCCAGGTGTGCCGGCGCGGTTAGGGCATGCCGTATGCCCAAGCTGGCGAGGTAACTCTCAAACTCTATTGCTGTGAATTGTGGCCCATTGTCAGATACTAGGGTGTCTGGCAACCCGTGTGTTGAGAACCATTTCCTGAGCTGTCGGATGACAGCTTCGGAAGAGGTTGACTGCATTAGGCTTACTTCTAGCCAGTTTGAATAAGCATCCACCAGAATTAAAAATGTGTGACCATTTGTCGGACCCGCGAAATCTATATGCAGTCTAGACCATGGTCCCCTGGGAACATCCCACTCTGTGGCCGGTGCTTTCGGGGGTGAGGGTCGGGATGTTTGGCATGGTTGGCAAACCCCAACCCAGTCCGTGACGTCCTTGTCTAAACCCGGCCACCAAACATAACTTCTTGCTAAGCTTTTCATTTTAACTACCCCTGGATGACCCTCATGCAATAGTCTTAAAATTTTAGTCCGTAGTCTTTTTGGAATAACCACTCTATCACCCCAAAGTACGCACCCCTTCATTACTGATAGTTCCATTTGTCTCTGTTTAAACTGTGTATACTCGTTCTGTAGCTGAATGTCCGGCCATCCCTTTACAATCCAACCCCTCACTTTATGCAGTAAGTTGTCGTTGGCGGTTTCTTGAGCGATGTCTGCTGCCGTAATCGGGAAATCGGTTAAGGTCTCAATTAAGAATGTTGTGGTACAAGGATTCGGGTCAGGGTCACTGTCCGGTAATGGGCAGCGACTTAATGCATCAGCGTGCAAAATTGATGGGCCGGGGCGGTAAAACAGAGTGTAGTTATATGCTGCAAGGAATTCTGTCCATCTTGTCATTCTGGGGGATAAAATATTAGGAGTTGCTTTGTTTCCAGCCAGGAGTCCTAACAGCGGTTTGTGATCAGTTATTATAGAAAACTGACGGCCATACAGGTATTCATGGAAACGTTTAATACCAGCAATTATGGCTAGAGCTTCTTTGTCTAATTGACTATAATTCCTCTGGCTTTTAGATAGTGTTTTTGAATAGAATGCGATTGGGGCTTCTCTGTTATCCGGTAGACAGTGGCTCAGAACGGCTCCGACCCCAAAAGGCGACGCATCGCAAGTTAGTATCAACGGCAATGTTTCATTATACTGTATAATCACCTTAGTTGAAGTCAGAAGCTCTTTTATTCGGTTAAATGCTGTTTCTTCCCGACTGCCCCACTTCCAAACTGCATTTTTGTCCAAAAGCCTATGCAAAGGTTCCGCCACTGTAGCTTTCTGTGGCAGAAAAACATGATAAAAATTTATTAGTCCCAGGAAAGCTTGCAGCTCAGTCTTGTTGTTTGGTGTGGGGGCGTCATTTATGGCACGGACCTTTCCTTCGGTTGGGTGGATACCGTCGCCATCAATAAGATATCCTAAAAATTCTATTTTTTCTGTCATCAATGTACATTTTTCTTTTTTAACCTTGAGCCCCGCTTCCGTGAATTTGGTAAGGACTTCTCTTAGACGATCTCGCAATTGCTCTTTGTTACTAGCTGCGATTAGTACATCGTCAAAGTATGGTATAACCCCCGGTATTCCCTGTAGGAGGCGTTCCATTAACCCTTGGAAAATGCCTGGAGCCACGCTGACGCCAAATTGGAGGCGGTTGCATTTGAATGCGCCCCGGTGTGTAACAATGGTTTGGGCTTCAGCCGTTTTTTGGTCTACGGGTAGTTGCTGATAAGCCTGAGCCAAATCGAGTTTTGCAAAAATTTTTCCGCCTTTGATAGAGTGTAGCAAATGTTGTACCACCGGAACGGGGTATGCGCTTTGTTGCAGCGCATGGTTAAGGGTGGCCTTAAAATCCCCACAGATCCGAATCGACCCATCCGCCTTGATAGGGGTTACTATAGGGGTCTCCCACTTAGCGTGATCAACAGGTTCGATGACCCCTTGCTTAACTAGTTTATCTAGCTGTTCTTCTATTTTTGGTTTTAAGGCGAATGGTACTCTTCTAGCTTTTAATCTAATAGGTGTCACCTTAGGGTC
Organism: Bungarus multicinctus; assembly: GCA_023653725.1. Taxonomy (NCBI): domain Eukaryota; kingdom Metazoa; phylum Chordata; class Lepidosauria; order Squamata; family Elapidae; genus Bungarus; species Bungarus multicinctus. Next base: position 20,492,375 of record CM042842.1, read on the forward strand.
TAGATTAAATGATATTGGGTTTCCCCGGTACTTGCCTAGTTCTCCGTTGAATAACTCCTGGAATTCTTGCACGAGGTCTGCTTCCCAATCTGTATCTGAAACATGGTTGATGCCGGTCATCCCGATTCCTAGCGGCTCGAACCATTCTAGACCCAAAAGACTTGGTCTGTTTCGGTCCACTATTGTTAAGGGCAGGATTTCAGTGTGATTTTTGAAAGTTACTTGGAAATGTCCAACTCCCACAACCGGAATTCGATTTCCCTGGTAGTCTTTCAGTATTAGCTTCTGTCTCGAGAGTTGGCTCCGCTGTAAGCTTGGGATTAAATCTTTGATGTTGTTCCACGAGACCATGGAGAGGAACGAACCCGAATCCACTTCCATCTCGCACTCTCGTCCCTCAATGCCAACTGTAATGTGGACTTTTCTAATGTTTGTCGTATTTGCATGACCAATTATCACTGTTTGGTGTGTCTCTTGTCTTCTGTTAGATGATTCTTTGTATTTTCTATTCCTCCCGTCTTGGTTCCAACGGCTACTGGTCATCTGTTCTCCCTCTCTCCCTCTTGGGGGTGGGCTTCTTCTTTGCCTTGGGCTGTAACTGGTCCTGGCTCTGCATACTCTGGCAATGTGACCCCTTTTCTCACACTTCCTACAGATGGCATCTATAAAACGGCACTCTGATCTGGGGTGATTTCCTCCACATCGATTACATTCGAAATCAACCCTTCTGTTTGGCCGCTCTTTTCCCCCTTTCGTAGTCTTTAGATGGCATACCTCGTCTTCCTCATTACTGTCTTCGGATTCTAGGTCCTCATGGTGTGTCGTGGTTTTTTCTCCCTCGCTTTGAGGTCTGATCGTCTCCTTGCTATTGTAGAGTGCGGCGTGATTGATTTTTTTCATTTTTGCCACCGACTTTTGAGCGGTTTCGGCTGCGGTAGCTTCCTCTATCGCCTCATTAGCTGTTATCTTAGGTCGGTTAAGTAATTTGCTCTGCAATATTGGGTCTTTTAACCCCAGTACGATCCGATCCCTCAAAGCCTCATTGAAATCTGAAAATTCACAATCCCCCCCAATGTCTCTTAACTCTGCTACGAAATCCGCGATGGACTCACCCTCTCTCTGGTTTCGGAGGTAAAATTCGTGGCGCTTGATAAGGCAGGAGACTGTAGGAGCATAGTGTGCTCGCAGGATTTTTTCTAACTCCGGCCAGGCTAACGTCTTCACATCCGTTGGTGATGCCAGATTTTTTGCCATTTTGAAGACTGCTGGACCGCAATGCGTTAGGAATACCGCTCTCTTTCTGTGCTCCGACACGCTGCTCAGCTCGCTGCTCTCTAGAAACATGAGGAAGCGATCGATGTACGTCTGCCATTCTTCCTTTGCCGGGTTGAAATGTTCTGGTGGGGGGTTGTTTCCGGCCATTTTGCCGCTCGAGTTTCGCCGCTATTCACTCACTGCTGGTGCTGTCTCGATCCCACCTTCGTCGCCAGTGTTTTGCGGCGGAATAAACGAGACTGCACACCTTTAGTGAGATAGCTCTTTTCTGTTTATTTGCAGGGATCGACTCGGGCTGGCGGCGCGGCAGCCTCTCCTTTTAAAGGGCTGGCCGCGCCAGATACCAGCCACTGGCGAGGGCGAAAACTCCCGCCAGAATTTGACCCAATGGATGGTAAGTATTTTAAATATGAATTGACCAACCCAGAACAGCATGAAAAGTAAACGACATTCAAAGAAATTTGTCCTTGTGTGGGATACTTACAGTAGTCTCTCTCTATTACACTCACATACGCAATCCTTCCCTGCTTATAAACCCTTCTCTACTTTTTTTCCTTTGCAGAGTTTATCCAATAAGAAGTTATGCTTTTCTGATCTGGCCTCTGAATTCCGCAAAGGGCATATTTGAAGCCTGCAGCCTGCAATGAGAATGGAATGGAATGAAATAAAGATTGCATATATCTGCCCCCCATCTTTGCCAAACTCACCAATCTTTTCTGACCCTCCAGCGCAGGATTGAGGCTCCTTGGGGTCATCCCACGGCGGGGATCCTCTTCACATGGCTTGGCAGCTGCTGGCCACCAGATTATCTCCCTGCTTGAATGGGAGCGCTGTGGCTTGCCCTGATGCTCTTGGCTTGTGCCTTGACCGCATCCAAGTCCAGCTTCCAGGATCCATATGCCGCTGCCGCTCCTCCAGGGCTGCAGCCCTGCATTCAAGCCCCAAACACGGAGCGTTTCGGATGCCCTGGGAACGGCCACAGTGCAGCCTGCTGCTGCTGCTGCTGCAGCCTGGGTCCATCTGCAGGAGGAGGAGCGGGCTGCTTCTGAGGAGTGTCATGCCCCACTAATTTGGGGTGAGCCTGGAAAGTCCCCTTGAAGTCCAGATAATTCACAGTCATGCTGCTTGCAGCCTCCAGGAAAGGAAGGAGAAACACAGCAGAAATCACTTTCACACCCGGATAATCTGGCAGGGACTAAAATTAACCCCAGGGCTGTCCAGGTTCCTACCTACTTCGTGTCCTACTTTGATGGGCGCTAAAAACAGGCATCTTTCTAGACCCCTGACCTTATTCCAAGTGCCCCCCCATGGTGCACTCCAGTCCTCCCCCCTTCCACAGCCTATCAGTAGCGAGATAAGCTGAGCCAGCCAATCCTGATCGAAAGGTCAGCTTCCTCCCCCATTTGCCATGTGCTCAGCTCGTTCCCCTACAGCCCATCAAGGGAAACCAACATGCACAAAGGCCACTCGGCCATCCAGAGCCCTTGTAAGGTTTTCGTTGTGGGGGCTCATGTTCTCAAAAATGGCTTCCCTGCCTGCAATTCTTGTTCTGTCCAGCTAAACGCCAAGTCCTTCCCTTCTCATTAGGAGCTTAAGGAGGAACTGGCTCCTGGTCTTAAGGCGCCTTGTGGCCCATGAGAGCCATTACCTGCAAGCCCTCCTCCCCAAGGCTTGGCCTGCCGGTAGAGCAGCTCTGCTTCAGAGCCAAATTCCCAAAATGGGGAGGGGGGTTAATCCCCAGGTTTGAGGCAACTATTCAAGGCTGGAGAAGAGAATATCTTAGTTGCATTTGAACACTCTTTGATTACAGATTTGTACCCTTTTCTGGTGTGTATGTAATCTAATATACTAATGCGCTAAGCTTCCAAAACCCCTGCCCTGCCTAACAGTTTAGCATGTTATGTAAAAGAAAGCCTGCTGTGCAAATGCCTCAGCTAAATCTTTACTCAGCTTGGGGGGAATACAATTGTGCAATTGAAGCTCTGCCTAATTGCAGTTTTCACTGCCATTGTGACTCTTTCACAACTCTGGATTCTGCTTGCTTAGCATGTTAGCACCTGCCTTCTGAGTAGGACTCCCCCGGCCATCCATTGAGTTGTCATAATGTTCTGCAAGGCATTAGAAACCTGGCCGCTCTCCTAGATTTCGGGCAGGATGGGGGCAGCCCTGATAAGATTTGGTGTGGAATGATTTTATTCTGCTCCCTATGGTCTTCCTGGAAGTTTCTTGTTATTGTTCTGGCTTTTTTGTTAGGTCAAGTACCCAGAATCTTTGCCAATGTGGTGCGATTATTATCAAGACCCTCATTACTAGAAGCATATTTTGCAAGTATATTTTTTCTGGTAACTAAGGGTAGAGATCATACATTGAAGGTGAGGAGAATAAAGATTATCAGCCTGTTTCAGCCAAAGAGACCAGGATCACAGCTCACACTGCCTGTTTTGTTTTGCTTATATTCTAAATTCAGCCAATAAATAACATTTCAGAAACTATGGCTTAAAAAAGGTTAACCGATGTTAAAAATGTATTTGTCTAGTAATAATACCAATGGGACGTGTAAAGAAGATAATAAGGATAAATAATATTACCGTCACACAACATGGGTAAATATAGACACATTAGACAGCAGCACTCTTGAGAATTAGGTGTTCAGCAGAGTGAGGGCATGAGGGGTCAAAACTGCCCCTGCATCTACTTGTTTTGGGATCACCCTGATCTTTGGCTTGCATTCAACAATTTGTAAAAAAAACACAACACAACCCATTTCCTTCTTTTAGTGATTTTGTCATGTTTCATAACATCTCAGCAATAGAAGAAATACCTTCGTCTGTGACATTTAATTTTAATTGTTTTCAACAAAGTTTCAGGTGTCCTCAAGAAAATACTTGAAGATTCCTCCCAGGTGGAGCGTTAATGGTTTGCGCTAGGTTTACTTTTTCAGTCTTTTCCCTGCTAGGACAGTCAAATGTGGGAGCTTACTGTAAAGTCAAACATCGTTAAAGCTACCATTGAAGTATGCAAGTTCTATTGCTGCCAACTATGTCCTAGCAGTGTTTTGGGCCAGTTATTACATTGTGCCCAGCTATGCTTATATAAAGGCTTTTTGAATAGACGCTTATTCAAATAAAATTCCTGAATCCTTAATAAGAATGGCATACTTGGCCCCTAAGGCTCTAACAGAAAGATGCTCACCTCCTCAGGACAGTGCAGCTTTAAGATGACTCCCAGGATTTATTCCCAGGACTCCCTGGTCTGCCATACTGTTTTAGGGACTCGTCCCAGATTCTGGCTAAAACCAACCTTATGGGCATCCTCTCCAGCCCATCTTATGTTGCTGCACAGTATTCATCCTTGAGGAAACACGAACAGTCAGGATCTTGCATGTTAACCTTTCCATCCCAGAAAGGTATATCTTCAGCTGCCCTTGAGGGAATGAGAGCTGAGGATCATGGATCAAGATGTGCAAACAGAGGTTGTTAGTATCTCACATGGTACAATAGATGTTAATGTCCCCAAACATTTTAATACTATTTGCATGCCTGATACAGAGTTTTCTGCATTGCCACGAATGGATACGTTACCCATCAGGATGTAATTAATACTAATAGATCATCTCCTGTATGAATGCAGGATTATTCAGATTCCAAAATCAAAACTGTCTTATATTTGTTACTTCTTCTACTTTATACAACAAATGGAACTAATAAAGCTCATCATCAGGAGTGTCCATACTACACAGTGACCAGTCTGTCAATATCTCTAAGAAAATTGACAATCAGTTTAGTTTCCATGTAATGTAAATTATCGCCTATTTATACAATGTACATTTCCTGACCTTCTACACCGTTGGTTGGTGTTAGGCCACAAAGGAAGCTAAGGAAACGTGTCAGCTCCCTCTTCCTCGGCCAAATGCAAATGCTAAGCTGGTAACTGCACTCAGGTGGGTTTTTTTAAATGGCGAACCGTTTCCCATTTGAGTTACACTAACCAGGAGGAACACAAAGTCCAAGAGAAGAGTCGCAGAAAACTCCCCGCCAAATGACTGAGCGAGGCGGCAAGAGCGGTGCTTGTATTTGAGGCAGGGCAGATATGGCGCAAGCGGGACTTCACCTTCTCGGAAGCCAGCCTTTTGCGCGGCCGGGCCTTCCATCCTCGGGCGGGCCGAGCGGCGCTGCCCACAAGCTGGCCCGCCCGCCCGTCCGCCTTCGTGTGGCCGCCGGGCCTGCTCCAAGGAGGCGGCCTCGCAGAAAGCGGCCGGGGAAGGCGGCGCTGCAGGGCGGGAGGGTCTGGTGGGGCTTCCCCCGAGGCTGCAAGCCGCCATTAGGGGATTGCGCCCCGGTTCAAATGGGCAACCTGGGCCAACTCTAAGCACGCAGCCGCCCCGGACGGGGGGCACCTTTGGCTGCTGCATCAAGCCAGCCGCCGCCTCAAGCGCAGCCCTATGGCTGGGGCAGCCCAGAAGCGGCGCCCCCCCCCCCGCGCCCGCCGGGGAGGCGCTACCTAGGCAGCAGCGCCCCCTGCCGCCCACGTCGCTGCACGGGGCAGCCGGCCGCAGGAGGGGGAGGAGGAGGAGGAGGAGCGGCGGCCGTTCTTAAAAGGGAGGCGCCCGAAGCGGCGGCGGCAGGCGGGCGAGCGAGCAAAGCAGCCATGGCCTTTTGCAAGTTCGTCGGCGAGGAGATCTATCAGGGCCACTTCGAGGCCGGTAAGGCGAGAGCGCGGCGGCAGGGGCTCTGCTGGCGACTCAGATCGCGGAGAGCGTGCGGCCGGGGGCGGTGGTGGGCAGGGGTTTTTCCCGGAAAGCAAAGGAGTCGGAGGTCGGGAAGGCTTCGCCTTTGGTGACCTGCAGCCCCGTCCCCAGGCAGGAGACCTTACTGGGGTGGTGGGAGGGGCGAAGCTCCCGCGTCCTTGACCAGATCCCGAGGGCATTAAAGCCTTAAATAGATGGGGGATCTATTTAAAGCAGACCACGCCCCTATGAGGCAGGCCAGGGCCAGACCCTGGCAATGTCTCAGGACTGATGCTCAGGGAGGGCAGGCGTGCCGGAGAGGAGGAAGACAAATGGCGCTCATGGACAGGACCTTGCAAGCCCCCTCCTCCTCCCCCTCCCTCTATGCCCTGGTGGCTCTGAAGGAGCCCGCCTGCCTCACCTCTCCGGGCTCCCTACAGTGTGTCTGTCTGTCTCTGATCGGCACTCGAGGAAGAGAAAGGTCTCAGAAGCTTCCGGGGCTTGACAGGAGAAAGTGGGCTGCTCTTGAATAACAGAAGCCCCACACGGCCCCTCTAAGTTCCACCGGGACTACTAAGGAACGGTCTCAATTCCCGAAGCCAGGCAAAGGCCAGAACAAAGGCGTTGGGCGAGGCAAGAGTTGGGGTCAAGGCACAAACCAGAGGCAGAACATAAGAAGCAGGGATCACTGAGCATGGCATCCTGACACGAGTTGTTCCAGCAACGCCCATCCCTTTGAATAGGGTGGGATTGAATAGGCAACTCTGGTACGGCCCCTCACAGCGCGGAGGACTGCCTCCTTGCCAGCAACCCGGCCAACCAGCGTGGTGCCTGCTCTCTGCCCTGCACCTCCTTGAAGGAGTGGACCCCACCTTCCTCCTGGCTGACCTCAAGCAGCTGCTCCTGTTCTTCCCCTGAAGTCTCCAGGCTGACCTGCTGCAGCCACAGCTCCCTCTGCTTTGTCTGAGCCAGCTGGCCAGCTGGTCCTTCAGCTGTGGCTGCTCCCTCAAGCTGGAGCCCTCGACTCCCTGGTTTCCTCCCCATACTGGTTTCCCCTGCTGTGCCAGGACCCAGCTCATCTTTCTCCCCCCCCTCCTCCTCTGAACTCTCCTCCAGTGAGGAGGTCCATGACAGAAAGTTACAAAATACCTCCCCTCCCCTGTTTATCCTGAGGAGACCCAGTTTGTGGCAGTAGTTATATGTTAATGTATTAATCATGAAAGAAGGCATTTCCTCCATACCAGAAATGCCTCCCATACTCCTGTTCCTAAACTGCTATCTTGGAGCATGAAGCAAATGGGGAAGCTTCAGCATGGGCAGATCCACTTATGCAATCTACTATTTGCTGACAGTCAAGAGACAAAAGCAAAAGCTAAAATAATCAGTATTGTTTTTAAGAAGCCTCCTTCTTAAAAAGGGAGTTTTTCAAGGGAGTTTTTCCATTAAAAGGTACTTCTCCCACTTCCTGGGCATTTCCAAATTTGGCTGCAGCAGTTCAGATATTATGGGATGCAGCGCTGTTTCCTTGCCTTACTCTTTTGCTTTGACATTGCAGTCACGTTCCTCTGGCCCACCAGGATTGTTGCTCTCCCAAAGTATATCTGGAAAAACTGTTCAGGTGGTTTCTCCTGAAAATATACTGGGGGGTGGAAGAGGCAACCTTTGACATCCTCTTGTGCAAGAAAATCCCTCTGCTTGTGGAATCTTCATAGCGACAGAGACAATGCCATTTTTTTCATACATGAGAATATTTCAAAAGCATTCTATGGAGACAGATATCATTTCTCTTAAATGTATGCCAAATTCATTCCTCTTTTTAACTTTATATCATAGTTTGGCTCTGTACAGTACAGAATTCCTTTCCGACAGCTGTTAATGATCTGGGTCTTCCTCTTAGGGCTTCTTTCATTCTCACACACTTGATTGAAGACTCAGATTGCCAAGCTAAGAAACCTCCCAACTCTCCAACCCTGATCTCTGCGTTCTCCACTGTCGCCGTAGAGTTGCCATCTCCAGCCTGCACTCCCACTTCCTGTTTCTGGTGGCTCCTTCATTTCCTGATGGCCAGCAGCTCCTTCCTTGATTGCATATTCACAGGCCCTGATTTATGCCACCACTTCATGTTCAAGAATAAAATAGTTTCTTCCACCGTTTCCCATAGCTTCCTGTAACAAAGTCAAACTGTGTCAGTTGCTGGTTTCTGCACCTCTATAACTGTCTGGTTTGGTTCTGCAACCCAACAGGACAGACACAGACTTCAGAGGATAATTAGGTCTGCAGAAAAAACAATTACCACCCACCTGCCTTCAATCGAGGACCTGTATACTGCACGAGTCAAAAAGAGGGCTGTGAAAATTTTTACAGACCCCTCACATCCTGGACATAAACTGTTTCAATTCCTTCCCTCAAAACGATGCTATAGAGCACTGCACACCAGAATAACCAGACACAAGAACAGTTTTTCCCCGAAAGCCATCACTCTGCTAAACAAATAATTCCCTCAACACTGTTCAACTATTTACAAAGTGTACACTACTAGTACTCTTAATCTTCTCATCACTCCTTATCACCCATCCCCTCCCACTTGTGACTGTAACTTTGTTGCTTGTATCCTCTGTTGTTTCCTAGTATGATTTGATGTTGATTGTACCCTATGACTATCATTAAGTGTTGTACATTACGATTCTTGAAGAATGTTCCTTCTTTATATATACTGAGAGTATTTACACCAAGACAAATTCCTTGTGTGTCCAATCACACTTGGCCAATAAAGTATTCTATTCTATACCCTACATTGGGACCAGGTTACCTGCAGGACCGCATTCTGCCAGTGATCTCCAACAGGCCGGTGCATTCCCATAGAGAGGGTCTGCTCCGGGTGCCTCTATGTGTCGCCTGGCGGCGCCGAGGAGTAGGGCCTTCTCTGTGGGGGCCCCCGCCCTCTGGAACACTCTGCCTCCGGAGCTTCGTACCGGCACGGACCTGAGGGCCTTCAGGCGCGCGTTGAAGACCTGGCTCTTTGAGCAGGCCGGCCTGGGCTGAGATGGTTTTAATTGGTCTCCATCCTATTTTTAATTTTAATTGCGGTTTTAAGGGGGGGGGTGGAGTTTTCTTATTTTCATTAACCAGCTAACATTAATACTTTTTTAACTTTTGTATTCTCTGTGGGGTTTTAGATGAGTTGTACACCGCCCTGAGTCCCTTGGGAGAAGGGTGGTATATAAATTGAAATAATAAATAAATAAATAAATAAATTTTACTCTTCTTCCCTGGCAAAAGAAAAAACAGATCTGTCCAGTACCAACTTAATTTTAGGTTTCTCGCTCTGCAGAACTAACTAAATGCAGAGTCACGGTGTCAACTGGTGTTCCATTCAAAATCCAAGAAAGAAATACTTAAGACTCCATTAGTTAGAGCAAAGATATCTTTTACTGGAAATCAAGTGGTAGCAACAAAAGAATTCTGAATCTGAGAAAATGAGCGTGTAAATCACATATACAAAGTGATGGCAATGTTCCCACCCCCAATAGTTCAATTGTCTCATCCAATTAAAAGTTGTGTATAGCATCAGGTGGGCATCTTCAGGTGGGGAAAATCTTGAAGGCTGACACACGGCAGAGTCTGGCAAGTTTTGGCTCTGGGGTATCTGATTATATGTGCAAATTAGAATTGGCTTGGTGTTGTTCAGCTAATTATATTTTTGAGTAAATGTTTTCCCACTTCCAAAAAATCTAAGTCTTTTCAGACACAGGGTATGTTATCCTTAATATTAATCTTTAACAGCAATAGCATTTAGACATATATACTGTTCCATAGAGCTTTACATCCCCCACTAAGTGATTTACAGAGTCAGACTCTTGCCCCCAACAATCTGGGTCCTCATTTTACCAATTGGAAGGAAGGCTGAGTCAACCTTGAGCTGGTCTGGTCAGGATCAAATTCCTGGTTGTGGGCAGAATTAGCCTGCAATACAGCACTCTAACCACTGCACCACAGGGCTCCTTACTATAATGAAGCTGTACCAACCCTTGATTGTTTTTTGCCAACATGAGAATCCAGGTTCCTCATGAAACACTCTTCTTCTTGAAGCAACCTCAACCCACGGCTGCTGCTTCTCACATGTACCACATTCCAGTGGATTCCCTGCCATCTCCTTCATGGCCTTGAAGCTGAACCCACAGAGATTTCTCTCTCAGACAACTAGAATGATAGAATCAGAGTTGAAAGAGACCTTGGAGATCCTAGTCCAAGCCCTTGCCCAAGGCAGAAGACCTTAAATCATTCCAGACAAATGGCTGCTCCATGGAGCCCCCACAACTTCTGGAGGGAAACCATTTCTCCTTAATTTCATGTTGGCAAAAAACTCTTCAACAAACTTTCACCCATTACTTCTTGTCCTCCCCTCAGATGCTTTGGAAAATAGGTTGACCCCCTCTTCTCTGTGATAGTCCTTCAAATATTGGGAGGCTACTAGTATATCACCCTCTTCTCTTTGTTAGACATAGTTCTCTCAAACATTCATCATATGGTTTAGCCTCCAGACCTCTTATCAACTTCGTTGCTCTTTTCTGCACTCTTTCTAGAGCTTCAATATTGTTTTTGTATTGTGGTCAGCACAAGTGAACACAGAGTTCCAAGTTTGATTTTATTAGTAGCGTAAAATGGTATTAATACTTCATGTGTTCTTGATACTATTTGTCTGTTCATGGATCCTAGTATTACATTGGCTTTTTTACATCTGCAGCATACTGCTGGCTCATATTTAAGTGGTTTTCCACAGACACCTAGATCTCTCTGAGTTATTGTATCACCTATTCTATACCTGTGCATTTGTTTTTTCTCATCTAAGTGTAATTCCTTACTTTCTCCCCACTGAATTGCATGTTGTTGGACAGGGCCCAGTGTTTGAGTCTGTCATGGACCAGGGGTTGGAGACTCCCGCATTAGTGGATGGATCGTTTCCTTAACTTTTTTCTTGCTTTTTGCATGTTGAAAGAAACTTTTTTATTATTATTTTTGGCATTTGTTGTAAGTCTTAGCTTGCCATTCTGAGCCTTCGCCTTCCTGACTTTGTCCTTTCAGATTTGGGCTATTTGCTGGTGTTTTGTTTTAGTTATATGTTCCTCCTTCGGTGTTTTATACTTGTCCTTTTTTCCTCTCAGTTTGTCAGAGAGTTCTTTATGCAACCATGTTGGTTTTGTTGGGATTTCGTTTTCCTTCTCTGCTATGAAAATATTTACAGGTAGCCAACTTATGGCAGTAGCTGTAAAGCAAGTCACTGTGACCAGTCTAATTTTACAACCTTTTATGTAGCAGTTATAAATGTGAACTTGTTAAGTGAACACTGTGGTCATTAGATAAACCCATTTTTCATCATGAGGCAGTTTTTGCCAGAAACCGAAAATAAACGTCAATTTCCAGGTAAATCATAAATGGCAGTCACATGACTGGGATGTTGCAAATTGCCAATCATTCAAAATGCAGTCATGTGACTGTGGGGATTGGGCATTGGAATTCAGAACTGGGTCTTACGTAATGCGGGGATCCGGCATAACAGTTGCCAAGTGACCAGTCGTAAATCGATAACTGCTAATAGAAATGTGTACAGAAGGAAAAAAATGGGAACTTTGTAGAAAATCTGTGATGGTTATCAAATAATTTCTGGCTGATATTGAGATGAGTGTAGTGAGACATGCTTCCCTCCGCACCCATCCTTCCTGTGAATGCATGCCTATTTAATTCCTCCATATCATATATATTCTTCTTCCTCCCCATCTCCATCTTTGCTCACAGGTCTATACATTTGTTCCAAATGCGGCTATGAATTATTCTCCAGCCAGTCCAAATTCCTTCATTCATCCCCTTGGCCAGCCTTTACCCATCCTATTCACAATGACAGCATCTCCAAGTACTTAGAACGCCCAGGAGCTTTCAAGGTGAGGACTTGGATTGGGCTTCAATTGAGTCGAAGCTTGGCATGAATCAGTATCCCAAATGTAGCTGAAACTTGCTGGTAAATCTGCTGATGCCCAGAGTTGCATTTGAAATTGTAGGGATTGTTTCCAAGGTTTAGCTTTGAAGAGAATCTGTTTACTCAGAAGGCAAACAACTTCTTTAACAGGGCATCTTTCTTCATAATGGCATGAGGTAGAATTATCCTCATGTTTTACTTATTTCTTATAGCCGGTGTTGATGCCAGTGTGGATTACAGTTTAAACATTTGTCTTTTTCTTTTTTTTATATCAGGTCTACAGGTTTTTCCTCAAAATCTGAATTTACTTATTTTCTATAGATGCCCATCACAGACAAGTGATTCCAATTAAATTCTAAAACAAAAACTGTACAAAATAAATTACAGCAGCTGGAAAAATTGCAATATTAGACTAATTGTCAGAAAAGCCAAAAACGTGACCCTTAACTCATTTGGTGGTTCAAGGTCAGACACATAGCCAGATTTTTAAAGCCTTATGAAATTTTGTAACTGTATTTCAAAAACAGTATAGTGCTTTTGAGATATTTTGTAGATACCATATTTTCAATTAGAAGCGTCTTCATCACTACTTAAATATTATAAATAATCAAAGATAGCTTTCCAGGAGAGAGACAAAAGAACTAAGAGAATTAATAGTAAGGAAGCAATTAGAAGAAGAAAGTAATAAGCTGCAGAGGAAATAGTATTTTCTTCTGAACAAACATTGTAGAAAAACTATGGGATTAGACATGGATTACTCTCTGTTATGGGCTATAATTCTGTTTTTCAGCTGATTGTAGGAAAAGGATCTTTGTATCGAAGCAGCAGAGTTTTTATTCTTAATTCCCCTCTAATTTCCTTGCAGGTCTCATGTGGAAAGTGTGAAAATGGCCTGGGCCACGAATTCCTTGATGATGGCCCCCAAAAGGGCCAGTCTCGTTTCTGAATATTCAGCAGTTCTCTCACATTTGTTCATAAAGGTATTGTAAACCTACCACCTGCTCTTCCTTGCCCAGATTGTAAAATTATTTTTAATACTATCTTACAATGTAATATTTGGAAAAATAGTAATTTTGGCTGCAATGTTATGTAGACTCCATGCATCCTCATTGTGAAGATACTGAAATTCAGAGTTCTAAACAATCAGAAAATATACCAGTCGCTTTCAGTAACACAGCAAGCCCTTTCCAGAACTGTATGAGAGGCTGTCTGCTCTTCTATCCATTCATTCTAAGCAGTTCGAAGAACCGGTTGTTAGAAGAAATTCCTGGCCTAATCCTTTAAGGAAGGCAGGAAGGAAACATTCTGGTGTGGCTTACAGAAATTGCCTCTCCATTAACTGCCTCGCCCAAGCAGGAGACTCTATACCATTTCTGACAAATTGCAGTCCAGTCTCTTCTTGAAAGCCTCCAGGGATGAAGCTCCCACAACTTCCGAAGGCAACTTCTGTTCCATGGGTTGATTGTTCTGTCAGAAAATTATTCCTTATTTCCAAGTTGAATCTCCCCTTGTTGATTTTCCATCCATTATTCCTTGTCTGGCCTTCGGGTGCCTTGGAAAATAGCTTGACCCCCTCCTCCAGTGGCAGCCCTTCAAATATTGGAACGCTGCTATCCTGTCTCCCCTGGTCCTTCTCTTCACTAGACTAGCTAGGCCCAGTTCCTGCAATTGTTCGTGTTTTAGCCTTCAGTCCCCTAATCATCCTGGTTGCTCTTCTCTGCACTCTTTTTTAGAATCTCAATATCTTTTTTATAGTGTGGTGACCAAAATTGGATATAGTACTCTGGGTGTGGTCTTAGTAAGGCTATAGAGTGGCATTAGTACCTCACTTGATCTTGATTATATCCCTCTGTTAATGCAATTTAGGATTGCATTGGCTTTTTTGGCTGTTGCTGCAAACTGCTGGCTCATATTTAGCTGGTTGTCCACTAAGACTCCAAGATCCCTCTCAATTACTGCTATTAAGCCTGGTTTCACCCAGTCTATATGTGTTCTTTTGGTTTTTCTTGCCTAGGTGTAGGACTTTACACTGAATTTCATTTTGTTAGTTAGAGCCCAGTGTTCAAGTCTGTCAAGATCCATCTTCTACAGCTTTCTCACATGAATATCCTTTTCTGAAAAAAATAGATCATCCTTCACATACAAAAACCATGTCTCCCTGTGTACAATTTTCACCACAAAGTTCTCTGGGCAACTGACCTCGGAACTCTCCTCAAATATGGTGGAATGTTAGTTGCCCAATTTTTCACAGTGGAAAGTCCAACTGTTAAAGTCAAGGGCAATATACGTTTCGACAGTCAACAGTTTACTGAATATATTTTGACTTGCTGCCAAAGAATTCTTCAGGTTTTATCTGTTGCAAAGCAGCTCCTCTGCTTAGAATGAGAACTGTTGAACTATCTCTCTTTCTCTATTTTCCAGCTCAATCTGGGAAGAACATGGACAAATAAACAGGCTGATAGCATTTTGGCCAACTCCATTCGTGAGCCTTTGGTGTTGGATGGTAAGCTTCCATTGCAACGTGATCTTGAAATGAAAAAAACAACTCGCTGGACTTCTCCTCTTCCACCATTCAGTGCTCCAAGTGCTGGAAAGCCACACCCCAGAATTCCCCCAGGAGTTCCTTATGCCAGAAAATTTTGCCCCGATTCAGATGTGAACTGAACTTGCTCAGGTTATTTTGCTTAAGCTAGCGGGCCAGAGACCTCTGTCTTAATAGAATCTGGCAGTGGCGTTTTTCAGCAGCTTTTTTCAGAGGCGTTTCTGGCTTCCCCCCTCCCCATGGTTTGTTTCCACTGCTTATATTATGCCAGAGAAAGGGGAGTTAGTACCAATTGCAATCCTCTTTCTTCACTGGGTCCTGAGTGAACAGCCTCCTAGCCTTTGTGCCTATATGGAATCAGAGATGGGGTGTGCCTTTATAGATTACTTCCAAAACCCGCAAGAAAAGTGGCAGGAAGCAATAGTGCCTCTGGAGGATTTTTTTTGAAATGTTTAAGATGTGTGTTGGGGTTTTTGGTGGAGCTTAAGACCCGTGTTGCATCAGATCCCACCAGTCATCTCCCTCTAAGCAGATTCCTCCATCAGGACTCTGCTCTAGCAGTTCTTGGAGGTTAAGCAAGGCAATAATTTTAATGGTCTGCTCCTGGCCAGAAGCTGCCGCCATTGCTGTTGTAAGATTTACAGATGGGCTATATTTAGGTTCTCCAGAAGGCCCCTTCTTTCCTTCAGCAGACAGTTTGCATTCCTGGGTCCCTTGTCCATGACACTGTGGAACACCCTAATACGCTGCTACTCCAAAATCTTTCCTCGGGCCCCTCCATGCGTTCTCAAAAATGTACTTGTCTTTTCCTCCTCTCTCAATGTGAGCAAAACTTTCTGGCATCTGAAACCATCTTTCTGTCAAGTGGCTCCCTTTCTACTCCTTGGCATAACATTAGCATCTCGTGGATACCACAAGCATCATGATAACATCACACAGTGGATGTGAATTATGTAATATCTGCATATAGATTGTGATGTCTTGATGCACAAGCGTCACTATGGCTTCTGTTGCACATTATTTAATTCAGTTTCCATAATGTTGCTATGATGCTCATGTCACTTGCCTTTCCCCATAGGTGTCCCATATGTCTATGTATCCTGGGGGGCATTTTTTTGGTATAGCATCATGGTATGAATTGCCCCATGTAAACCCATTCTGGAAAGCAGGGGTGAGGAACATCTATATGAGCCTCCCAGAAAATGCTCCCAGGGATATTCTTTTTTGTACATGATATGGAGTTTTTGCATATGATACGGAGCAAGTATCACCTACGCAGCACCTTTAGACCCACAGAACTCTCAGGAAAAGAAGATGAGCAACTCGGCTGGCATTGTTTGCATACAACAGAAATGAACTTACGTTTTTAAACTGTTGATTGAGAAACACATGAATTGATTTCAATTTGAACTCACTTCAGCTGCCCTCAGGATCCTTTTGCGTCTCCATTAAAAACAAAGGTCACAGGAAGGCAAATGAGAGCCTCACTTCTGAGAGCTGCCAATGAATGAGAAATACATGAGAGGTTGTTGGTCTTGTCTAGGTTGGAACCTGTTGAGGTCACTTACAGTTCCTAGAACACGCTGTAAGTGACAACGCTGGATCTGAATTAGAATTTAGCTGTCTTTCGGTAGCCCTGCACCAAAGAAAATACAATTTGGCTGGTTGTTCTCTGGAGCCAAAAATTGTATCCCATCACATGTACAAGCTCTAAATGCTAACATAAGAAACCAGAGTGATCTCTCTGCTCAAAGAGCTAATTGCATAATATTACAGAGATCAACAGCTTTCATTCTTTGCCTTGCTTTGTTGATTGGTCATCCACCTGTGAAGATCCATCTCTGGCCGCTACTTGAGCTTCACTTTGATGGAATGTGTGAGCTTTTAGAGAGCTGAAGTGAATCTATTAGAGGGTTTCCCCCCATGTTTTCACATTCGTTTTTCTTGCATGTGCTGCCAGATAATGTCCAACAGAGGTTGCAAATTTTTAAATTTCTAGAAGAATCTAGAAACTGAATTATAAAGATAAAGGTTCCCCTCTCACATATGTGCTAGTCGTTTCTGGCTCTAGGGGGCGGTGCTTATCTCAAAGCTGAAGAGCCAGCGTTGTCCAAAGATGTTTCCGTGGTCATGTGGCCGGCATGACTAAAAGTAACGGAAGCTCACTGTTATGAGGTGCAAGGGATTCAAACTGCCAACCTTTCTGATCGACAAGCTCAGCATCTGAGCCACTGAGTCCCTTATATTGAACTGAATTATAAGTAGACCATAATGAGCAGCAAAATCTCCCACTATCTTCAGTTCTCAAACCTCATCAAAATTTAATAAAAGGACATCTCTTTTCAAAAATCAGATTCTACCAGTGCTGTTGACACTTTATCCAAGGATTAATATGTGTTTTTTGCTTATTTTAAATTTAATAAGAATTCAGCATGGCGACAAGAGTTGAGGATTCCATTTTTGGATTCAAGATAGCAGCTGTGACTGTGCAACTGAAGCCTTGTCCTTTTGTAAATGCATCACATGAAACATGTAAAAGGACAGGGTCTCTACTTGCATGGTGTCAATCATTTTTTCTTTGGGTCTTGGGGACACATGCAAGAACTTTAGATTCGAGTACATAGCTAGTTGACTGGATATAGGGATTCCACCTTGCATAGGGCCTGGGATAATCATTTTGTTTAGCTCTGAGAGAGCTTCTGCTTGCAAAGCAGAGCCAAACAACCAAGTACTTTTCAGTCCTGTCTTGTGACAAGCTGATCTTTTGGACTGTTGTTCCATAAAAGATTAGTTGGGCATGTGAGAAGCAGGTCAAAGGGTTCTCCTGCCATATTAATTTTCCTACAATCCCCAAAGATTCCCCAAGGAGGAGCAGGCAAATTTGCACTGCTCCTTTGTTCTGAAGACAGCTGAAAATAGCTTGGTTTCATTGTCTTGCTCTAGTGTTGTCTCTTCTCTGACAGACACAGGTGGTTTCAATATCGGCTGCAAAATGTTAGCAGAGGAAAATGGGATGTGGGAAAGTGAGTATCCGTGACCTAGAATGATCTCTCAAGGTCTTGAATGTAACACTGGATCTCTCCATTTTCAAAGAGATTTTGAAGTCCTACTACAAATGAAGGTTGCAATTCATCTGCGCTGTCAACAACAGGTCTTATTCCGAAGAACATGACTTTCTTCTATTTCTCACATATTATTGAAAAACAACAGAACCATTGAAAGGCACTGGGATTTATGGAAATGGAAAATAGTAACATATACTTAGCCGCACTTTCTGAATTGTGGTTTTTTAATCCTTCGACACCACCACATGCAGTGTGAGGTGTGATCCTGGGGTCTCTGATTGTGAGGCAGGTGACAACCTTGGTCCACCTCGTCTCCGATCTGTGACAGCGCTGAGCAAGGCAGTAAAGGGAGCTGCCTTTTGCATTTGATTCTATTTGCCACAATTGTTAAGCAAAACACTGCCGTTAAGTGAATAAAATGGCCAATAAGCAAATCTCGCTTCCCCAATGGAATGCGTCAGAATCCAGGCTGGGAAGGTTGGCGAGGACGGGGCGGCAGCTGTGTGAACAAACCCCCGTCTCTAAGGGCCTGAAACGGGGCCACGTCACCCCGAGTGGTTCAGGGGCTAGAAGCGGGGGGGGGGGGGGCTCGCTCCTGTCTGGCCCGCCGTTATTTCTCGGAGTTTCCCTGAAAAGTTTTTCTCCTCAGGATTTCCATCCCCCCGCCTTTCCCCCTTAGCTTGGCCAGGTCCGCCCTCTCGAAACCGGGATGGCTAAGCGGGCTCCCTTCACCAGCTCTCCCTCCTTGCCATGCCGGGAGTCCCGGCTCGGTGCCGGGCGGCAGAGGCCCCGGGGCGCTCGGGGAGGCTCCTTGGGAGCACCGGCGGGGGTGGCGGGTGGCCTCCGCCCGGCTGGCCCGTTGACTGGCAGACACCGGCAAGAAATCAGGGCGCCGTGGAGCGTCATGACTCGCCTCGGCGCCACCGAGAGAGGGAGGCGGGGAGGCTGCGTGGTCGGAAAGGCCCCACCTGCGACCCCCTCGCTACCTTCGAAGGCTGCCTGGCCGCTGCCCGAGAGCCGCGCCCTTACGCAGAAGCCTCGCAGCGGGGTAGGAGCCAGGAACCGCGGCCGACGAGCGTGGTTGGGTTCCCGGACTTGGGCGGAGGGGCTCGACAGCAGCCAGAAAGACTGTAGCTGGCGCTCCTTTCTCTCCCTGCATTGCTCCATCTCGGAAACCTGGTCTAAACAAACCATGGCTTGACCAGGACTCAGAGCCGCTGCAACGCCGAACTCGCGTCCCGGCCAGACGTGGAGCCGCACAGACCCGGAAATTCCCGCGACCACGGCGGTGCTTCTCTCCATTTTTCTCATCAGCACGGGATCATAGAGAGGAAGGTCGGCGATATCTCGGCAGGGACGGCTGCCGGCGCCGGAAGTGACGTTCTTTGAAGCGTGAAGGCCCCGCGGCTGCGCTTCCGGACTGTCAAGAGGTGGAGGCTTCGGGCTTCTCAGTTTCCCGGGCGAGCTGGAGGTTTGCAGCCGGGCCTGCTCCGTTTCAGGCAGCCTCAAGGTTGCCTCTGGTGGCCGGAGGCCCCGCCGAGGTTTCAGAAGAACGACCCGGAGCCTCTGAGTAGCTGCCGGGATCTGGGCCGGTGTGCTTCCGTGCCGACGTCTCGCGGAGAGTTCCGCACACGAGGCTGGAGTGGCGCCGGGGCTCAGTCCAAGTCAGGGGCCTTGGCCACTTTAAGGCATGTGGACTTCAACTCCCAGGATTCCTCCTGTGGACTTCAACTCCCAGGATTCCTCCTGCAGTCTTGTTAGCCCGGAATGCTGGGTGTTGAAGTCCACCAGCCTTACAGCGGCCAAGGTTTTATTTATTTTTATTTGGTTTGTCAATTACCCACAAGATAATAGGTATAAGCAAAAACATAGTTATGAATACATGGATACATATAAAAAAAATAAAATGTAAAAGAAACAATAGGACAGGGACGGTAGGCACGTTGGTGCGCTTATGCAGGTCCCCTACAGACCTCTGAGGAAAGGGGTGAGGTCAATAGAAAGTCTAAGGTTAAAGTTTTTGGGGTTGGGGGAAGAAACCACAGAGTCAGGCAGAGTATTCCAGACATTGACCACTCTGTTGCTGAAGTCGTATTTTCTGCAATCAAGTTTGGTGCGATTAACCTTGAGTTTGTATCTATTGTGTGCTCTTGTGTTGTTATGGTTGAAGCTGAAGGTTGGGGCCCCTGATCTAAGTGGAGGGAAGCGGCAGGGCGGATCGATCGAGGCGAGAGGACAGATGGGGACCCCGTCAGATTTGCAGATGATGCCGAGCTGAGCGGGATTCAGAAGGACCTTGGCAGTCTTCAGCCTTGGGCCCTGTCTAGCAAGGCACGGTTTAGACGGAGAAAAGTAGCATTCTAAATGGAGGCAAAACCAAATGTCCAGGTACAGATTAGGCGAAAGCGGCCCAATTCCAGCAGTAAACGTGAGAGGGATCTTGGGAGTCCTAGTGGAGGAACTGTCAACCATGAGCCAGCAGGGTAAAGGCTACACACGATGCTCGCCTGCGTTAAAGGGTAGAACTGAGATCACGTGAAATGTTAATGCCGCTTTATATTGCCTTGCTAAGATCCCACTTGGAGTACTGCATCCGGGTCTGGTCACCACAATATAAAGAAAAATGTGATAGTGCCACTTTATACTGCACTGGTGAGATCATGGTTGGAATACTGGAAACCGTTCTGGATACCAGGAGGCCAAAAAAAATGGCTGAGACCCAAAAAAAGAGTGCAGAGAAAAGCAAGGAAGATGATAAGGGGGGTCTCCAGGATAAATCACCTGATGACTGGTGGAGGGAGGGAGGTATGTCTAGCCCATCAAAGAGGAAGTGGGGGACAGGAGGAGCAGCCACAGAGAAGATGGGCTCAACTTGTTCTCCAAGGCACCTGCGGGCAGGACAGGAAGCAGCAATGGGCGGAAGCTCATTAAAGAGAGATCCAGCCTGGAACCAAGACATTTCCTGACACAACAGGGTTTCCACCATTCGCCTAGAGTGTCTCCTACCTTGGACAGGGTGTTGGGCTAGAACAGCGGTCGCCAACCGGTGGGCCACGGCCCACTGGTGGGCTGTGAGAAAATTTTGGTGGGCCGCAGAGAAATCTCATCCTCAGACCCCGCTCCCCAAAGCAATTAATCCAGGCTGCACAGAAACACAAGGCTGCGCAGCCCACATGGCCCGCGGGAACCCTCCCCGCCCACTCACTCCTTACCCAGCAAACTTGTCTGCTAAGTTGCTATTTTTTCTTTTTCTGACCATCATCTGTTCTGCTGCACCGGGAGATTTAGATTAGCTAGGAAGCAGGAAATGATTGGATTTCTTGCTTCCTAATGTAGGAAGGAAACATGAAGAGGACACATAAAATCATAAGAAAAGCCAAATAAAATGCATTGGAAATAGCCAGGGAAAACACAGACCATGGTCAAAAGTTATTAAGATCAGGAAGTTATCTCAGAATAAGCAAAAACACTTTAGAATAAACCCAGAAGGAAGAAGACAGAAATAGAAAGATGACAGGATAAGATAACATAACAAAAAACAAACACCTAAAGCAACTGACAAGATTAAGAAGGGAAACAGACAGGGAAACACCCAAGATTGATTACGAACACCATACCAAAAAGACAGGTAAGGAGATTGGATCAGGAATCCAATCAAGCCATAGAAAGCACTCCCTGCCAGACCTTCAAGCAAGCCCAAATAAAGAATAAATCTATTAAGCACAAGGCACAAACCATTAAAGGTAATACAAACACAGGAACATCGAAAACACATATTCCTAAAGGAAAAAGGGTATAAAAACCTCCAGTTACTCACAGTCAAGTTGCTAGCCCAGGAACGTGTGTCCATGCTGCCATTTGTGCTGCCTGTACTCCCTGCAACAATAAAGACCTTGCTTTCAGCAGCTGTTCCGTTCAAATTCTTGCGCCCCACCGGCATCGCTTCCCAGCGGGAAATTCGAATCCAGTGGAGGAAGTTTCATTTTAAATTCAATACTAGCTAAGCACGGCCAAACCTCCCTTAGGATTGAAGGTTTGTGTTAGGGTTTACTTAAGAACCCAAATGGTTGGCTTACCGTATATGGCTGTAAACCATGATGTCTCATTGCAATTACTGAAGCCAGGATCCTGATTGGCTGCAAGAAGCAGGCTTACTATAAAGCAGGAAGCCAGAGAGCACATCTCTCTCTCCATTGCTGTATTTGAACTCTGGTGTTGCTATTTTGCTTGTTGATTATCCTGGTTAGTTTCTACTGTATTAACTGCTTAACTGTGTATGATTTATCGAACTACTGCTTGACATTGAATATTGGACTGTGCCTATATCTTGTATGTAAATCCTTTACCTTTATACCCTTTAACTTCTGTGGTTGTGTGACTTTGTGCTCATTGCTACATCTTTGCACACTGCCTTTGTTTGTTGCATAATCCTTGTTACCAAGGATGCTCTGCTAATACTTATCATTGGTTATGGGTCCAGGCCCAGTGTCAAAGGTGGTTAGCGTGAACTGAGTGAGTCACTGTACAGAAGGTTCATTGTGGTATATGGTTGATGTAAAGATGGCACAAGAACATATGTCCAGCTTAGCTATCATTACCCAGTTGGATGGCACCAACTACTTTACCTGGTCCAACAAGTGCAGTTTGCTCTTGAGGAGAGAGGGGCTATGGAATACTGTTGTCGATCCACTGGATGTAGAAGCTTTGGATGCCTCGAACGATGCTGACCAGAAGAAGCTAGATGATTTTGCCAGAGACAACGAGAGAGCTTTGTGCATTATTGGACTTACTCTTGGTGATTCACAGCTTGTGCATGTTCGTGGTGTGGAATCTGCTGCTGAGTGCTGGAAGACCCTCAAGAAGCTCTATGTTAGAGACAGTGTTGGTTCTCATATTAATCTAACACGAAAGCTGTTTAGAGTGCGTAAGGGAGGTGATATGCATAAGGGAGGTGATATGCTTGCTCATTTGGAGTACATGAAGAGAGCTCTGCAACAACTTCATGAACAGGAGCTGATTTTCTCTGAACTCCATCAGGTCTATATCATCCTTTCCTCTTTAGATGACTCTTATGATGACTATGTATCTTCACTTGAGGTGTTAGCCAAGGAAGAAATGACTTTGACTAACATAACAGGGAGGCTAATAGAAGAGTCAAGATGGACAGACAACAGCTGAGACAAGATGACCAATCTATGGCTGAGGAACGAGCTACAGTTTATGTTGTTAAAAAATGTTATACATGTGGGGCTAAGGATCATTTGGCTAGAAATTGCAAGAAGAAAAATACACAGGGTAGACAGTTGAAAAGCAATAATTTAGCTGTGTGTAATACTGGTTCAGTAGGAAACCATGATAAATAGGTTATAGATAGTGGAGCATCACAATGTATTACTAATAGAAAGCAACAGTTTGTTCACTTGGAACACAGTGCTCAAAGTATTTCACTGGCTAATAGCTAGAAGCTCAAGCTTCAGGACAAGGTAATGCATTCTGTTCCTGTCTAAATGAGAAGTTGCCCATGCTATATATGTGCCTAGCGTGACGTATCAGTTGTTATCAGTGAGTGTACTGATACAAGCGGGGTATATGGTAACATTCAAAGGGTTAGAATGTGTACTAGAGAAACAAGGGAAGCATGTTACCGCTAGACTTGATAATGGTTTGTTTATGTTACAAGATAACCCAGTTCTAAACACTAAGGTGGGGTTTGAGAACAGAAAGCCACATGATGAATGCATTCACCTATTACACAGACGTATGGGGCATGTTAAAATTTTAGAGCATTAAGACGAACTGTGGAATTATCAAAAGGTATCAGGATAAAGCCCTGTAATCACTATGTAGATTGCAATGTTTGCAACAAGGAAAAGAGTAAAATAACTCCTGCTAATAGAACAAATGGTTTTAAAGCCAGTGAGCCTCTGCAAGTGGTAGTAGCAGACTTGACCGGTCCAAAGGAACCCAGCTTTGGGGGAGCCAGGTACATATTAAGTATTATAGATCTAGTGATTGATAATGGGTCAGAGTTCACTAACAATAAGTTCGTAGCTATGTTGAAGAAGGCAGGGATAGACCATAAGCGGTCTGTGCCTTATAGACCTCAACATAATGCCTATTGCGAACAGAGAAGTCAGACATTACAAGCCATGGTTAGAACTATGCTCAGTGATTCAGGTTTGCACAAGAAACTTTGGGGAGAAGCTACAAAATGTACTAACCATATCCTAAATAATGTAGTCCACACAGCAACAAACGAATTGCCATTTGTTCGCTGGCATGGTAGACAACCAGAGCTCAGTTATCTCCATGTGTTTGGGACCCCTGCATGGGTACATATCCCAGCTCAGCTGAGACGCAAGGAGCAACCTAGGGCTAAAAAACTGTTTTTTGTGGGATACGAATCCAACCACAAGTCATTCAGATTTTGGGAACCAGGCACAACTAAGGTTTATCGTAGTGTGAATGCGAAGTTCCTAGATCACATAGGATGGGAGAAAATAGACCAGGATTATGTCATTGTGGAATCAAAAGTACCAATTAAGGATAATGATAATAATGAACCTGTAGAGGAGACACTAAGTGAGGATTCAGATATAGAGGAATCCTCTGTCTTCATGAAAGAGGAAGAAGTAGATGAGAGCTCGATACGGGAGGTAAAAGAGGAGTTTACTCAGGTGATTAGTCCAGTATTGTGCAGAAGGATTACAAAGAGTGTCACAACCTCCTGATAGATACCAGGCTAATGTTGCTCAGCAAATCGCTCTTGAACCTTCTAACTATGAAGACATTAAATCTTACTCTGAAAAAGAGCGAGTAGCTTGGAATGAAGCTATGAAAAAGGAACTAAAGTCATTGACTGCATTGAAGTTATTTGATGAAATCAAACTTCCAAAAGGTGAAAAGGCAATTGGGTGCAGATGGGTTTATAAACTTAAAAAGGATATGGAAGGAAATGTGACCCGTAAGACACACCTAGTCGCCCAGGGCTTCACTCAAACAAAATTAGACTACGACGAAGTTTTTGCTCCAAACCTAAAGGCTAGCACTTTAAGGGCAGTGCTAATATGGGCAGCAAAAAACAGATACGTAGTGAACCATGTAGATGTTGAAACGGCGTACGTACATGCACCATTACAACATACTTTATACATGAAAAAGCCTCTGGGGATAGATGATAATAGGAAGGATGGTTTGGCTACTAAAGAAGAGCTTATATGGATTTAAACAATCAGGCCATGAGTAGAACAAATGCATAGTAAAGGAACTAAACAAAACAGGTTTTGAGAGTGGTTTGTTGGATCCATGTCTGTTAAAAAGAAAACAGAATGGGATGTTAGCATTTTTATTACTATTTACCGATGATATTGCCATAATCACTAAGACTATGCAGGAACTGAGGATATAATAGGCAGTTTGCAAGCTAAGTTCAAGATAAGAACACTAGGGGAAATTAGACACTACCTTGGACTTGACATATGTAAGGTGTTCAAGATATCACAGGTGGATAAAATCACTGCTTTATTAAAAAGATATAACATGGACCAATGCAAAACTTCCAAAACTCCTATGGGGAAGGAGTTTAACATATGATAACACTGATAGTCCTATATTTGATAAGGAGATTTATCAGTCCTTAATAGGTATTTGTCATATCTGGGAAATTGGTCAAGGCCGGATATAGCTTACAATGTTGATAAATAGGCCAGGTACACTGTAGAGCCCAATGTTAAACATTGGCAGGCTGCAAAGCGAATACTTAGATATTTGAAGAATACCTTGAATTATGCCTTGTATTTAGAACCCAATAAGGAATTAAGTCTCATTGCGTATGCTGATGCAAATGATATCAAAACAAGGAAATCAATATCTGGTCTGGTAATTACGCTAGGGAACGCATTGATAGAATGGCAGTCCATTAGAGGTTTCACAAAACAGAACTGTATAAGTTGGGGGGGGAGATTCTTGCTTAGGCTTCTATCCTATGCTATGCACAGTTGCAACTCTTTATCAAAATATGTCAAGGTCAACGGACAGAGGCCTCATCACCATCTGAAGATGCCCACATGATGCTATACGCAACTTTTAATTGGATGAGACAATTGAACTATAGAGGGTGGGAACGTTGCCATCACTTTGTATATGTGATTTACATGCTCATTTTCTCAGATTCAGAATTCTTTTGTTGCTACCACTTGATTTCCAGTAAAAGATATCTTTGCTCTAACTAATGGAGTCTAAGTATTTCTTTCTTGGATTTTGAATGGAGCACCAGCTGACATGCAGGAAACACACAACAATAGTAATGGGAGACTTCAATTATCCTGATATCAATTGGAAAACTCATTCTGCACCAAATGAGAAATCAAATAAGTTCCTAACCAACCTAGCTGATAACTTCGTTGTCCAAAAGGTAGAGGGTGAAACTAAAGGGACAGCCATACTGGACTTAATTCTTATAAACAGAGAAGAAGTAATAGAGGGAGTTGAAACTGCAGGAACCTTGGGTGAGAGTGACCATGTCATACTAGAATTCAACATAACACAAACACAAGCAACAGAACATAATGACACCAGAGTCTTGGATTTTAAAAGAGCTGATTTCAATAAACTCAGAGAGAACTTGGGAAAGATTCCATGGATGAAAATCCTAAAGGGGAAAACAACTCAAGAATCTTGGGAAACTCTGAAAAGTATGATCATAGAAACCCAGACCAGCACAATACCACTGAGAAAGAAAAACAAGAAATCCAAGAAGAAACCAGCATGGCTGCACAAAGATCTCTCTGGCAAATTGAAAAAAAAAGGACAAGTACAAAAAATGGAAAGAAGGACATACAACTAAGGCAGAATATCAGCAGATAGCCAGAATCTGCAAAGACGAAGTCAGGATAGCAAAGGCTCAGAACGAACAAAGACTTGCAACAAAAGTCAAAGATAATAAAAAAAGTTTCTTCCAACATATAAATAACAAGAAAAAAATGAAGGAAACAGCCAGTCCACTAAAGAGAGAAGATGGCAAGGAAGTAACAGGCAACAGAGAGAAAGCAGAACTGCTTAACTCATTCTTTGCATCTGTCTTCACGCAAAAAGAAACTATAGCTCAACCCACCAGAAACATAACTGTAAAAGACAGACCAGAAATAAAAGTTAAAATAAGCAAAAAGTAAGAGAACACCTGTCTGATCTTGATGAAAACAAATCACCAGGGCCTGATGGATTACATCCCAGAGTTTTAAAGGAGCTGCCAGAGGTAATCTCAGAACCACTGCACCATATCTTTTAAAAATCCTGGAGCAGATGTGGTTCCCATCTTCAAAAAAGGAAAAAAAACAGACCCAGGAAACTATAGACCAATCAGCCTAACATCAATACCCGGGAAGATACTGGAAAAGATAATAAAAATACAGATCTGCCAACATCTAGAAATAAGTAAAGTAATAACTAGAAGTCAGCATGGGTTTGTTAAAAACAGATCATGCCAAACCAATCTTACTTCATTCTTCAACACAGTGACTAAATTAGTCAGTAGATTAGTAGACCAGCAAAATACTGTGGACATAATATATTTAGATTTCAGCAAGGCATTCGACAAAGTAGATCACAATCTACTTCTTAGTAAGCTAGAAAAAAGTGGAATAGATAGCCACTAGATGGATTCACAACTGGCTGGCAAACTGTACTCAACGAGTATTCCTTAATGGGTCTAAGTCTACATGGAGGGAAGTAAGCAGTCGGGTGCCACAAGGTTCCGTCTTAGGCCCAGGTCTCTTCAATACCTTCATTAACGACTTAGATGAGGGAATAGAAGGGGAACTTACCAAATTTGCAGATGATACTAAGCTGACAGGAATAGCTAACACCCAAGAAGATAGGCTCAAGATCCAAATGAATCTTGACAGACTAGAACTTTGGGCTAATAAAATGAAATTCAGTGTAGAGAAAAGTAAAGTCCTACACTTAGGCAAGAAAAACCAAAAGTACACATACAGACTGGGTGAAACCAGGCTCAATAGCAGTAACTGTGAGAGTGATCTTGGAGTCTTAGTGGACAACCAGCTAAATATGAGCCAGTAGTGTACAGCAACAGCCAAAAAAGCCAATGCAATCCTAAGTTGTATTAACAGAGGGATACAGTCAAGATCAAGTGAGGTACTAATACCACTCTATAAAGCCTTAGTAAGACCTAGAGTACTGCATCCAGTTTTGGTCACCACATTATAAAAAAAGATGTTGAGACTTTAAAAAAAGTACAGAGAAGAGCAACCAGGATGATTAGGGGACTGGAGCCTAAAACATATGAAGAACGGTTGCAGGAACTGGGCTTGGCTAGTCTAGTAAAGAGAAGGACCAGGGGAAACATGATAGCAGTCTTCCAATATTTGAGAGGCTGTCACAGGGAGGAAGGGCTCAAGCTATTTTCTAAAGCGCCTGTAGGCCAGACAAAACATAACGGATGGAAACTGAACAAGGAGAGGTTCAACCTGGAAATAAGGAGAAACTTTCTGACAGTGAGAACAATCAACCAGTGGAACAGAAGTTGCTGGAGCGCCATCACTTGAGATCTTCAAGAAGAGATTGGACTGCCATTCGTCAGAAATGGTATAAGGTCTCCTGCTTGGGTGGGGAGTTGGCAAGATGACCTACAAGGTCCCTTCCAACTCTGATTATCTGTTTAAAAGTATTTCATCTGTTGTCTGTTAAAACCCCCAATCTTTGTGAAATGTCTCAGTTGGTGGAAATGCACCCACCCAGGAATGTTGATGTCTCGGACCAAAAAGAAAGGAAACCGATGCTGCTTGGGGCAGAGCTTCTTCTCAATGCAGAAAAGGCCTGGGCTGCCATTCCAGAAGGAGTCTGGGGACACCTTTTCCAATGAATACATTCATTAAAAAGGGAGCAGCTTTCCTGAGCTGCACCTCCGTTCATCCCATGCCCAGTGTGACTGGTCTGATGCAGGTCTTGGAGACAGGGAGGAGGTGAAGAGTTTGATTATGCAGGTGCAAGTGGCATGTGAGGCAGATGATTATGTTAGAAGTCCATTTTCAAGACCTTTCGAGATAGTTTGAAACCTTTTAATGTACTATATGTGAATTCAATCATCTTAATGGTGTGATTAAAATCTCATTTTCTCAGAAACAATCACTGAGAGGGGAGCTTGAAGTGCTTTGTCCAGGTTCTGATATCTCCTCATATCTCCTTAAATTAATGGTTGTCTTCCCACAGCTTACATCTCCAAATCACTGGATGGAATCAAGAAAGAAGTTGTGAAACGTTAGCTGAAATAGACAAGAATGGATTTATGACCCCTCCCCCCCCCCCCCCCCCCCAGCTGTCCAAGGATGGAGCAGAAACAAAACATTGGCGAGTATGCTTTGTTTGCTTAAACATTAAAAAAAAAACCATTTCTGAAAACATGCAACTTTCCCCCTGAATTTTGCTGGCTCTATCTGGGAACTTGCCAGACTAGAATTGGTGGGATCCCTTATAGCTTGCTCTGGGGATTTAGGCTCTCGGTCTCCTCTGCTTTTCTCTGGGAAACCTTCTGGAGGTGGTTGTTCTGCTCAGGCTGCTGCTCCACTGGAACCTTGGAGCCAGCCCTTGTCTAAGAATGTCTCTGTCAGATCCATGTATCTGCCATTCTTCAATGGAAGAAGAAGGGGGGTGGGAGTTGCTACAAGTAATCCTTTTTGAATATATTAAATCCTAAACTGATTCCGTATAACTTGCACATGATGTACAACTGGGGGCTGGAGCCCAGATGCCTGGAAACTTGTCACCTCTTGGAGAGATAGCAAGAGGAGAAGGGGCCATAAAAAGTCCAGTTCCGAAAGAAACTTCCTGGGAAGCTCTTCTCAACTATAGTCCCAGAAAAAAAAGGTGTGTGTGTGTGGAATTAACATGTTGCTTCTTTGTGTTGACGAAATCCACACCGGATTAAGGGGAGGGGTTCTAACTCCCTTTATCTAAGCTGCATATTAGACCCTGTTTTGATTAGTACCTGGATATCTTCCTTTTCAATAAAGAATTCCTTTTGAAGTACCCAGCTTTCAGAAGTTCATTCTTACCGTCTGGAGGGGAGAGAGTCTGGGCCTTACAGTCTCATCTGTCCTTGTGGCCCGAGAGACTCCACAGCCATCTAGTGGCACAGAATCCTTTGTCACTCTTAATGGTGGCACCAGCCTGGTCTCCAAGGAGAAGCCTCCACAGTTCTTCAATCAAATTCTTCACAGAAAGCTGGTTCTATTCTGACAATGGCCTTGGTTGCTTTCTGTTTTAGTCCAGAAACTGGAATTATAGGGTAAATATTTCCAGTAGCCACCCTATTGTGGGAAAGGATGGCTGTCTCTTGGCTGTCAGCCCAACATTCCATTAGATGGGAATCTGCATATCCACCTGGAAAATTCCTGACACGCTTTTCTGGGGAAGAGCTAACTTCCAGAGCCCATGGGCCATTTTGTTTATCGGAAAACTGTTGGCCTAAAGCGACCAGATACTTTTCTACAAGGAGATCAGCATTCAGTTCCATCCTTACCTGAAGTGATATAGGTTGATTCTGTGTTGCCAATCACAGAAAGCAGAGGATGGTTTCAGGTATAGATTTCTGTCGATTTCTTCCTTCCTGATTCTAATGGAACAGACATCAATGTGTGACAGATCTGGAGCACACTTGCTGGAATTGGTTTCCCTTCTGCTTAAGGGCAACATTTTTTAAAAAAGGGGAGATGTAGA
Source organism: Bungarus multicinctus (assembly GCA_023653725.1). Lineage (NCBI taxonomy): Eukaryota > Metazoa > Chordata > Lepidosauria > Squamata > Elapidae > Bungarus > Bungarus multicinctus. The sequence continues at coordinate 20,522,686 of CM042842.1, forward strand.
ATGGTTGAGAGGAATTTCATATAAAAAAAAGTCATGAAAACTCAGGCTTTTTAGTTTAGAAAAGGAATGCAGTGAGTGTATAAAGTGTTGCCTGGTACAAAAAGTATATAGAATACTAAAACCTGAGCTTATGCATGGAGTCCAATTAGTGAAAGAACAGAACTGATTAGTGAAATGATGAAATTTATTTCCAGAAACGGGAGCAAACTCACCAACTCAGGGTTGCTCTGAACAAGATGACCAGGTGTTTGGTCCAGTCTTATGTCCTCATTTTCTGTCATGGCTTGGGAAACTGGCTGCTGACCTACATAGGATTTTGGTCCAATCAATCCTATACTGCATAGTCAGGTAACTTTGATTAAATTCTGAAAAATACAATTATAAAAGTAAATTAAGTTCAATTTCACTAAAACAAAACAAGAAACACCCCCCTCCCCAGCATGATTGCATAAAGACCAATTGAGAGGGGGGGAAAGTACAAACAAATAGAAAGACGGAAGCAACAAATAGCCCAAACTTGCAAAGCTGAAGTTAGGACAGCTAAAGCTTTAAACGAAGGAAGACTTGCAACAAATGTCAAAAACAATTTAAAAAAACTTTCCACATATAAAAAACAAGAAAAAAAAAACCAAAGACCATCATCCACTAATGGAAGGAGATGGCAAAGAAGTAACAGGCAGTATAGAGAAAGCAGAAGTGCTTAATTCATAGTTGGCATCAGTCTTCACTCAAAAAGAAAATTGTTACCAAAAACAACTATAAAAGTTAGGAATGCATATTAAAAGCAGTCCATGCCTGTGGCAGCTGCAGCCCTTGGGTTGCAAGAGGGGGTGCTGCTCCCATTGATGTGAAAGCTCCAGTTCCTTCTCTTCAGATCACACATCCCTGCCAAGCAGAAACAAGTCAGTAGTGAAATGGAATAGATGGTTGGGGTGGGGGAGGCCAAACTGAAGTTTATAACAATCACACAGAAAAAGGGGCTTTGAAATAACCTTTCAAGCACTTTGATTGGAGCATAACCTTTGCCACTGAAACGTTGCCTGTTTTGTTGCATTGACTTCGTTGTCTTTACCCAATAGTAGAATTTATGGGAGAAGGAAGAAACGATTTCTGCAAACTTTCTGGCCTGAGACAACTCCGCTCTGTCTTGTCAAGAGCACTTTTAGGATTAAGGCTTCTTGATGATTAAAAAGACTTGATGGAGGGTTCATTCCCAAAGGAAGGAACCGCAATTAACCCCAGCGGGGTTCCATTCCCTTCAGAAGAAGAAAAATGCCGTGTTCCCTTTTGCAGCCTGAGGGGTCAGAGCTGGGGAGTCTTAGTTCAGGGCGTGAGATGGCAATGGGGGACTGGTGCTTGTCCAACAAACCAGGTTAAATTGTACTTAGCTAATTTGGGAGATAATTTTTTATAAAAAATGAGGTTTTGAGTGCATGGTGCACTCAGAATAATTTTTTTGCTAGTAACAAAGATATCTGGCACAAGTCTCCTGGATGCTTGAAATGTTAGAATCAGAAAAACCTTAAGTCAGTATTTCTCATCCTTGGCAGCTTGAAGACGTATGGACTTCAACTCCCTGCTGGCTGGGAAATTTGGGGAGTTGAAGGTCATTACTCCACCTGCCAAGGTTGAGTAATTCTGCCCTAATTGATATTCATCACCTGATTGTGAGAATGAAGCCACGATGCTAGCTTGAAGTCACTTAGATTTGGCTCCTCTGTGTAAAATCTGTTCAATTTCAAATAAATGGAAGCTGGATAGCAGAGTTTGTCCTGAGTTTAGCAACTGGAGAAGGATCAGTGCCAAGAGAACCCTGGCTGCCATTTCAAAGCTGTTGTTTCCATTACAACCATACTTTCCATGTAAAAATGGCCAGATTAAGTGGGGAGGGAAAACTCTTAATGGCTCCCTGCTGGATGCAACCTGTTTTCTTTTGTTGCCTGGATGGCAGCTGTCCAAATCCCCTCCCATCAGAGTTACTCCTGTAGTCCTTCATTGGCTCATCTCTGAAAACTCCAACAACCTTCCTCTGATGTCACTTTGCCATTAAAACCCTCCAACCCTCCTGATAATTGTTTGGAAATGGTGCAATTGATGTCAAACAGCCTGATAATCTTGTATTTCAAATCCATTATCTCTGACTTATTCCATGGTCATATGGTATTCTCCAGGGAAAAGGCATTTGCCAGCTGCTGTGCGAACAAGGCTGGGTGGGGAAGGTGGGCAGATGCCTCTTTGCCTCTCTAACATTCACCTGTCTGGCTCCAGGCCTTTTCTTTGGGGGCAGAACTGAACAACCAGCAACCACTGTTTAGGTTTCTAAATTGCCTGGCCAAATGATCAAATCTCTATGACCTTTAGAAACTTTCTGCTCTCCTTCCCACCATTAACTGCCAAAGCAATTTTAGCTGATTTAGCTTGCTGCATTAAAGGTAGGGATGCTAGGTGAGGAGAGATCCCTCCTATTCACATGTCCAAATGTGGGGACTGGTGGGCGGTTGGGAGCCTTAAGGGTAGGAAAAGAACACTTTGCTCTGTAGAAAATTAGCACCCACCCTTCTCCTAGAAAAATGAAACATTCTAGGAAATATTAAAAAGGAAGAATATTACACCTCCCTGGATGAGAAAAGGAGAAAGGTGCTCTTGGAAAGCAGCCCCACCTTTGTTAACAGCCCCAGAAAGACTGGGCCATCCTATCTACAAGACAAAAAGCCTTCAGCTCCAGGGTGATGGGATTAGCCCTCACTCAAGATCCAAACCAGGACAAAGCCATTCAGCCATAATAGGAATTGCCCAAAGCCCCTTCATTACATCACCCAGCAAGATTCAACCAAGCTTGGGACTCAAGACAACCTACAAAGTTACCCCTGCATGGCCCCATGGGAGTCTGACAACCAACCATACCAGGAGCTTCATCTGGATGCTGAGGACATTTTTCCTGCTGCACAGATGTCCAAGAGGGCTTGTTTCATTTCAGGGCTGCGTTTCACAAGGTTTCTTCCATGGCAGGACTTGATGGCAGGCAAGGCATCCTTGGAGCCACCTGGGTCTCACCCTAATCTTCTCATTTGGCCAGTCCCCACAATCAGAAGCTTCTTCCCAGCTTCTTCTAGCCGGGCATCTCAACACTGGGCTGGCAGCGATGCTTCAGGGGCAACCAAGTCTCTAATCATCATGAAGGATCTTGAGAGGCGGTCACTTTTTACTCCTCCCCTTTTTTCATATCAAAATGGAAATAAACTCTTCACAATAGAACCATTAGGGACCAAGACATTATGGAGAGATTTAAGGGAAGGGTCTTAACCATCTACCTAGTAAATTGCAAGACTTTGGTGTCCCTTGCTAATTTTGAAGAAGCTAAAAACCCAGTTGGGAAACCCCAGGGGTGGGGAAAACATCCAAGGAGAAGGGGCTAGCCGGCCACTTCTGTACTGCTGCAAGAAAGCTACCTTATATTGCTGGGCTCAGCTTGAAGGGGTCTTCGTTCTCTTAGTCAACTTCTACCCTTTTCTGCTTGCATCCACCAATGTGGCTCGGAAAGGGAGTGAAAAACCCCCAAATCATAGGCCAGGTTATCTTGAGAGTCCCCTTGGAAGAGAAGGGCCTCCTCTCAGTCTCCAAAATGGAAAGCCTGGGTTACATGGAGGGTTCAGGAGTGGCAATTAGTTGAATGGATGAGATGTCTGTTCAGGGCTAAACATCATGGCCTAGTGCTAATTGGGTCAATTAATCCTGTTCTGAGGTTCCCACAGAACACAGATCCACAAATGACCCAGTTACATGTAGGGTATGTGACAAGTGTGCAGATAGGAAAGGGAATCTAAATACCCTCAACAGGCATTCCAGAAATGAGAGTGGAGTTTGGTGGGGCTCCATCCACAACTTCCACCCTCATTCTACAGCTGAGCTACAGACATTGGCCATCATCGCAATCCCTGAAATTGAGAATTGGAGTTTTTTTCAAGTCAGACTTGATGCCTGATCACTAGTGAGGTTTCCATGTAATTTTTGCGGCAACATTTTTAGAACTAGTTTGCTAAGGAGACTCAAGAGAGAGATTGGTACAGAGCCCCCAGGGATTTTCTGTTCAGAGGGGGATTTGGATCAGATTTGGATTGTTTGTTTTGAATACTGTGGATCTAGGTAACAGTACAGAAAACATGGATTTGTTTATATAACACATAAATCGGCAGGATTTCGACTGCCTATATTAATCGATCAGTGGGAAGGGTGACCTAGCAGAATGTAGTTGGGTCTATTGGTGCACCCTCCCCCACCCCAACTCAAGTGAGAGTTGATGGACTTCAACCCATCTGGGAGGAGCTGATCTGGCCATGTTTTCTTTTGCTGCTCCCTGCGTACCTCACCCGCTGGGATTCAATTAAGTTGCCATCCTCAGGAAAGGTATCTATGGTACCTGAATTTCAGAGGCCACCATGGGTCCACCTTGGGTTGCATCTCCAGTCTCCTAATGAGGCATCGGATGTAGCTTTGCAAATTCCTTGGCTTTGTTTCTTGAGACATTTGGAGACATTGTTCCCAGAAGCAGTCAAAGAGCATCCTTGCTGTCTTTCGCTCTCTCTTCCTCCCAGCTTATCTTGACTGCCAACTGTTAATCGGAGCACACAGCCCTGGGGGAGGAGAGATTTCTCATTATCGCCCTCCTCTTTTTTCTTTTGGGAGGCAGCTGGGCAGCCTGTACATTAATAGATTAGTTTCAAGATTTGAGATTGTTAACAGCCAGAATAGGAGGAAGACTTCAGCAGGGATCCTGCTTGGATATTGTGTGGTGCAGTTGCCATCCACATCAGTGAGGAAAGCCATCACAACTTTCATTTGGCCTTAAGGAGCTGCTCTTTCTTCAAGGTAAAGTAATAGTTCATTTGCTTTTATTAGACAGTCATGATTTCAAAGCCTTTACCCCTTGCAGGAATGGAATCGTCAATCTTCCATGTAACTAAATGCTCAGAAAGAATTTAGCTTTGAGTGTCAAAATGCTGATGACAAATACAAGGTAGACCTTAATACATTTTCCTCTGGGTGCAGATGTTAGACTAGCTGAACATTTTCTTTGATCCCATTGGTGGCCAAGTATGTTTGCATTCTGTATTTCTGAAATAATGGATTCAGATTTGGTTCCAATTTTTTGACAATTTACTTATTGGAGGATTTATTTTGAAAAGGGTGCTGTCTTTGCTTGGCTTCTCAAGACATGTGAGAGACAGTGCAACTGATATCACAGTGGACATGGGGATCTGTCAGTATTGAATTTACTGCTGCCTCTCCCTATTTGTAGTGCTCAGCATTCTAATTCTTTTAAAAATTGCTGCATGGTGTTTGTCCCTTGAACTGAGGTCCTTCAGTGCCTTGGACACTAGTTTTAATTCCATCTGTGAAGGTGCTTGGGAGGAAGTTAGGCTGAGGGAAGATCTTGTCATGCCTAAGGTCTCTTGCTGTGTTCAGGGCTAAACATATGACCTGGATTTTGGTATTCTTTCAAAACAAAAAACAAAAAATGTCATGACATTTTGAGATGGCACCTCCTGAAAAATCTTGCCTGCTTCAGGCTGGCAGAGCAACCTAAATGAGATGTGGTGAGGTGAGATGAGATACTAGCTCAGAACATCTGGGAAGTCAGGTGTGGGACCCTAAAAACGGATCGGCTTCCCTTCATTGGATTAATTTGGTTTTTCCTACATTAAGTAGCCACTTGCCCTTGATGCCCCCTCCCTCTCTAGGAGGCCCTGATCCTCTTTCTCTGGAGAAGCACCTTCAATTCAGTCCTCCTCACCTGCAGTTCTGCAAACAAATTCTGGCCATAAGTGCCCTGTTTCCTTGTCCTGAAGACCAGCAACGATAAAACAATTCCTGGGATTTCACTTGAGTTCATCTGCTTTCTGTCAGGGACTGTGCAGCAGGTTTGGTTTCATGTGGGACTATGGACTAGCAGGACAAACCAACGGACAACATTGTAGAAGGGGTCATTAGGGGGTTTTTTATCAGCTTTTCTGATTGCTTTCAAACTAATCCAGAAAGGTTATACAAATGTAGCCAAAGCAGGTCATAAAACTCGCTGAACTGATAGTTGCAAGACACGTGGATGATGGGGAGATTAAAATCAGAGGAAGGAGCCATGGGAAGCACAAACTGTGACCAATGCCAGGTTGACTCTATTTGGTTTCCTTACCCTAAAAAAAGAGTTATTTAAAATGTGAACATGCGTAGGCCTGGAAAACATCCATTGGAGATTTTGATTATAGTCAGCAAATTTCAAATACTGAATGTAGTCCACGTTTTTTTCACAAATGAAGGCGAATCTATGTGTCCCAGGATAACATGGCAGGATCCAATTTGTGTCAGTCACTAGGACCAGAGGTTTAGTCTTCCGAGCTTTCAGACTCCTGCTGGAGCCCATCCTGAGGGAACTCCTCTCTCCCCAGAATGTGGGCTTTGGACTCTTCTGTGGGTGGGGTTTGCATGGTGCCTGGTTGTGTGGGGCTTTTTAATTGTTGAGGGAGGCGTTGATGGACAGCTATTAAGTTACTGACTGTTGCTTCTTTGTGTTGCCAAGCCCTGCTTGCCTCCTGAATGCTTGACAAGCTAGTGGTAAATCAGCACTCCAGTTGAGGCTGCTTGGCAACACAAAGAAACAATGACCAGTGACTTAACAGCCAACACCCCAATCCACAACTAAAAAGCCACACACAACCAGGCACCATATAAACATCACACACGGATTAGCCCAAATCGCACACTCTGCTAGAGAGAAGTCCCCTGAGGATGGGCTCCAGCACAAATCCTAAAGTTCAGAAGACTAAACCTCTGGTCCCAACCTAGATTGGACCCAGGCTTTTCGGTTCACTAGAATTTGCCATGCAAAATGAATTTTCCTAGTTGATAAATAAATATTTCCATAAATTTGAAGTAAGAAAAAAAATCTCTGAGTGTGTTAAAACAGTTAATTAAGTCTGTAGTTTAAAAAAAAAACTTGCTTTGGGGGATATTTCTTGAGTGTTTCTAGGGGGCTCCTTAATGAGAGATAAAATCCATGCAGGCTGGAGGCTAGACTGGGCAGTCAAAACATTCCAGATGCCAAGGGAACGTCTCTCCATATTGTTGTCTAGAAAATGACTTGGACCATCTACAAAGATGCCGGACTTCACTCAAGGGGATGGGTATCTTCATCTGCATTTAATCTAGAAAGGACCCTCCGTAGCGGCTGAGGCAGTTGGGAAAAGCCTTTGCTGGCTCTGACTGCGTGCAGGCCTGCTTGGTGCTCGGAGCCAGCCTCAGGACAGGGTGGGATTTGGGGAAAGGCTGAAGACAACCTAAGAAAGAGCCAGTCGGAGTCCAGCAGAGGGAAGGAGCCAAGAATTACTGGGCAGGAATTTCCAAGAACAGCCAGAATATTTATTTTATTTTTATTTATTTTATTTGATTTATCAATTGCTTACAAGATAATAAGTATAAGTATAAACATAGTTATGGATACATATAAGAAAAATAAAAGAAACAATAGGACAGGGATGGTAGGCACGTTGGTGTGCTTATGCACGCCCCCTACAGACCTCGTAGGAAAGGGGTGAGGTCAATAGTAGACAGTCTAAGGTTAAAGTTTTGGGGGTTTGGGGAAGAGACCACAGAGTCAGGTAGAGTATTCCAGACACTAACCACTCTGTTGCTGAAGTCGTATTTTCTGTCTTATTATCTTTTATTATTTTTATTATTATCTGAGAGGAAGCTTTCAAGAGAACTGAATGACTGGTTCCACACTTCGTACAAGGCCAGAGTTGTCAGCACATTGTGCTGTTCTAAGCTGTTTCATATGCTGTAAAGCTTGTGACTTTAAACTATAGACCACTATATAAAATGTGGTTCATGCAGCATGAGAACCCAGGAATCCAATTAGTCCAGTTGGACTATTCCACAGTCCACCCATCCTGGTTTAATCAGGGTTGGTGGCTGTAGAGCACTGACCTGGATTACCTGTCCTAATCCATGCCTTGTTTTATTGAATAATCTTGCTTTATTGAATAAGCCACAACTAACTGGATATACATGACCTGGGAGCCAGAAATCCTGACTTGGAAAAGGATTAATACAACTTGTGAAATGTGAAACAGGCCAAGCAACAGTGGCTGCAGATGACATATGCCATGATCTCCAGTTGAGCAGAAACCAGAAGATAATACACTCTTCTTTTACCTGTTTAAGGGAATTTGTTGGAATTTAGACCAATCATACAGCTTGACTTGGGCAAAGATTTCCTCCCTAAGCAGAACTGATCTTACAAGGCAAAATTCTACATGGCATTTAATTTTTTGAAACAAAATATTCCAAAACAGTGAGGGACTTTTATTCTTGCCTATGTTTCTGCTTTCTCCAGTTGTAAAAAGAAATTAGAGATATGTTAAACCAGCAGTATCAATGCAAACCAGAATTGTAGAAACCTTGAGGTAGCTTGAGTTGGGAAGAGCAAAAGTGAGCAAGGTACCCATTTTCTCTTGGCCAAACATGGTGTGGAATCTCTCTTATTCCAACCTTCTGACCCTATTCAAATCCTAATCAAATCAGGTCCCGATAGCGCATTTGCCTTCCCACTTATGCAGGGGGACCCATCCCTCTGTTTCCAGGATGCAGAGGTTGCTTCAAGCTGCCTGTCCCTGGGGAAGGTAAGTGTTTCATGCCTGCTGTGACTGCTTCTAGGCGTGTGATGGAGGCCAGGCTAAAGGAAGAGAGAAGAAGGCTGAACCATGGCAACCGCAGCAGTACAAGGCTTGAGTAACCCAAGCAGCCAAACCTTTGGCCGTCTCTCTTAGGGTCTGTGTTAATACCCTAAACACACCCGGTTTAGTCAGCTAATCCAATTCTCGGAATGGTTGAGGTACAGTGCAATAGTTACAATATTGTTCAGCCAGTGACAAGATGGTGTTCTGAAAAGAGTGCTAAAAAGCAGGTTTTTTTCTTCTTATGGAGTTGTGCATTTTTTTAAACAATGTGAAGTTTCTTTTAGAAATCCTTACCCTTTTTGTCCAGTTCTGCACTCCCTAAAGAAAGGAAAGCTACCCCTGATTTGGGGCAGTTTTGTCATCATGCTCTTCCTCAGCCTGCTCTCCCCTCCCAAAGAAGTCAGGAGCTGGGAACCTTTGACCAGAGAGTGGGAAGCAAAGGAAACATTGCAAGGGGGTTTGATGGTGGTGGGGAGGAAGAAGCCAATTGACCAGAAGTGAAACTGAGCAGGGTGACCTGCCAAGCAGGGGCTTGTCTGTCCTAGGAAGAGAAGTAGATAAGTCACACTTGGTCCTGATGCAAATATAGCAAATATAAATGGAGGATGGCCTTGACAGATATATGGAGGGGCCCCTTGCCTAGGAAAAAGGGGCTGAAGGTTCCTTTTAATTTCAGAACAATAAGATAATATTTGGAATTGGCTCAGGCAGTTGCCTCCCTGATTCACTGAAGTACAAGAAGTGGAAGAAAGTACAATACAATTAGACTTGCAAGCTTATGTCATGATAGGCAATCTCAGTAAAGGTAGTTTTTGGGTTCCTGTGAAGCTGGGTTCTTCATGTAGGGCTGACAGCAAGAAGGACTAGAAGCAAGCTTCTTCAGATGAAGGTGAAGAGCACAGGGCTCTAGCAAGCCAGCAGCCACTCCTGACCAGAAAGCGAGATTCTCACAGATGCTTATTGCAATTTACTGTAATTAAAAAGGGATTAGGTGATAATGGAATCATGGAATTTGTAAATGGCTACTTTAGTTTTCATTTATAGATGAATGGCAGGGCCATTTGATGCCTTTGACCATCTTTCTGTCTCTTGATGCATAGGAGTTATAGCAGGTTATAGGGGGTATATATAATATATATTATATATAAATCCATCCATCCATCCATCCATTTTACTTCTGCAGCATTTTTCCTGAGAATTCTCTTAAAGCTCTCCAGAAAAGTTAGTGGAAGAAGAAGAGAGTACAAGAAATTATGATCAGAAGGAGAAAGAAGTAATCCAGTGGAAGTAGCAAGTTAATGTTTCAAATGAATGACAAGTAGAAGTGGATGAACAGGAAGTCCATGGAATTGGGGCTGCTGAAGCAACTGGAAGTTCACAAAGGAAGTGAGCTTCAACCCCTCTGAGATATTATCATCCTGGCCTCTCCAGAATAATAGAAAAGATTCTTAACTCTGCAAGGATGATCAAAACCAAAGATTCCTCTGTGGTAGTAGTAGAAGACTCACCAAAACATGGTGGAAAGATGACCAAACTGCATTAAATTGATCAGTTGCTATCCATTCTTGCTTATTAATCTTGGGAAAACAATGCTAGCAGGAGACAAACTCTTTACAGGATTAAAAGTGATTGTAAAGTCTTGGATAGGAAAGTAAAATTGCAGAGATGGTGATAAAAAAGGTGCTTGAATGCACAGAGATGGACAGATTAATGATGGAGTTAAAAGGTAAGGAAGAAACAGGTTGTTACATGATTTGGGATACATGGTATGAGTGGTTAAAGAATAGATGTAAAGACAAAGATGATTTAAGAGCAACAGGAATTATATATATATGTAGATATTTGTGAAAAGGCAAAATATATATGTAAGAATATTGTTATGAGAATAGTATATAAGAGGAAAGGAAGAAAAATGAAAATACTAATATGTAACTATGAGTGATAACGGTACTGAAACACTGTAAAGATTGGAAATGTGGTGTAAATGTTGGAAAATGTGCAATAAAAAAAGGAAAGTAAAATTGCAAATAGTGTCTTCGTCCATTTTTCCTGTTGATTATCATGGAACAAGAAAGGCTCCTAGAGGTGAAAAACTGCCTAGAAGATGGTGGCATCAAGAAAGATTTGGATTCCCAGACAACAATTTAAGATCCATCAGACAGGGACAGGCTACACCCCACAAAAGCAGGTGAAAACATGTTTGTTGAGAGCCTTGTGAATGTTATCATTCAAACTTTAAGCTTGAATTGCCTGAAAGGGAGAGGAAGTTGAAATCACAGATTCAGTCAGAGAACTTATTTACTTTAAGCATGGTTGCCATGAAGTAGGAAAGAGTACTTTCAGATTCTCAATGCATGGAGACCAATACGTGATGACTCCTCCAAACCCCACTGTTTGTACAAAGACTGCACCAATGGGTAACAAATAGAATTAGAAATACGATATGGGAACACAGGATGTAACTAATGAATGTGGTGCCTGAAGGACAAGTGTAAAGAAGCCTATAAGCCCAAATTCATGTCCTAGAATGCAAGAGCTTGTTAAAAACATCTGGTTAAGATTGGAAGGAGCAAGAAATAAGTAGATAGAACTGTAAAATTTCATATATGCCATCTTTTTAAAGCAGATATTGGGGACAATACCTTTCTAAGTCAACTTGCCAAGTTCTCCAAAGGACAGGTTAACGGGAGATTTCCAGTGGCCTACTGTTAGACACAATCTGACAACAGATCATGAAAGTTTCATTTTTCAGAAGTTGGAAGAAGAAACAAAGGAGCCAACAATTCTGGACCTAATCCTGACTAAGAGGAAATGGTTGATGATCCAAGGGAGAGTGACATTATTGGCATTTTAAAAAGCAGGGAAGGAAGAACTTTGTCTTGGACATTGTCAACAGTACGATGATATGGAGAGTTGTTCAAAAAACCGTTTCTTGGCACTGCAGAGTTGTATCATCAATGGAGGCCCGAGATTCTTTAAAGTCACTAGAGCGGTGTGTCCGGCGTCACAGCTCACAAATGACTATCTAAGAAGAACTTTGTAAGGTGGAAGCGGAGAGTAATGCTAACTCCTTGTATTCTACAGCCTGCTGAGTGCACACATGGAAGTTCCTACAGACGACCTGTGTCCTCCAGATATATCTGAAAGTTTAAAATCCTAATTTTTGCTACCACAAATATCTTTGGATCACATGGGATTGAGCTGGCATTTGCACTTCCCCCTCAATCAAAATTGGACGGCGATGCCCATATATTATGTATACACTTGAGCTAGACCGTGATGTTTAGATGTTTCTTTGTGTCATATATGAGTGTGTATGTGGATATATTATCTTAGGGTATATAGGAGAGCTGGATGCAACAAATTTTCATTTTAACATATACTGATTAGTGTACTTTTAAAGTGACAATGAAGTTTTCATTCTATTCTATAACCTCTAGTGGAAACCCCCCATGTGCAAATTCAAGCTTGGCTGCTCATGAGCCTTAAACGATTGTGCCCTCTTTGTGAAGTGGTCGGGCTAGCTCTGCTAGGGAGGACTCTGAGGCCAAGAGAGAGAAGCAGACGGCCACCTGCCCTTTTGTGACCCACCAACGCGCTAAAGCAGCTCTTTGCATCCGATTAAATTTTGCATTTTCATCTAGCCAACAGCAGCTGCTTGCCTCCCTCCCCTCCCTAGCATTTAGAAGGATTTGTTAGTTAAATGCTAATGCCACCAGATAAACGATGCAAATCGTGAGGTGGGAGAGTTTTATTTCCCAGTTAGCACACGGAACCTTGAGGAGAAGCCTTTGAAGCATTGGGTGGATGGATGCTGGGGTCCACTGTGTAACCTCAATAACCTTTAAATGAACGAAATTCACATTGAGTCACCCTGCGGCTTCTGACTCCAGATTTATCCCATGCAATTTGTGGAAGAAAAAATATTTACTGGCAATAGATGTAAGCATAAAGTTAACCCCCCCACACACCAGTTTTACAGAAAAACTGCTTGCTTCTTTGAAAGGCCCCATATTTCACACAGATGACCTCTGAGTTGGAAAGCTCTCATTAGTAGCTGGCATATCTTTGCACAGGGTCTCCCCTGCATCTCTTCTTTGAATGATGGTGTTTAGAGGTGCTCTAAACATGCAGACCTTACAGAAGGAAGGTGACCTTCAACCTCCAGCAGAACTTTGCTGGAGGTTGAGGCCTGAAAACCGCAGAGAAGGGAAGTGGGGGTCAGGGGCTTCATAGATGCACAAATCCTGTGAGAAAAACAAGACTTGGTAGCCGAGGTTTCCTTCAGCATTCACTGGCAAATGAGTCCAAAACAACCTCTTCGATCTTTACTGCTTTGTCATTTGCACACACTGCTTTTTTCATCCTAATGCCATCCATGGTCCTCAGCCACTTCAGCTCTCAGGCAAGGCGTTGGTTTGAGGGCCAGTTGCAGAGGGCTGGACCCTGCAGCTGGGAACCTTCTCTAAGGAGAGGGGAAGGGGTCTTGGCATTGCTGGGTGCCCTCTGCGGCTGTGGCTTGAAAAGGAAGTGCCCCTGCGATGCCAAACAGAGGGTCTCCAGGGCTGTTTTGCTTCTGGGCCACCGCAAAACTTTGCCACTGGCCCGCTTCTTCTCTGCCCCTGCTGGCCATAGTCACCAAGCATTCAGCCCGAGTTGCCTTTTGCTGCCTTTTGCTGGGTTAGGGTTGGATGCTTGCTGCCCTGAAGGCAGGAGGGTCTTCAGAGGGCCAATTCTCAGCCAGCCCTTGAGAAAGGGGAAAAACACAGACTGGCTCCTGCAAGATAACACCAAGCAAGCACCTGCATTTGATAGGCGGCAGGAGTGACAGCAGGACTGATAAGCAAGGCAAGTAATGAAATATTATTTCATTGTTTATCAGTCCTGCGGTGATTCACTTAACAACCATGGCAAGAACGGTCGTAAAAGGAGGCAAAGTTACTTCACAAATGCTTCACTTAGCAAACAAAAATTTTGGAGTCAATTGTGGCCATAAGTTGCAGCCTTCCTGTATTGCAGGCAAAAACTATGCGGATGTGGGAGTACCTTTCATCCGAAGCTCTTTGGAACAGGAATACCTAGAAGTGACTGAAGCCTTGCCCCATTTTCTCTTTAGAGCGGCGTCTCTCCTCCTTCCTTGACCAAACAATCGACAGAGACCAGGCTCCATGGATGAGTGGGATCCACCCCAGTGGAAAAAGGAAATCGAAAGCCTTAAGTATCAGTTGGCCTACAAGCGGGAGGTGTCCTCAAAAACAATTCCTGAGTGAGTTCACTAAATATTATTTTGTGCAAATAAGAGAATGTTATACAAGCCTTGAGTTTCCAGCCCCTAAAGTTGCAAAGAAAAGCCTTGAAATTGCAGTGGGAAATGTGCAATAAAGGGGGCGGGAATTATGATTATTCAGCTTTTGTTCTGGGAATTACGTGTCAAGACTTTTTGTTTGGGTTTAGTAGAACTTGATCAGTTAAATAATGAACGGCTGCATTCAAGCAATGTGGTTGGGAGTTTGGGTTATTTGCAATTAGTATACTTTGTGAACTCCACCCGCTTGGTGAGCGGGATTCCATGCAAACTTGGGAAATGAGTACAAAGACAAGTTAACATGGAGGCTGGATCTGCACATTTACATTTCCAGATAGAACTGGAAAGATCCAGCCTGAAATCTGGCAAACTGCAGCCAAGCCCAGGCCATATTTTGAGTTTCTCCAACATTCTGGATGATGACTTTTGATCAGAATAACCTATTGATAATCCTCCATGTAGGGAAATCAGGCTGGGAATTCCACTGCGGGCATTATTTTGCATCTCTGCTGTGCATTTCAAAGCATTTCTCTCCTCCTTTGATACAAAAGACGATTTGATGTAGTGCTCAAACACACTAGACTCCAGAGAGAAGACTGGCCCAGTCCTCTTTGTCTCCTTTTAGACACAAAGCCAGCTGGGTTCGTTAAGTGTCTCAGAAGGCAAACTGCTTGGATCTCTGTATTCAGTCACCATAAAACAGATTTGACTCCAAGGATCAGGGGAAGAAGAGATGGAAGGCAGCATGGAATACATTATTCACATGCTACATCTAGAAATCTCCTGCCTTTTGTGATATCAAAACAATCTGTGACCACAATGATACTTTTATTCAATAACTATTTTAAAGTAATTACATGCAGAATACCTACTGTAAAAAAAAAATCTTACTGTGGTGGCAGAAGAGAGATTTCTTACAGAAAGGTATCTTAAGTTTTCCTGAGTTTTGGAGATTTTCAAATATCATTATACAAATGCAGTCATCCAGAGATTTGTATGAGTGATGTGGATGTGCAAAAAATTAAGGCTCCGAAACAAAATTTTGTCACTCCTCCTCACAACTTCTCATGACTTTCCTACAAATTCCTGCTTGCAATTGTATTTAGAAGTAATTTAAAGTCACTTTTTAAAGATGAGAATTATACTCCTGGAGATGACAGCTCCATCAATCTGTGTAACAAGAGTTCAAAGTATAACACTGAATGTTAGCCGTGAGAGATCTTGCTTTCTGTTCCTTTCTAGATTCCTTAAATGGATTGAGGATGGGATCCCAGAAGATCCATTTCTGAACCCAGAACGGATGAAAAATAACCCCTGGGTGGAAAGAGGAAAATGTACAATCCTCTAGTCCGCCAAGCACCATCCCTGATTGACAAACACTTTCCTTTGGACCTACTCCAAAATTGCATAAAAACAGAAGGCTCCGAAATTCATTGGCTTGCTGCTCCGGCTCAATTCTCGTTCCTAGTCCTTTGTTAGTGCTGGGGCTTTATGGAAGGACTGTGTTGAAGGCTTCCCAATTATTGGTCTCTGGGGCAATTGTGGGGTGGGGGTGGTGCAAGGGGCCCTAGAGGGGCCCTTCCCACAGTGGCTCCCTCGGAAATTCTGATGGCACTGAATTTGCCATGTCTCCCAGATCCTGGCTGTGGCTTTGCCTCCAGGAGTTGTCCTGTAGAAAGCCGGATTATCCTCATGGGGGAAGAGTGGCCTGGCCATCTGTTGTGTATTGGGAGAGAACCAGGATGAACATGGCTTACCCTCATTGGCACAGAATGACGGGAGCCTCCAATGCCACATCACCTGTTTATTTTAAACCTGACAGTTCATGATTTGGGATCCATTGGGAGGGATAAATTTGTACGGAGGAGACTTCCTATTTTGAATCACTGCAACTAAAAGAATGGAAATTAATTGTAACCAGGAGAGTGAAGCAGAATCAAAGTCCTTCTTAGGAACCCCACCAATTACTCTTTCTTGTAAATCTAATTTTGTTTGCTGTCTTCTTTCTTTTTTAGATATAAACATTCATTTTATAAGCATTTTCAATTTTTTTGGATTTTAGGAAAATCAGTTTTGCAGTAAAAAACTGCATCAGTGTAATAAGTTTATAAATGAAATAAAGCAATACGAAGCATGTCTTTATTTACTCCAAAATAGGATTTCATACAAAAAATACATTAAAAAGTCCTCCTTTTGCCTGATTTTTCATGCCCTTATTTTCATTTTTTGTTTTAATTGCTAGAGCAAATCTTTGATATAAATGTTTCTCCGAACTGCATTGGAAACACCTTCATTAAACCGGAACCAAACATCACTTTGCCCAACAGCTTTTCCAATTTGCTTTTCGACTGTATTTTTCTCAGGTACTTGATTAGCTTCTAGGGGAGAAAAAGAAAAGGAAAAAATGTTCATTATAGGGGCTCTGGTGATCATAAAGTCAAAATGGTGACTAGAACCACACCACTAAAATTTTCTCCCTTCCTTATAGGACTTGCTTATAAACAAGAGGTGGTTGATTAGGCTGCCTTGAACATAGAACCAGAGAATTGCTCAGGCGGGTTAAAGGCAGCTCTAACCATGATCAGGGATCAAGGTTTGCAGCCGGATGACTTCCTTGTCCTCCTTCGACCTGAAGGGGAGATTAAGGTTATTTTTTCAGCCTTGGAGGGCAACAATAACAAAAATAACAGAAAATAATGAATCATCCGGCTGCAAACCTTGATCACCGATCACAATTAGAAACTGCCTTCTTTAACCCGCCTGAGTCATTCTCTGGTTCTCAGTTCAGGGCAGACCTGATCAAGTCAGAAATCAAAGCAGAAAACCAAAGGTATTTTTATATCATGTTCCTGACTGGGATGCATTCACCCCCACCCCCCACAGGGGATTCAGGAAATGCTACTTTATGGTTGCAGGGTATATTGACTGCTGAAATCTTATCCGCAACCTTCACTGTCCTCACTTTTGGGGACCCCTGGGGCAAGGCAGATTCTCTATTCTCTTGGGGCTGAGCAATCCTTTAACTCGAGGCCAAACTACTCAAAACTGCCACAATTTCTGTGCTGCAAACTGAAATCGCTTCCAAAGCCAGTGAATGCAACTCTGGCCTACCAAGGAAGCCGGAAGGACTGGCTCTCTCCGGTCACGCTCTGTGTGAGCTTTAATACGAGAGAGAGAATATCCCCTCCGTTGTCCCTGCAGAGGACGAAGAGCGAAAGGGCAGCAGCCCACCCAACAATTCCTCTTCCCCGTGAGGGTC
The DNA here is from genome assembly GCA_023653725.1 of Bungarus multicinctus. Lineage (NCBI taxonomy): Eukaryota > Metazoa > Chordata > Lepidosauria > Squamata > Elapidae > Bungarus > Bungarus multicinctus. The sequence goes on from CM042842.1 coordinate 20,539,979, forward strand.
ATTTCCTTGAAGAGGCATCTCAATTCAGGCTGACAGGGGAGCCGAGCCCTACTTTAGCCCACCATTTCCCCAGAGGAGGGGACAGGATGGGAAGGGAAACTTCAGCCCCAACCTTACCCGGTGAAGAAGGGGCTGCCTTCTTCTTGAGGATGACCTGGCCAAAGAAGTCTCTTTCTGGCTGTGGGGAGGAAGCAGAGATCATCAGCCACTCAAAAACTTTACTCTTCTCAAACAGCAGCACAAAATCAACAGGCAGCAGCTATTCCACAATCTCTGCCAGAGCCTGGATGCCCATCAGGCCCCCAGGGGCTTAAAGGAACCCAATTTGGCATCTTCACTGAATTTCTCTCTACATTTTTTAACAATAAAATGAAATGGGGAATTGACAGGTTACAAGGCAAAATTCAACTTTAGCTTCGTGATCTCCATTCCAAAATCCCCCACCCGGGGACCCCACTGGTGTTTCTAGACAAAATGGGAGGCTTCAGGCTGATGCTTTGTTGGGAAATGTGCTCCCCTGCCCAGAAAAAAAGACTGGGAAGCCAAAAGCCCCTCAGGTGCTTTGGAACACAAACCCTTCCTTCTCCTTGGGTGAATCAGGGGATGTGGCTGGTTCAGCCTTCATTTTGTCCAACTGGCAACATGGCCACTGACCTCTACAAGGAACCTCTCTACACACTTGGATCACTGCATTCTCCTCAAGGCTTCCGTGTCAACAACACTTCCGAACTTGTTCTAAGCCTCTCGCCCTGCCTGTGGCTGCATCCTTGGCATGGCCAGGTTTTCTGAGAACGGGTCAATCTATAGCAGCAACTTTGCTAGTCTGAACGAATGAAAATCACCAATAATAAACTATACTAGAATTGGGGGACTGAAGTCATGTTTTTCATTTGCAATTTGTAATGTTTCATGAACCACCTTCCTTACTTAGTGGAAGTTTTGACAGCTCTCCAACTCCAGCTCCTTTCGAAGATTGCCTAGCAATGAAGTTGTGGGAGCGCCATCACTTGAGACTTTCAAGAAGAGATTGGACTGCCATTTGTCAGAAATGGTGTAGGGTCTCCCGCTTGGGCGGGGGGGTTGGACTAGATGACCTACAAGGTCCCTTCCAACTCTGTTATTCTGTTATCTGTATTCCAGAATCTTTAACCGTGGAGCTCCTGTGGTTTCTCAGGCCGGCTCACAAGGCCATGCATGCTTTGGCCAAATTCTGCAATAGTGCACCATCCTACCCCTCTAGCTCTTATATTAGAAACTGTTCTTCAGCCTGTTGGTGCGGCTGGCTATAGAAGCAGACTGAAGAACAGTTTCTACCTATGGCTGTCAGGCTCCTGAATGGAAAATAACTTCAGGTCAACATAGTATGACAGACTTGCAGGACTGGCGCGTTGTGCCACAAGGTCACCTAGTGTAATGAGATTGGGGCTGGGTTAGGGACTTCTCTCCTCACTGGGAGTTGTGTCTGGGTGTCTGGGTGCAAGGGAGGCTCAGCCAATCTCACTGTACACATGTTGTACTCTGACAATAAAGGTAATAACTAATAATATATGGTTATCACCTTTTCCTCAACTGTTGCTCTCTTCACAATTTGGTCCAGACTTTGCTCATGGTTCCTGATTCTGGATTTGCGCCGCTCTCCACCTGTCCCCATTTCATGGTTGGTTTCTGTGGGGAGGGACCTGGCCTCTAATGCCTGAGGGAAGGCAAGGAAGCATTTGGGTGTTTAGGAGGGGGAAGAATGAAACAAGAGGAGAATTACAGCAGTTTTACCAGAGCTGTATGCAATCTTCAACTGTCAGCCTTAAAAATTGCTTACAATTTAAACGTTTATGATCAATTCCAAAATGCCCTCCATTAAATTATGTATTTTCCCCAAACTGTTTATTTTTTAAAAAGAGCAGATTAAAAATATTTGTTCTCTTTTAATGCATCACAGACCACTTTGGGAGCTACACCTGGGATTTAGTGACAGATGTAAGGACCCCCTCATTCATGATCTGATCTGGGAGGAGGGAGCGGACCTGGCGGGTGTTACCGAAACCTGGTTGGGCCAACAGGGGGGTATTCCCCTGGTGGAGATGTGCCCAGTCGGGTTTCGGGTTTTTCATCGGCCGAGGGCTCAGGGGAGGGGTGGGGGGGTGGCGGTGGTTATTAAGGAAGATCTGTGTCCTAGGGAATCCATCGTTCCTCAGACGATCGGATGTGAATCCCTCTTTGTGAAGTGTGGCTCCGGGGTTCAGGTGGGCCTATTGATCACATACCTGGCTCCCTGCTATGTGACATCGGCCTTGCCTGAGCTCCTTGAGGTTATAGCCGGCTTGGCGATTGAGACCCCCAGGCTTATGGTCATGGGGGATTTCAACCTACCCTCTGCCGGCGGGACCTCGGGGACTGCTCAGGAGTTCATGGCTTCCATGACAGCCTTGGGCCTGACCTAATTAATTTGGGACGCCACACACACTGGGGGTCACATCTTGGATCTGGTTTTTGTCTCTGATCAGTGGCAGGATGATCTAGGTATAGGGGATGTTTCTATAGAGCCCCTGTCATGGTCGGATCATTCGCTCCTTAGGCTGGACTTCCATCCTTGTCGCAGGGAGGCGGGACCGACAAAATGGTTCCGCCCCAGGCGCCTGATGGACCCAGATAGGTTCCTGATGGAGGCTGGGCCGTTTCCCGAGACTTGCACACACGACTCAGTTGGGGACTTAGTGGCCACCTGGGACAGGGTGGCTGCCGAGGCCCTTGAACGGGTCGTGCCCTTGCGGCCTCTGACCTGGTGCTGATCCCAATTGGCCCCTTGGTTTTCCGAGGAGCTGAGGGAGATGAAGTGCTGGAAAAGACTCCTAGAGAGTGGTTGGAGGACCAGCCGTTCTGGATCTGACCGAACACTATTGCGGTCCCATATTAGGGCCTATTTAGTGGCGATAAGGGCGGCAAAGCGTTCTTACTTTTCCACCCTTATTGCGTCCACAGAAAATCGCCTGGCCGCCCTTTTTAGGGTGACCCGCTCCCTTTTGGATGTGGGAGCGCGGGAGGATCCCTTGCAAGGACGGACCGAGGATTTTTCCGATATCTGCAGGACAAAATCACTCAGATCCGGGATGGGCTGGACTCTGTCTGGGCATCTCTGGGTGGGGGCGGATTTCGGTGAGGTCATGTGGGTTGAGTTTGATCCTGTGACCCTGGAAGACGTGGACAGGATACTGGGCGGGCTTAATGCCACCACATGTTTATTGGATCCGTGTCCCTCCTGACTGGTTTTGGCCACTCGGGAGGTGACACGAGGTTGGTTCCAGGGAATGATTAATGCTTCCTTGAGAGAGGGGTTTTTACCCGCCGCCTTGAAAGAGGCGGTGGTGCGGCCCCTCAAGAAACCGTCCCTGGATCTAACATTATTGTCGAATTATTGTCTGGTCTCCAACCTTCACTTTGTGGCGAAGGTTGTTGAGAGTGTGGTGGCACGACAGCTCCCTCAGCACCTGGATGAAGCAGTATATCTAGACCCTCTCCAATTGGGTTTCAGGCCCGGGCACAGCATGGAGACGGCGTTGGTCGCGTTGGTGGATGATCTCTGGAGGGCTCGGGACAGGGGTTGCTCCTCTGTCCTGGTCCTGTTAGATCTCTCAGCGGCTTTTGATACTGTCGACCACAGTATCTTATTGCAGCGGTAGGGGGGGGTTGGGAGTGGGAGGCACCGTGTTATGGTGGTTCTCCTCCTTCCTCTCCGACCGCTTGCAATTTGTGTTGGCAGGGGGGCAGAGGTCGGCCTCGAGGCCCTTGTTTTGTGGGGTACCTCAGAGGTCGGTGCTCTTGCCCCTGCTGTTCAACATTTATGTGAAGCCTCTGGGTGAGATCATCCATGGCTTTGGGGTAGAATTCCATCAGTATGCTAATGACACTCAGCTATACATCTCTACCCCAGGCCACCCCAATGAAGCCGTTGAAGTGATGACCCGGTGCCTGGAAGCCGTGCGGAGTTGGATGGGTCTTAACAGGCTTCGTCTCAACCCGACCAAAACCGAGTGGCTGTGGTTTCCTGCGCCCAGATAAAGCCAGCTCATTCCATCGCTGGCTGTGGGGGGAGAGATCTTGACCCCCACGGAAAGGGCGCGCAATCTGGGTGTCCTCCTAGATGTACGGCTGTCGTTAGATCACATTGCGACCGTCACCAGGGGGGCCTTTTGTCAGGTCCGGCGGATCAACCAGTTGCACCCCTTTCTGTATTGTGGCGCTCTTCGCACAGTCACTTCTGCCCTCGTCATCTCCCGCCTAGACTACTGCAATGCTCTCTACATGGGGCTCCCCTTGAAGAGCATCTGGAGGCTTCAGCTGGTGCAGAGTGCCGATGCACAGGTGATTTTGGGGGCTCCTCGGAGCTCCCGTGTTACACCGCTCCTGCGCGAGCTGTACTGGCTTCCAGTGGCCTTCCGGGTGCGATTCAAGGTGTTGGTAGTCTCCTTTAAAGTACTTCATGGCTTGGGACCCGGGTACTTACGGGACCGCCTGCTGCCACCATCGGCCTCCTGCCGGCCAGTGCGCTCCCACAGGGTGGGCCTCCTTGGGGTGCTGTTAGCTGGACGATACCAGCTGGCGGCCCCGAGGGTGCGGGCCTTCTGTGCGGGAGCACCCTCCCTCAGGAATGAATTACCCCCGGAGATGAGAGCCATTACTGACCTGCAAATCTTCCGGAGCGCACTAAAGACCCACCTCTTCCAACAGGCCGGTCTGGCCTAGTATCAATTACTAGGGTTTTAAATTTTTTGGTAATTTTAACTTTTTAACCTTGTCTTATTGTGTTCTTTCAGCCACTAATTTAATTCTTTTTAAATCTATTTTAAATTCTATTTATTGTGTGGTTTTATCTTGGCTGTACACCGCCCCGAGTCCCATTGCGGGAGAGGGGGGCGGTATAAAAAATTTAATAAAATAAATAAATAAGATACGGGATGGACAAAAAAGACCCCCCTGCCTTTTTTTAACTGCCCCCCCAATTGTTTCTCCTCAGAAGCCCTCTGGATATTGTATCAATATGAATAATTCCACGGTGGGAAAGTGAGGCGGTGGTGGGCAGGTGCAACCAACCGCTGTGGACGAGAGCTTGGCCCTTCTGAATTGCCACCAAAGGCCGGCCAGCTTAGTGGGCACAGGCACGACCAGATGCAAAGGGACGTTGGTAAGGCGAGCCTGGTGACCTGCTAGCTCCTCAGAACCGGCCACCAAGCCAGCCAGTGGTGTCCGGGGGCTTCCCAAGCAGAGGTGATACCTGGCGAGCGGCCTCCACCTGCCTCATCTTCTCCACTTGAATCTCTCGCGCAATGAGCTGCTTGGCCTGGTAAGTCAGCGGTTTCCGGAACGGGAGATTAGGAAACCTACAAACCTCTTCCACATTCCTGGGGTTTGCAGCCGAAGCAGCGGGATTGTGGTAAAAGGAAACAAGACCCAAAGCAGGTTAAAAACAAACCACACCCTTTCACACAAATACAATTTGGCATTTGGGTCACAACAAGATTTTGTAAACCCTACTGAAATAGGAGTTGCAAAGCTACTTGGAGATGGAAATACACCCTAACCTTCCTGCCAATGTCCAGGATATGTGAAATATTCCAGGGTCGGCCAACTGTGCAGCTGAACTGATGGAACAGACCCCAACCCCTTTCAGATTCTAGCTATGAGATGCCACGTTTGAACACAGCCTTTATAAACTTCCTGCACGCACAACCCTGGGAACCAAAGGGATTTCTCCGCAGGATCGGTTTTCCATTCGCCCTGAAACTTCCTCAGGGAACCTGGATAACTAGGACTCAACCCTCCCATTTGGTAGCTTGGCGTCTCTGAACACGTTTGATCAGCTGCTTCTTCTGCATCATAAGCCTCGGGGCCCAGCAGGAACACCACTGGCGTGTCTCATTTTCACAACGGACCCAGTACTGCAGGCTACTCTTGCATCAGACGTTGCATTTCCAGGGAGAACAACTGTGAAACCGTGCAAAACTTACCTGCTCCGTGAAAAGGCGGTACTTACGGGTCAAGCTTATAGATGTACTGGCCTTCTGGAGTTCGCTCTTGATGGTAGGTGAGATTGTATGTCAGCATAATGTTGATCAGTTGCGATAGCTGCTCCTTTTCCTTCTGACTGTACAGCTGTGTGTTCACCTAAGGAGATAAGAAGAGTGACTCAGCCCAAGCTCCATCTCCCTTTAGCATTTTGCTTCTCCCACCATCCAGCTTCTGAGGGGCTTACAAGCAGCAGATAGAGAACTGCATCTCTTCCTCCATCTCTGCTCAGTAACATTTGGGGAGAGTCGCCCTCGGTTGGGAGATAAGGTTGAGGCTTCCTCCAGGCATCCACCCTGTTTGAAAGCAGCTCAAGTTAGTTGCCGCGTCTTAAGGGCACCAAAAGGCTCTGCTGGGTCAGGCTAGCTCAAATGAGCCCAGCGCCTTGACTTTCACAGCAAGGAAACCGTGCTGCTGGGATGCTTGCAAGCAGGAGACAGAGGAGGCCAGGCCTCCTCCCATGACTGTTCTCCACAACGGGCATTTGCAGGCATCTGGAGATAAGCATGGAAGCTTCAGTGCCGACGGTTTTACCAGATCTTTCCTCCACTAAAGCCATCAATTATACAACTTATACAGAATGAATAATCATGAGATTATGATGATTAGGTTAATGATTTATAATTATTTTTTACACCATATTAAAATTTGATTTAAAAAATAGGAAAGTTCTGGAATTCAACAGATAGCAATTACTAATTATATATATCTAAATAACAAGAAAAAAGTGAAGGAAACAGTCAGTCCACTAAAGAGAGAAGATGACAAGGAAGTAACAAAAGTAGAGAGAAAGCAGAGCTCTCAATTCATTCTTTGCATCAGTCTTCATGCCAAAAATAAAAAACCTTATAGCCCAACCTACCAAAAACATAACCATAAAAGACAGAATAGAAATAAAAATTAAAATAAGCAAGCAAATGGTAAGAGAACAACTGTCTGGCCTTAATGAATATAAATCACTGGGACCTGATGGGTTATATCCCAGGGTTCTAAAGGAGCTGGCAGAGGTCATCTCAGAACCATTGTGTTATATCTTTAAAAAGTTTTGGAGCACCAGGGAACTACCAGGGTGTTGGAAAAGAGCTGATGTAGTTCCCACCTTCAAAAAGACTAGAAAAAAAACTAGACTCAGGAAACCAATCAGCCTAACATCAATACTTGGAAGATACTGGAACAATAATCAAAAACCAGATCTGCGAACATCTAGAAACAAATAGTTATAACCAGAAGCCAGCACCGGTTTGTTTAAAACAGTTCATGCCAAATTAATCTTATTTCATTCTTTGACAAAGTGACTAAATTAGTAGACCAGCAAAATGCTGTGGACATAAAGTTGAGCAAGGCATTTGACAAGATAGACCACAACTTTTTGGTAAGCTAGAAACATGTAGAATAGGCAGCATCCCCACCAGATGGATTTGTAACTGGCTGACAAACTGTACTCAAGTCGTCCTTAATGGTACTATATCTATTACATGGAGGGAAGTAAGCAGTGGGGTACAAGGTTCCATTTTAGGCCCAGTACTCTTCAATATCTTCGTAAATGACTTAGATGAAGGAATGGAAGGAGAACTCATCCCATTTGCAGATGACACTAAGTTGGCAGGAATAGCCAACACCCCAGAAGACAAGCTCAGGATCCAAAAAGATCTTGACAGACTTGAACAATGGGCCCTATCCAACAAAATGGAAGTTAAATGTGGAGAAAAGCACGGTTTTACACCTGGGCAGGAAAAAATAAAGGCACAGATTAGGCGGATTACACTCAAAAACAGATAAAGGCACAGATTAGACAGATTACACTCAAAAACAGATACCTATGAGAGGGGCCTTTCCTAGTGGATACATTGTGGCCTGCCAGCCTCTGGCCCCTTCGGCAGCCAAATCAGATAAGGTGGCAGCATGGGAGTCACAGCCAGCATCAAGACAGTCTGAGAACTCAGAGGGGGAAGAGGGAATGGGGATACAGAGGCGGAGTCTGGCTCGTCTGTCAGCCTCCAGATGGAGAATCAACAGCTCCCAGGTCTGGAGGTGGCTGAGGAGGAAGAGGAGGAACAGCTGGGTCCAGTGCCGGATATGCGGATGTGCAGAAGGCAGAGGAGAGCAGTGGAAATCTATGGGCAGGTCCTTGGGAAGGAAGAGCCACCGCTGCTAGCGAAGCCCCACCCTAGCTCTGGGGATCAAAGGCAGGGGGCAGAGATGAATAGGTGTGGCAGACAATTATTCATCTCCCTGCTGGTCTGCTATGGGTAGCCCGCACTTTCAAATCCTGCCTGGAAATTATCAGAATTCTTCTTGGAATCTGCAGCTCCTTCTGAGCTTGTATGTGTGTGTGTCTCTCTCTCTGCTGCTGGAAGAAAGCGAACGCACCTTCCAGGACTTCCTTTGCAAGTGTGGGAAGAGAGAAAGACTCTGGGTGTGTTGGACCAGTTCAGGGGGAAATACGGCGTCCAATTTTGGTCACCACATCACAAATAAGATGTTGAGATTTTGGAAAAAGTACAAAAAAAAGCAACTAAGATGATTAAAGGCCTGGAGACTAAAACATGAAGAACGCTTGCAGGATTTGGGTTTGGCTACTCTAGAGAAAAGAAGGACTAGGGGGGACATGACAGCAGCGTTCCAGGATTTGAGAGGTTGCCACAAAGAGGAACAAGAAACAATGGATGGAAACTAATCAAAGAGAGAAGCAACCTGGAGTTAAGGAGAAACTTCCTTACATGAGGACAATTAACTAGTGGGACAGAAGTTGCCTCCAGATGTTGTGGAGGCTCCATCACTGGAGGTTTTGAAGAAGAGACTGGACACTTGCTTGTCCGAAATGGTACAGGGCCTCCTGGAGCAGAAGACCTCCAAGATCCCTTCCAGCTCTATTCTGAGGAGTCTAAGGTTTACGAAGGTTTAAACAATTGTTCCACTATTATTATTATTGGTTAATCTTCAATTTGATTCACAGTCTGCAACTGGTAAAAACTGAACAATTCAAGCCCGAACCAAGGACCTAAGAGGTGGATCTGAGTTCTGAGTAGAGTGGTTCTTTGCAGTTAAAATATTCAGGTAAAATAAGTTAAAATTTCCCATGTATCTAGGCAGCCCTTTGGGTATTACTCCAAGGGCTCTTATTACTATTGGTACAACCATTGATTTCTTTCTCCACAATCACTCAACTTCAATTTGCAAATCATGTTATTTCATTCTTTTTTCTAGCTTTTTTTCTTTTCCATAATAGTGATGTCAGATATGCTGTGGATCTTGTCTGTTTAGATTTGAAAGTTCCACAGGATCTTGACCTGTTCATTTTCAAGAACTTTGTCAACTTTGTGTTCCCAGTAATTTTTGCTGTATTCAACCCCAAATTTCTGGCAAAGCTTCCAATATATGAGTTTTGGCATCTCAATCATGATGTTGTAGAGAATTAGTCTATGAAATGTTGCAGCAGCCACTGAGAAGTTGACCTACTGATCTTTCCCTATGCATAAGCGGCGTTTTGCTGTTGTTACTGACATGTTGAATTTTTTGCTTTCATGGAATTGGTCTGCAATTGGTGTGTTCTTGGGCAGCCAAGATGAAGCCGCCAGTTTCTGTCTTAAGCTTTGGCAAGGCAGGCTGGCACAAAACGGCTTTTCTCGGTAAGCAGCTCTCTATTCTTGCTTCAGCTGGTATCTTTTATCATCACTTGCCAGAATGCATTGTTATTTCATTCATGCGGTGCGCAAGAGTGCCTTTGAATCATTGCTGACTCAAACAGGTAACTGCTTGGACAGGTCCCTGCGGTTTCCCTGGCAAGATCTCAGAAGTGCTTTGCCATTGTCTGGGCCATGAGAGAAGCAGGCCCAAGATCACCCAGCTGCCTTTGTGCCTAGGGCAGGATTACATCTCCACGAACTGGCTCTCGTTCATGCCATACAGAACCCAAAAGAGATCAAAGCGGAGGCCGTTGTCTTCAACCTGAGGATTTGGATCTTATTGTCTCTAGCCGCTTGCTCAGCCAGTCCTGACCCAGGAAATCTTTCCCATCCCCAGTAAGGAGTTTTTCTTACCGGTCTCAGTTTTGGCGAAATGATCTCCAAGAGGAGACAAAGGGCTTCGAGGGTAAAAGATTGAGGTCTGACACGACTGCGGGAGTTGGGTGCAATTCCAGAAATCATGGAATCTACCAGATGATGCATCTGGGTTAGTTTTGATAGAGCCTGAATGAGAAAAAGAACAGGAAACATTTGTAGCTAGGCGAAGTTCCAAAGAGATTTCATCACCATCATGCAGAATATTGACAAACAATGCAATTTCTCCCAAAAGGTTGCAAAAGGTTTGCTGGCTGTCAAAGCCCCCCTAAGAAGCTGCCTTCTACAGACAACCTTGAGGAAAAATGCAACATCAGTTGGGAAAACATGAACTTACAGACAGGCGTGAGATTTCTTTCTCATGCCTGTCTGTTTTTCTGAGCTAAGCTTAAGATTACCCCACCTTGACTATCTTTGGTATAAAAGAGAAAGAAGGAAAAATGTTGATAGGTTTTCATGATGATGATGATAAAATGAGGTTCTAATCTTTCTTTGGCATTCGTTTCTTCCCTGCTCCATCTGGAAGGGTTGACACCAACTCAGTAGATCTTGCACTTAGGAGTTTTCTGCAGTCTTCCCTCTCAGGCCTAAACTGAACTTGAGACTGTCTGAATTTGCATGCAAAACTGCCATTTTTATCGCTTGACTCAACTCTGTAAGAGGCATATGAACTTTGAAAACAGGTCCTTCAGAAGCCAAAGAGAGGAAAGGGCAGTTCTCCATGATCATCTGCAGAGATGATATTCAGCAGGTTCTGACCAGTTCTGGAGAACCGAGAGTGGAAATTTTGAGTTGTTTGGAGAACCGGCAAATACCCCCTCCGATTGGCCCCGCCAACCCCATCTCTTCTCTGCCCCCCTTTGAGTCCCAGCTGATGGGCTGGAGCTTCTTTGGTTGCCCTGCCCAGGAGAATGGAGCAAGCCACGCCCACAGAACAGGTAGTTAAAAAAATTGAATCCTACCACTGATCATCTGGGAATGTTCTGAATCATGAAGGTGACTTATGTTAAACTCCCTTTTTTGTATTTCCTAGCCAGTCCCCGATGGCTTTCTCTCCATTCATACCTCATGTTGGCTGTGTGGATATGTCAGTCTGGGAATACTGGAAGCAGCAAAGAGCAAGTGGAAAGAAACTGGGAGGAAGGGCAAGTATCTCATCAGCTGAAAGCTCTGGTTGCACAGGATTGCCTTGCCTAGTAGATCAGAGAAGCCAAGCCACTCCAAAGCCAAGCAGACTGAGTCCAAACTGGAATCCTTTACCTTCATATTGAGGAAGTTGTCATACAAGCCCTGCAAGAAACAGGGCCGAGGTGAAGCCAGCAACAACAGAAGAGTCCGAAACTGGACCAGACCGTTGGGTAGATGGGATCTAGGACAATTAACCACGGGAACATGGCTGCACTCGCTCCGCCACAGGCATTGATTCTCAGCTGCCCTCTGCTAGCGCCCCTCCCCCGCCAATGGTCTGCCGGTACTCCAACGCAACCACCTCCCAGGTGATTTGCCCAAGGATCCTTGTCCCTGGCGCAGGGCAAGCCATGGTTTGCTCTCGAGGAAGAGGCATGATAAACGGGAGGGGCCCCTTCTTGGAAAAGGAACTCTCACCCAGGTCCCCATAGCTTCCCCAACCAAGCACATTCTCCACAACTGCGGTCAGTGAAAATAACTACCTTGCAATCCCAGAAAGGGAATGCATTAGCCTCTTTAAAAGAAAGACCTTTTCTTGTAATCAAAGCATCAACCCCTAATTCTCACCTGCCGTGCAATTATTCTCCCAGTCAATAAGTTTTCTTTGATGTGTTTAGGATGATGTTTCTAACGGATTCAAATCCCAGCCGTCCCCTGCCTTCCCTTTCTCTTCCCCTTCCTCTCCCACATTTCTCTCCTCCCCAAAGAAGGTCATCTCGTCTTTAAAAACAAGGACCAGAAGAGTCAAGATTTATCATGTTTTCGAAACTAAGTGCTTTTCTCTACACTAAAAGGTGTTTATCCCAAAGTTATTATTATTCTTAGGCAAACCAGGGACGTGCGGTTACTTCTCCTGCGCTGTGGATTGGCTGGGGACAAGGATCCCTCGGCAAACTGCCCGGGATGCGGCTGCGTTGGAGGAGTGCTGGCAGATCATTCATTCACTCATTCATACCATTGGCAGGAAAGGGGTGATGGCAGAGGGCAGCCGAGCACCAATGCCTGCGATGGGTCGGCTGTGGTGGAGTGGAGCGGGCGCAGCCATGTTCCCCCGGCTAATTGCCCCACTCCAATCTAGACAGTGATCCCTCTTCTCAATCGCCACAAATAGTCAAATTATTGCCACACAAGGTGGGATAAAGAGATGCCGACTCTGGTGTTCAAATATGTCTGGATTTCTAGATTTTGTAAGAGCTGAATTTGACCCTGTAAGAGCTTCTTTTGCGTCTTCCCATAAAAGCAATATATTTCAGCTTCTTCCCTGCAGCATCTGTTGCTAGCTCAAGGGGGTTTCCCTTCTTGGATAGGAAATGGAGTCCTGTCTCTGAGCAGGACTGTCTCCTGAGGAGGCCGCTCAGAGATGGCCCCCCCTCGCCCCCCCTGGGCTGCTCAACAGACAGCAGGATGGTTTTGCATGGACTGAACTCAACAGGCCTTTCAAGATTGGGAAACCCCAGAAGAACTGTATTTATTGGTTGATTTTGCCTTTGGAAACCTGGCTCTAAGATACCACTGAAATATAATTTTTGGGGGGTGCATGCTTTTTTAAAAAAAGTTGTGAAAATCTTTAATAAATCTCTCCTTCTCTCCCTGTCCCTCAAGATGAGTCAACAGAGCTTTTTCGGCAATCAAACGTAGTTGTGAGATGGGGAGACAGATTTCAATCGAGGAAAGGAACTTAATCTGAATGCTGGGAGGTACCTGGCTAAGCTTTTCACATTCCCCTGAAGAAACACTGAGGTGCAAAATGCGATGGAACTGCTGAGTGGAGGAACTTATGGCTGTCTGACCTGCGCCTCTGCCAAACTCATCTTCAGCTCCACTAAGAAGGCGACTGGCTGGAAGGGAAGGATCTGCTCCTAAGTTCTTCCTTGGCAAGGAAAAGAAAGCAATAAGACAGAGGTTGGTTTCTTTGGGAGGAGCAAAGAAAAGACAGTAAATGGCATTTCGAGGTTATTTAAGCTAAGGAACAGATAAAGGACAATCAATATCTTAACTAATGAATGAATGCTTTAACTTTAGTAAAGTGGGGAAGCTGAAAGAGAAACCCCAAAGCCTATCCTCTGCATAATGGAAGTTTGAATACAGAATTATCTGCTCCCCAATGCCTGTTAGCTGTGGCATGTTAATGTCTGGCACCTCAATAGAAAAGTGCCCTCACACTGCACACAGAAGGAAGAGCAGGGCAAGAGCCTTGGCTTGAAGGATGCAGATCCAATTATCCAGTGACACAATAAGCAACCTCCTTAATCATTTGTGTCTCATTTAAAGCCAAGTTGTATCTAGCTTTCTTCAAATATCATAATAAAATGCATTCAATCTCTCTCTCTCTTCTCTCTCTCGTCCCTCTGCACAAATGAAGATATTTGATGAATTCCTGTGAAATTTATTAATTTATTGCAGCATACAAGCAGTTATCCCATGCCATGCCATGCTGATTTAGGGACTTTTGTTTTAAATCTTGAGATCTGTATTGGACAGCTCTGGATACAAACTTGAAAAACTTCAGCAAAACCTGTTCCACGGGCCTCAGAAACAATGATTAAGAAAGAATTTCAAAGTATTAAAAATTAAAGGATGTTTCAGAGAATCAAGATTTTAAAAAGCCAGTTTTGCAAATAACAGCCCACTAAAAACTGGAGGCATGACTGGGTTTGCTTTAATCTGTATGGATAATAAAATTCTACTCATTCTGATGGTGATTCTTATTTGTTCCCCGGCAGTAAAGGGTGATTTATCTTGTGCCTCTTCTACACTTACTCCAACTACCACCCTGTCAAGGTAGGTTGAGCTGGAAGAGCACAACTGGCTCAGGGCCACTGAGATTGCAGGGCTGAAGGTCTTTTTGGTCTCGAGGTCAAACTTCTTAACCAGCACACAATGGTTGCAATCTGTGCAATTGGTCTCCTCCTGCCTAGGTTGAGTGAGACCCAAGAGCAATTCTTTCTCACCTCCTCACTCTGGGCAGCTGGAAGATCTCCTGCCAGATGGAAAACAGCCCTTTGTTCTGGTCCTTTAAGCCAACTGTTGCAGTCTGGACTGTCCTCACATTCAGCTCTTTCTTCCCTCGGCTATACAGGAACTTGAATAAGAGGAGACTGGGTCACATGGGGTGGAGTGGAGAAGGGAAGGAAAGTGTCAGATTCTGATCAAGACCAGCTTAGCTCAGGAAGAATCTGAGCAAGCAAGAGACACCAAATCCATCTGTCTGAGAATCTTTCACCAAACAGGCAAACTTTTACCCCTTATGGATACGCAGCCAAGCTGGAGTTCTGTGCCTGTCTTTTAGAGCTGCATATCTGGTTCTCAAGCAGCACATTTTTTATAGTGACCCAACAATATCATGGTAGTGAAGTGTTTTTGCATAACCTTTTAAACATGAAGGCCTGAGCATGGTGATCAAATAATAATAAGAGCGTTTGTATGGCATTAATCCCTGCTTTCAACTAACAAGATGGGGGGAAATGGAATCTGCCAACCATGCAACTAACCTGCAGAGTGTTAATACAAGAGCGAATGTCATTGTCGGTCTTCTCACACAATGTTGTTAGTGCCCCAATATCAGCTTTCATGCCCTGTAGGATGGCAATCTGAAATGCATAAGGATGGGCATTATGCTGCTGCCCAGATGGCCTTGCATGTATGAGCAATGTTGTTTTATTACAGTAATTAGCATAATAATAAGTTAATTAGCAAAATCCAGACTATTGCTTGGAACAAAAAACCTTTGGATCCATATTGCTTTTACCTAGCTTTTGAACATTAAGAGTGACAGGTAAGTCAATCTTCTAAGATGGAGAGCCATCAATGAGACGCCCCTTTTGACATCACCGGCCACAGAAGGATCAAAGAACCTTCCTTCCATGGGACTAAACAAGCAGGTAGGAACCAGGTATATTCTGCAACAACCTGCAGAGACTAGGGGGTTTGCAGGCTAAAAGGGAAAATAATTTAAGCAATTATTCCCAGAGTTTTCTGTACTGGTAGTCCTGGACTTACAGCCATTCATTCAGTAACTCTTTAAAGTTACAATGGCACTGAAAAGTGACTTATGACCACTTTTTACACTTACAACTGTTGCAGCATCCCCACAGTCACATGATCCAAATCCAGATGCTTGACAACTGGTTCATACTGATGATGGCTGCAGCGTCCCAGAGTCATGGGATGACAAACAAGGTCAGTGGGGAAGCCAGATTCACTAAATGATGTTATTAATCTGTTGTAACGACTCACTTAACTGCGGCAAGAAAGGTTTAAAAAATGGAGCAAAACTCACTTACGAACAGTCTCATTTAAGTAACAGAAATGTTGGGCTCAATTGTGGTTGAAGACTACTGAGTTCTGTCCTGGGCAAAGGGCCAAGCCGGTCTACCTTTTGATGCTTACTCATACAATATTCTTACGGAAGAGATAATGCTCACAAAGAAAAGAAATAAAGAAACCACGGGGTTGGGTGTGCTTGCCTCATGCAGCCTCTGGACCAGCCTAGATTGTAAAGTTGAAGGAAAGTGGAGAAGAAAAGCTTGCTGCTTCAGAAGCCGCAAAGCAGGAATGTATCTGGAAAACAGAAGGGAAAAATATGCACAAAGAGGAAAGATATGAAAATATCCAGAACAGAGGAACGGCTGGTCAAATAACAGTATCTGACAAATGGTAAAAACCATTTTTTGATTAAGGAAACTTTTGACCAGAAATCCACATATGGCCTTTTTGCTGAAAATGGAAAAAAATGAACTGATTATTTATAGATTCGATGATTAGAAAGGGTAAAATATGGGAAGAAGGGAATCACGATGTAATGTTAAAGAGGAAGAACTGACAATAAATTTATCGGTTGTAAAGAGGATTGGAAGCTGTTTATTCTTTTTTTTCCCTCTTTTTCTTTATTCATCACTTTTCTTTCTCTTTTTTATTTGTCTTAACATTGTATTGTTTTTACCATGGCCCAAAATTTATCAATAAAACGTGATAATTGGTGTAACTGCAGATGTGAGGATGTTGTCCTGGGATCTGGGAGAAATAAAGCTCCAGGCCACTCAGTGGGGAGTTAATGGGATGATCTAGGGCCAGTTTGCTCTCAGCCCATCCTAATTCAAAAAGACGTTATGGGAACCTAAATGTGTGTTATTGGGGGCCTCCTGAGGAAATATTTGTATTTATTTGAGTCTATTTTTGACTCTTAGTGACTACCTGGACTGGTTTCTTTGGCAATGATTTTCAGAAGTGGCTTGCCATTGCCTCCTTCTTAGGGCTGACAGAAAGCAACTGGCCCAAGGTTCCCTACTGGCTTTGCACTCCAGGTGGGACAAGAACTCACAGTCTCCCAGTTTCGAGTCTGGTGCCTTCACCAGGACACCAAACGGTCTCTCTAACCTAGAGGAAAATAGGGTGCAAATGTTGCAACAACCATCAACCAGCTCCACTTCCTCAGAACTACACCAATGAAGACGTTCTCCCGAGAACAAAGAAATCAGCAGGGAATCAGGGTGATTGGGCAATAGGCAAGAGCTCTCATAAAATGAGGAGGGATTTGAAATAAAATGTTCAGACAGCTTTAATAAATGGGAGATTTATCCTATCAAGGCTGGACCTGATTTTTGTCTCTGGTCAGTGGTTGAATTACTGTAATTTCGGGGACTTAGTTATTAAACCCTTGTCATGGACAGACCATTCTCTTCTTAGACTGGACTTCTGTACCGCCACCCCCCACCGCAGGGAGGCGGAGACGTGTAGATGGTTCCGCCCCAGGCGCCTGATGGACCCTGAGCGGTTCCAGAGGGAGCTTGGGCCATTTCCCGAGACTCTGGCTCACAACTCGCCTGGAGACTTGGTGGCCACCTGGGATAGGTTGGCTGCCGAGGCTCTGGACCGAGTTGTGCCTCTGCGACCTCTGACTCGGCACAGATCCCATCTAGCTCCATGGTTTACGGAGGAGCTGCGGGAGATGAAGTGCCGGAAAAGACGTCTGGAGAGTGTTTGGAGGGCTAGCCGCACTGAGTCTGACCGAACACAGGTGAGGTCCCACATTAGGACCTACCTTGTGGTGATAGAGGCGGCGAAGAGTTTGCATTTCTCCGCCCTTATTGCGTCAGCAGAAAATCGGCCTGCCGCTCTGTTTAGAGTGACCCGCTCCCTGCTGGAGCCGAGAGCGCGGGATGACCTCTTGCAGGGTAGGGCAGAAGAGTTTTCCCGATTCCTGCACGACAAAATCGCTCAGATTCGGGATGGGCTGGACTCCAATTGGGTGGTCCCGGGGGAGGTGTCCAGGGCAGGTCTTGAGACTATTATCTGGGAAGAGTTTGACCCTGTGACCGCCGAGGGTGTGGACAGGTTGGTGGCGGGGCTGAATGCCACCACATATTTGTTGGACCCATGTCCCTCCTGGTTGGTTTCGACTGCCAGGGAGGTGACACGAGGCTGGCTCCAGGGGATTATCAACACTTTGTTGAGAGAGGGGTCGCTCCCTACTGCCCTGAAGATGGCGGTGGTGCGGCCCCTCCTCAAGAAGCCTGCCCTGAACCCGGCTGTTTTAAATAACTATCGTCCAGTCTCCAACCTTCCTTTTTTAGCGAAGGTTGTTGAGAGTGTGGTGGCACGTCAGCTCCCTCAGTACCTGGAGGAAGCGACTTACCTCGATCCATTCCAATCGGGCTTCAGGCCCGGGCATAGTACCGAAACAGCATTGGTCGCGTTGGTTGATGATCTCTGGAGGGCCCGTGACAGGGGGTTTTCCTCTGTCCTGGTCCTGTTAGACCTCTCGGCGGCTTTTGATACTATCGACCATAGTATCTTATTGCGGTGGTTGGAGGGGTTGGGGATTGGGGGAACTGTCTTGCGATGGTTCTCCTCCTTCCTCTCCAACCGCTCGCAATTCGTGTTGACGGGGGGGGAGAGGTCCACCTCTAGGCCCCTCATTTGTGGGGTGCCTCAGGGGTCGGTCCTCTCCCCTCTTCTGTTCAACATTTATGTGAAGCCGCTGGGGGAGATCATCCGTGGTTTTGGGGTGCGGTGTCATCTGTATGCAGATGATACCCAGCTTTACATCTCCACCCCGGGCCACCCCAATGGTGCTGTGGAGGCTATGTCCCGATGCCTGGAGCCGTGCGGAATTGGATGGGCGGGAACAGGGCTCCGGCTCAACCCGTCCAAGACCGAGTGGCTGTGGTTTCCGGCGGCCCGATATAGTCAGCTGACTCCGTCGCTGGCTATTGGGGGAGAGATTTTACCCCCCACAGGGAGGGCTCGCAATTTGGGTGTCCTCCTGGATGCACGGCTGTCCTTAGAAGACCATATTACGGCCGTCTCCAGGGGGGCTTTTTATCAGGTTCGCCTGATTCACCAGTTGCGGCTCTTTCTGGATCAGGACGCCTTACGTACGGTCACTCATGCCCTTGTCACCTCTCGCCTGGATTACTGTAACGCTCTCTACATGGGGCTCCCTGTGGGGAGCACCCGGAGACTCCAACTGGTACAAAATGCGGCCGCGCGGGTGATTATGGGGGCGTCACGAAGCTCCCATGTGACGCCTCTCCTGCACGAGCTGCATTGGTTGCCGGTGGTTTTCCGGGTTCGCTTTAAGGTTCTGGTTCTGATCTTTAAAGCGATCCATGGCATTGGACCAGGTTATCTGCAGGACCGCGTTCTGCCCGTGATCTCCAACAGACCTGTGCGTTCCCACAGGGAGGGCCTTCTCCGGGTACCGTCGGCTTCTATGTGTCGTCTGGCGGCCCCCAGGAGTAGGGCCTTCTCTGTGGGGGGCCCCGCCCTCTGGAATGGTCTGCTTCCAGAGATACGTACCAACACGGACCTGAGAGCTTTCAGACGGGCGTTAAAAACTTGGCTCTTTGAGCAGGCTGGCCTAGGCTGATATAGGATTTTTAATTTTGTCTTACGTTTTAATTGGTTTTGAATATTTGGGTTTTAATTATTTTACGGGGGAGGGGCAAAATTTTTAAACAGCCTAAATTATTTAATCTGTTTTTAACTTTTGTATAGTATATTAGGGTCTGTGATTGGCTGTGCACCGCCCTGAGTCCTTCGGGAGAAGGGCGGTATATAAGTATTAGAAATAAATAAATAAATAAATAAATAAATAAATAAATAAATTAGCTTTGAAAGCCTGCCAAGATTTTGATGAAAATCCCACAGTGCTTAGCTTCCTTTCTCTTGCACCCGATACAGATCCTCTCTCAAACACAATCTCTTACAGGTCATTGCAAATGCAGATGATTGGCCGGAGAAGAAGCCCGCTTCGTCCTTTGCTCTTTGCCCCACTTGGTTGGACTTCAGATTCTGCCATCCCAGCTTTCCGATTGGCTATACTTAACAGCACATTGATAGATGCCTGAAAAGACACAAGGACCAAAATAATTGCAGGGATAGTACATGGGGCCAGAAAACCCTGAGAAGGGTCATTCTGAATCAATCTAGTTGAACACTACAGCATTAGACAGTCATATCACAAGCCAGAAGGTAGACCTAAAGCTCCCCAGAGGATCTCCTACGCCACTGGACTCCGGAGGCTGTTTCATCTGCCATAGTTCCTACCCATAAAATCATAGGGCTGGAAAGGACCTTGGAGGTCTCCCGGTCCAATGTCTTGCCCAGACAGGAGACCCTCTGCCATTCCGGATGAATGGTGGCCCAGCCTTTTCTTGAAGACCTCCAGTGATGGAGCACCCACAATTCCAGGAGGCAACCTTTTCTACAAATCCAACTGTTCTCACTGTCAGGAAATTTCTCTTGAGTTCTAGGTTGGATCTCTCTTTAAGCAGCTTCCACTCATTATTTCTTGTCCTGCCCTCAGGTACTATGGAGACTGAGTCAACTCCTTCCGCCATGTGATTGCTCCTCAAACACCGTAAGACAGTTATGTCACCCCCATCCTTGACTAGACGTTATCTAGTTCCCTCAGTCATCCCATCATGTGGTTTAGCCTCCAAATCCTCAACAAGTCACCTTCGTTGCTCTTCTCTGCAGTCCATCTAGGTCTTAGCATTTGTTTTTTGTATTGTGGTGGCCAGAATTGGACAAAATGGTTTAATATATTTCTAAGCAGGCTGCAGATAGCATGCTTCACTGTTGCCTGTACTGTTCCTTTAACATACCATAAAATAAAATAAATATTATTCTTTTGGGAATTTTTTTTCATATATTGGATGGACTCACCATATGCAGCCAATCTCCCACATATGGTATAAGTAGTCCTTGTTTAACGACCATTCGCTTTACAACCATTTGAAATTATGACGATACCAAATGTGTGCTTTATGGCCTGTAAAGCCCCGGGCACCACCATCAATGGCTGTGCCTTCTTGCAGTCATGTAACTGCAGGCTGGTCTCAGCATTCCATTGTCACCAAAATTCACAATGTTTTTTGCCTGTTCCAGCAAAAATGCCAATTCAAATGAATAGGTTTGCTTAACACTGCGAATAGCCAGTCCTCATTTAGTGTCTACTTCTGTTAGCAACTATTTGCAAGCATGACAGTAATAAACATACCCGTGTTTCCCAGAAAGTAAGTCTGGATCTTATATTAATTTTCCTTCCAAAGGTCTTAAGTCTTATTATCCAGGCAGGTCTTATTTTCCAGGAAATACAGTACCCCGTCTGGCTGACGATCTTAACTGGGACTTATTTTGGGGGGTAGGGCTTATATTATGAGCATCCTGAAAAATCATGCTAAGGCTTCTTTTCCGGTTGGGTCTTATTTTCAGGGAAACCCGATAATAAAAATGATTTCTGATACACTTATGCCCAGATTTCTGTGCCTGATATCAACACATGCCTGAGTGGGAACATTGCTTCATGAGAGAACTTCATGTAAATGAGACAGCAGCAACCAGCAATCTTCCGTGTGTCTCAGTCTTGGGGTTTGCTTAGCAACCATTGGAACCAACTGCAGTTGCCAAAGAAGGACAGAGTATATACTCCATTTGAATATTGGAACACAATGTCTTGTTCTGTGCGTGGAATACTCAAAACCATTTCATCCTGGCAAGCAAGGGAAGGAAAATGGAAAACCCCAGGTGGGCCACATCCAGGACCTAAGTGGGAGAGCAAATGGATCCACATGGAAGATAAAGCCTCTTTTAAAAAAGATTCACAGAAATTGTAAAGATGGAGGTAGCAATTGAAAAGACTAGATATGTTTATCCTTGAGAGGAGAATGAGGAAGGACCAAAATTATTTCAAAGGGACTCACAGAGAAGGGGAAGCTCTCACATCATTAGGGTTGACTCAGCCTTCCATCCTTCCGAGGTGGGTCAAATGAGGATCCAGATTGATGTGAGCAACAGGCTGACCCTGTAAACCTCCTAGAGAGAGCTGGAAAGCACTGTGCAGCGGTATATAAGTATATAATTGCTAAGTGCTATTAATTGCAAAATACAGAAGTACTGACTGATGAATCAGCCAAGATTCCCTTACCATTGGAGCACCGTCTATCTCATCAATGACCAAGCAGTTGGGCTTCTCATTGGCCCCCAGCACCGATTTCATTTGAGTGGCAGCCTCAATCTGTGTTTGGAAGGTATCTGGGCTACGGTCGTCACTGCAAAAAACATTCTGGGTTAAAGATAGTGAAGGAAGCTGCCACAATTTCAGAAAGAGGCCTCATGCAGCTAGCAGTTGCCTCCTAAACAGCCAGGCTGGAGGTGGCTTGTCAGCAGCAGGAGTAAGATGACGTTGAGCACAGGGCGCATGGAGTTCAGGGCAGCAAGCACAACTGCAGATGGGACGGCTGCAGTTTTGCACCTGGTCCTGGGTCAGGGCAGCCATGGCTTCCACCGCAGTGTTTGGGTGGGGCAGCTTTTCCCTTCCATTATGTGAAAATCCTCCTAAGCGAAGCAATGCTGTGTTCCCTACTCTTTGGGTCTATGTCGGCTGGATGTCCAGTGTTTGCAAGTTTGCAGCTTGCTTGCCCTCGGCTGCCATAGAAATGGGGAGGAGGGGGTTTGGGCATTTGGGGTGGGGAAGTGAGCTGGTGTGAAGTGTTCCTATGAGAACTGAAAGGGAGGTTTTCACTCATCAATGGAGAGGAGTTGTTTGGCCTTTTCCATGGCCAGCCATCCTGGGCTTCTGGAGGCACATAGCATCCCATCCCATCCCACTGGACACTGATTGGTCTTTCAGGGCTGGACCCCGGAGGGAGAGGTTTGGGGTGACTTTCAATGTGTAATTTTCAAGCCAATTTCTCCCTTGCCTTGCTTTTGCTGCTCTCTGTTCATTAAAAATTAGTAAAATTAATTATCTTAATCCATGGAGCCGGGGCTTTTCTTCCTTAGGATCTGAATGGAGGCAGACCTGACAGGATCTATTTATCAACCTCAAAAGAGGAGAGCAGGTGCTCGCATGGATACCTGGCAGACCTGAGGGAAGGCAGTGCCTGTGCGCAGTCAAATCAGAGATCAACACACCACAGAAAAGAAACAGAAGCCTGGGTTTCATTTGAGCTTGTGCTTAGATTCTTTTTATCTATTAAGCGTGTTCCAGCACTCACCACTTTCTTGTCTAGCGGTTCTGTCTGACTTCACTAACGCTGAAAAAAGGGAACTACGACTTACCTGGCATTCATTTCCACCACATTATATCCAGCCTGCTTTGCAATGACGTGAGCCAGAGTAGTCTTCCCCAAGCCAGGTGGTCCACAAAGGAGAGCAATCTACAGGCAGAAAAGTGATTTAGACTCATTTTAAAGGGTCCCCAAAACTTATTGCTGCTCAGTATGGTGTAAAAAAACCAACAGTACGGAGGGGGAAGAGTTGAGTAAAGAAGGCTTTATAGCCCTCGATGCCCAGGGGCATTACTCATATAGAGACAGAAGGCGGGAGGCACAGAAATACATCCGCAATAGGTGTGAATGTTGATACCATGTGCCCTAAACTGACAGCTATCAGTTTTTAGGGAGAACAGTTTGTGGAACTATTTAAAATTTCCAAAAGAACAAATGGGTTGGCAGAAGGCAAAAAAGCAAAAAGTGGTGAGATGACAATGGAGAAGAATCTTTCATCTTATGTCAAGGTAGAGAAAAAAGAAAGCAGCACCCAACCAGCAGTGCCAAATCTCAATGACACCCCAAAATTAAGGGCCCTATAATCTCTTCTTTTCTTAGGCAGGAAGGGGATGAAACCATTTGCAAGGGTCTCCTTTGTGAAGAAAAGATTTTCTGCCTGGCTTGGAGGCTGAGACAGATGCAAAGTGGAAGTGGAAGAGCAGCCGTAAAATGTGCCAATGAGGCAACATTGGATGTGCAAGCTTCTGTTTGATGTGTATCTGAAAAAACCCACTGAATCTGGAATTCAGATCTAACTTTTGCTGCGAGTTCACCGCTCCTTGACAGCTTTCAGCTTGCAAGATAGGAATTCTTGTCAAGAATGGATAAGCTTAAAATGATCTGACAAAGATTAGGCTTTCAACTGAGTCTTTGCCACAGTGACCAGCTTCCCCACCTTGAATTTTGGTCGATTGTGCTGGTCCAGTTCAGCCTCCAAGACCTCCTCTGTCACCTGTGCTTTGGTCTTCCACCTGCTTCCCCCCTCTCTGGAAGGCTTGAAAGGAGGGTGGGTCCCAGAGTGCGGTGGGGCCTTCCTGCAGGGCTTCTCCTTCCCAAACACCAGCACATCCCACAGCTTCAGCCACTTCAGGAGGCACCGATTTGTGTACTGAAGTCAAAGGTGATGAAGGTGAAGTGGATGAAACTCCAGGGACACACAAATCACATCACAAACCAGACCAAATTATTCAAGCAGGCGAGCATGACACACCTTGTTTTGGTGGCTTGGGATCCTTTTACTCTTTCTACACTCAAATAAATATTGAAAAAATAATAATACATGGGACTCGTCCATCTATTTGTCAGCAGGACAGTTCTCCAAAAATAGATCAGAAAGAGACCAATTTTGGCCAGTGAGGTAAAAGGAAGATACCAACTAAGACATGTATGCTGCCTGCAGCGTGCTTCTCAAGACAGATATACATGTGACACAGAAACAGCCTGAAAGTCTACACATATGCACATACACAACACATTGTTACCCAGAAAAAAAAAACCCCAGAGCCTACCAGCCGTCACTGCTTGTGAAAGCCTTGGAGGGAAATGGCAGGCTAGGCATATCTCATTTAAATTTGATGTGTGATTCAAAATTGTCTGCTTTCATAAGTAGAAAACAATCTGGTTCACCTCTGACATTGCAATCAGCATTGTTTTCTTTGTTCTGGGAGCTCTGCAAAGCTCTGAAGAAACCATTTCCTATGGAAGGGAATACTGTCCCTTTAAAATTTTCTTTCGGTTCTGAATGTCTACATTAGTGATTTTTACCCTGGGAAATTTCAACTCCCAGAATTCTCAACCATGGCCATGCTGGCTACACTCACATTCCTGGAAACTGCCTAAATAGGAAAATGTCGGTCTAAACATTTAATTACTACAAGAAACTTAAGTAGGAGGAAGAAAAATGGTGATAAGGAAATGCCTCCCGTAATGAGCTCTCTTGGCTGCTTCTATTGCTCTATTTCACACTATTCCATTTTGCTTTTACTTTGCTCCAGGTTTTTAATCTTAATTTTTAAAATTCCTAACCCCTTGCCTGAACCTTCTGACACATGCAGCAACCAGACTAAAGGACACAAATCCACTGAACATGTGGGGGAGGAAGAAAAGGCAGGCTGGCATTCTGCCTTTCCATCCGCCTGCTTCATCCAACCCCTTAAACAGCTGGAAGTCAAGCAATTCAGTCCAAGCAAGCAAGTTGGGTCTGTGAGTAATGCTACTCCTCCCCTGGATACATTGGTTCCTTGGTACTCAACTGCTTTGAAATTAATCAAATGTGGTATTCAACATCTTTTGACGTGAAAACCTGGCTCTCAGTACTCAGTGCACAAGATAGAACTTGTTGTTATTGGCTACTTTGTGACTCACTGTGTTATCCCTTTTGGGAAACATTGTTTGGTACCCACTGTGCCTTCTGGGCCCAATTAAGGATGAGTACTTTAGAACAGGATCTCCAGGGAGATCGAAAGCCAACCACCTTTATAAGAGGACATCCTCCTCTTCTCACCCCTCACCCCCCCCCCCCGCCCCAGCAGCAGCACAGCCCCGGCTGTAAGAATACTCTCACCTGTATGTTACATGGAAGGCTACCTCACCTTACAGTTTCCATTGTCTGGCACTCCAGAGACACTAAATGGGATGCTGAAAATTTCCAACTGCTCTCCCAAATATATAACTGCAATCTCCGTATTGTGGGAAGGAAACATATTCTTTGCATCTACCCCTACTAAACCTTTCACTCTGAGAAACTCAACTGAGAGCTTCCTACCTAGATCAAATTGAGGTCAGCTTCTGGGATTATCTTACTTGATCATTTTATTATTTGTTACATCCCAATACTCTGTACTACTTTATTTGATATGGTCTTTAGACTAATCACTAAGCTAAACTAAACACACGAAGCCTAAGGGAAATATGCAATTCAACAAAAACACCAGGCTTCTCTTGGAGAATAGTACACCCAACTACCCTTCTTGCACTACAACATGTCTAGGGATGCAACATTGCCAGACATCCACCCGCCCGCGCCTGTCAGGCTGACCAGCATAGCCAAAGGTGAGCAGTACAGAACTGTAGTCCCAAAAGATATGCGGAGTTTCCAGCTACCTACTCCTGATCTCTAGGATGCCCAGAAGGAAACACTTACATCATCACTGAGCAACTCCACGTAGCGCCTGGGAGCAAACTGGTCAACCCAGAGAGAGTGCTGGGCAGATGCTTCTGCTTCCGATCTCTCCCTGCTTTCTTCTTCCCCATTAGGCCCAGGGGCTGCATCTTGAGTCTCCTCAGCCTCCAGCCTGCAAGGAGGAGAATCTGGCTGAAAAATAGTGTCTGGGAAAAGATTAATGTCAAATTCTGCTCCAGGTTGGCTGTTAAAGGGCTTTAAACCCAATTTTTCTGTACCTCAAGTTTTAACCTGGTCAGTTAATTTTTGTTTTTATCAAAAACAATTTTGAAATACTGGAATTTGGTGGTATAAAATGCAGAAAAGAAAAGAAATGCTATCTTCAATCTATATAACCTTCTCAATTAAGGCATCTCATTTTGCATAATGCATCCTTATCTTGCTAATGAAGACAAAGAACATAGCAGCTGATTGGACAATCTTGCAGATTCCTTTTTATTTCAGAGGTTTTAATCCAAGTGTTTAAACAGTTGCCAAATCTAGGAAATCCTGTGAACCTGTGCTTCTAAAAATAAGGAAGAGTATTGAGGACAGTTTTCTAATTCATGCACAGTTGTGGTTAAAGCAAGAAGTATGCCTCTGAATGGTCCAGCACTGTCCAAGAAATCTCCCATAAAAATAAAAAGACAACCTGGGCAACTTTCATCTAGAGGTAAATTTCAGCATCATCTCATAGGGCAGAATTTCTTTCAAAGGGAGAAACACGTAATTTCCCACAGCAAGGAAAAAAGTAGATGATTAAATTGATTGTGCTATTCAAAGAAAATAACATATCTAATTTTATTTCCATTTGGAAACCACTTCTGGATTTTTTTGACTAGAATATTCTTTATTGGCCAAATGGGATTGGACACACAAGAAATTTGTCTCCAGCACATAAGCTCTCAGTATATATACAAGCAACAAAGTGATAAATCATAAGATGCAACCAACTATCAGTGATAGTCCTAAGATACAAATAGGAGTACGTAATAGGAACGGTGAGAAGGATAATAGTAATGCAATCCTACTACATGATTAGGCATCCTTTGCCATAAGACAGCACTGAAGAATTAGGTGTTCAGCAGAGTGATGGCACAAAGGAAAAAAACAGTCCCTGTGTCTACTTATTTTGGCATGGAATGCCCTATAGCAGCGTCCTGAGGGGAGGAGATAGTTTATGTCCAGGATGGGAGAGGTCTGTAAATAGTTTCTCAGCCCTCTGTCTGGTTTATGCAGTATACGGGTCCTCAGTGGAGGGCAGGCTGGTTGTGGTTATTTTCTGCAGTCCTAACTATCTGTTGACGTCTGTACCTGTCCTATTTAGTTGCTATACCAAACCAGACAATTACTGAAGCACAAATGACAGACTCAATAATTCCTCTGTAGAATTACTGGGTCTGTCATTTGTACTTCTGTTTGGTTTGGCACAGCAACCAAACAGGACAGGTACTTGTGATGGGGAAAAAAATGAAACTTTGGTTTTGCTGACTAGATAGGACTGTTGTTATAGAAGTGGCGAGTTCATATTATTGTTGAGGCTGTAATGTTATTATCTTCTACTATGCTAAAAAGAGTCAGAAGTTAATACCTTTTTTTTCTTTTTCCCCTTTTACCCCACCCTTTCTTCCCCCAGTTTCTAATTATTTTCATTTTCTTTGTATTTTATATTCTGATAAACTAATAAAAAATTTAAAGCAGGACGTTTACCCCATAGACTGCCTGCTGAAAGAGCCAATAAGCAGCAGCTGGAAAAAGGAAGTTGGAAATTCCAGAAGGCTGGAAGTACATAAAGATCCTCTTCAGTTAAGCTCAACTCCTGGAAGCTACATGGACACACCTGTACATTTTTTTCTGCAACATTATGAAAGTGGTTTGCTACTGATGTCTTCCTGGAATGCTTGTCATCCTTCTGGTCTAGCCAGAGCTGTGGGATTTCCTCGAATCTTTATCCCAGTACTAATCATCTACCTTTTCCTTGAGATCACCTCAGGTTGAAGCTGTTCAGGTTTTAATATATTTAATACTTCATTGAAGCATCATGGAACATACTGTGTGAACCCAAAAAGTCACTCCCAAGTTAGTTATCCATAGGATAACTAACAGCCTGAAAAGACAGGCATGAGTTTGGTAGTTCAGTGAAAGTGCCTAAAGTTTACCTTGGAAAAAGTAACTTTCCTTCTCAAGCTTAGAATTCATTTACATTTTTAAAAAGTAAAAAAGAAGAAAGCTACTATCAGACTCTAACCCATGAAACTAAAAGCACCACTTAAATACTCAATAAAGAACTTTGATTTATATCATGGTGTTCTCTAGAAGCGTCAGGAGTTGATAGCCCAAAATAGCTGGAAGGCATCAGGTCATGAAAGCGGAGTGTCTGCAATACAGACCAAGGCTCTCCCAGGGCAAAGAGATTCCCTGGGCCACCAGAAGAGGAGCTATGAAGCTTACCTGCTCAGAACTCCCATCAGCTGCTCTGAAGACTCAAGGATCTGCTTCTGGCGCTGAAATACAGAGGATAAAAAACTACATGCTGGCTTTGTGAAAGGTGAAAACTCAATCCCTTACAAAGTAAGAAATTGAGAGACTTATCCTCCATGATCGAAATGCCACATCTTCATTATAGAACAGAATTGGCTATCTAAACAGGGATCTCATCCGGATACTATAGGACTAATAGTTTTCAAATATTCTATTGCTGAATTTGTATGCAGCAAAAGCTCTTTCTGTGTGTTCCTTTGGCCACCACATTTGGAGACCTTGTATGAAGCCATATCCTTGGTGTAAAATCTGATCGCAAGATATTGGTTAATAAGGACAATTTGAATTGTGGCTCCAGGCTTGTTCCAAGTGCTCCCAGTTAAAATGTAATAGAAAAATCATATTTAATGAAAACTAGGAAGTCTTCAAGCTGAGTATGCCAAGAAATGGAAGAATGAATTGCATGGGGAAAAAAACTAACACAGTCAATGCAAAGGGTTTGTAATGTAATGTTCAGCATTTGGATTCTGATCAGAGGCCAGGAGAACTGACACGAAGTTCTTTAGAAGAGGGTTTTAAAAAAAACAGTGCTTCCCAGAACCTTAGGATTCCATTAGAAGGATGGGTTTTTGTGGAATCTTAAGGGCCAGATAGATGCACCAGGGCACCTGCAGCAATTTTTTCTAGGGAAAAGCAATCATGTCACATTAATTGAATATACACTTGTTTATTAAAACACTGATCTCCAAAATAATTGGGAAATACGAATTGTAACTTTTGTACATTTGAAATATTAATTTTGCCAATGCAATAGCTTCACTTTATACTTATATACTGGGGAAATTTTGTGGGATAGTAATTGGATAATCAATTTTACAAATTTCAAATAACTTTTACATATACATATGTAACTTTTACATATACATATACAGACTGCAACAATCACATTTATTGTCAGTAAATGAATTCTGCGGATTGACCCATTTTCAGATATATATCATTTTGGGTAGGCAACTTGACTAAACAAAAGCCAATTAAGTTACATTTTTATCCTTAGCAAGTCTTATTAAAAAGGAGAATTTCTCATCATCCTTGGGTGGATAGCCACTAACATTAACATACTAAGTAGATTCCTTTGGACCCACCTTCATGTTAAAGTCTCTCCAATCAGAATAGAAGCTAGAGGGTTAGACGCGATCCATTCTCCAATGAAATGAATTGTCTGTTCCATTGATTGCCTATCTGCATCAGGTATAAATGGCAACTACGTAGATATTAATTAAGAGAACCCATAACACTCACATTGCAGTAAAACTGCTTTTGACATGCAGGATTAATAGTTATCTGACAAGGAACATTTTATTGCCAGTTTTCTAACACTAGATTTTGTCTCATGATTATAGGGTTTTTTGCTTGAAACTAACAGGTTCCACAATTTGAAAAAGCTTATTGGCTGGCAATTATGGTAGCTAAATGGGGATGAAAATTAATTTAAATGGGGAGAAGATATATTAGGAATTTATGTACCAATTGAAGATAAAGTAACATTTTATAATGGATTTAAGGACAAATTAGTAGACTTATATGAAAATTGGTGCCTGAGGGAAGACTGGATGAGAGCCATCTGTCCACAAAATGAACAGAACCTCTGCGAAAGATATTGAGAATGTAAGGCAAACTACCAAAAATACTTTTTGGATATGATGGACAATCTAGAGCCTATGGAAATTGGGATGCATAAAAATGGAAATAAATAAAAAATACACTTCTTTTTTCTAAAAGGCCAGATTCTTTTTAAGAATTGATATCTTCTGCTGCTGTCCAGGGAAAAGACACAAGCTCGTTGCCTCAGCTTAACTGCAGCAGCAAGGGCAGTGCAGGCGGAAAGAATCCTGCTTAGCAAGCAATCTTCATTGCTGCAAGTAAACGGAGGCAGTGAGCTTGTACAGGAGGACTCCTTGTATGCCCAGTTTTTAAAATGTAATAGTATTCATGTTTTATTTCATGTTTGTTAAATATTTCACAGTTGAACTTTAATCTGATTCAGGTTGCATACACCGGTATTTTGTGGGCTGCTGGCTGCCTTGACACCTTTCCCCTACAGACTATGAGGAAAACAGGCCTGTGTCATCTGTGCTTTGAGTGTTGTACATCCTCAGCTTTCATAGCTGCTGCTTCCCTGCTCCTAGCTCCCACCAAACCTCATCCCTCATGCTTTTAACCCAAGTTGACTATGGAGATTTGAATGTTTTGGAGTTATTGATTAATCTTAAGTTTCATTTATCATCTCTTTATTTGATTGTATACAATATGTTGCTCAGAATATCTAAATTAGAATGAATACAGAACCTGCAAATAAATCTTGAGATATGCTAATCTCAGGTTAATTATTATAATTAAACAGGTTTGAATTTATACCACACTAATTTAAAAAAAAGGTTACTGTCATAATTGCCATTCTGTCAGACAAGCAACGACAGCTGACAGCCTGACATTAGCAAGGGGGTGGGTGGGTGAGGATTGGAATGCAGGAAGAAATTAGGGAAGGGATGGAAATCAAGCTGTGTAGGCCCAAAGCGTAAGAAACACCAGCCAGCCCAAGGTCACCATTAGTACTGGTATGCGGAACTGGAAAGCCCACAAACTGAATGCCTGTTACCCAAACAATATCCAAGCATCCAATTGGATATTACTTGATAACAGGGGGATGGCTGGGCAAAAAGAAGTTAATTGTATTGCTTGAGTGTGAAAACGCCAGATCCAGCCTCACTACTTCTGTAACCACTGAAGCTTTACCAAAGTAAAGCTTGGTAAAACAATGGGCAGGAGTCCTTCTTTGCTAGATGACTGAGTGGGACAGCTGACATTAAGCTGGATCTGGCGTTTTCGTGCGCAAACAATACAAATTGCTGCGTCTTTGCCAAAAGCGGATGCAAAAGTCAGATAAACCAGGCAGAGGGGATGAAACATAGGCAGGATTTTGCTTTGGGGGAGAAGGGGAAGGCAGTAGAGAAGAAATATACCTCTTCAAATACTTGTTCTTTTATGTAGGCAAATGGGACACCCAGAAGGTGAAGTGGTCTCTGTCTCTTCCAACTAACAGAGCTGGCAAACTGCAAAACCAGACAAAGCATTCCAATGAGCATAACAAGGGGTGACCCACTTCCCACTTGTCCCCGCATATTCCAGGCAAGCGGAAAAAGACCACACAAAAACTCAAGCCCTTCTACAATTGGTACCTCCATTGCCATGCCATCCTCCTTCACAACCATGAAGACTCGTGTGCCATTAGTAGAGGTCACATTGATGTAGTCTTGCAGGATGGGTGGACGTTTGAGGATCTTTCCAGGTTCCTTCTTTCCTGGAGGCGTGGCATGCAGCAGGACTATGTCACTTATTTCCCCCTGATCTGCAACATCAGGTCTTGAATTCCTACCCAATTATAGAGCAGGGAAAGAAGAACAGCTCTTACCAAAGTTTTGGAAAGGCAGCCCAGAGAAAAGCCAGGCTTCTTCACACTAGAGGCCTCCAGGCTATAACTCATCTGGTTCGTCATAAGAAGCAATGTAGTTTCAACTATCTGCAAAGCACATGCCCTATGCCAAAGGGAACAGGCATGGTTTTTTAAACCACATCTCACAACCTTATTTATAACTCCTCTTCCTTAAGTAATGTGCTCCCAGACCCTTCTCTTGCTGCCCACTAACCTCCCTCAGCCTTGGGCTACCATACCTGGACTGCAAGGTGGCGGACAACCACTAGATGGCAGTCATTATGGCTTTCTGTCCCTGTCCCCTGCCATCTAATAGTCAACAGTAGATCAGTACAGTTAGCCTATCAATAGCTCAAATCCTATCACTGTCCTATATCAAAAAATCATTTTGATGGATAAAGGCACCGATGTTTACACTATTTTTATTGTCTGGGGTGCCTTTGGATCTTACAAATGTCCCACTGGAATGACAGAAAACAACTGGGAAAACGCCACACACTTCCTATGAGGGCGGATCTAGTATCATTCTGACTTTGCCCAGCTGAAGCAAACGCCTCTCAACCACCATGTTTTGTTAGTCTTGATGAGCTAACCTTGCATCCAGGTATTCAGAAAGGTCATTTGGAGAAAGAGCTGGTGCTGAACTACCCTCTGGTGAGTCTTCAGAGACAATTCTGTTGAGCTGCCCAAAGTCCAGCCTTTTCACAGCTTCAAGTCGCCGTCGCTTTGGTTTTGGCGCTGTCAGAATGCCAGGGAGCAAAGAAGGAACAGCTGTTTTATTTGCAAATGGGCCTTCCTCAGCCTGGTACTCTCCGGCAGGGTGGGATTTCCGCTCCAGTTCAGTCAGCCAGTTCAGAATTTTTAGTTCATAAAGCAAATGGATTTTCCAAATTTTGTCATTTTTCAGGGATAAAATAGTTTATGCAAGGCTTACTGATCTGAATATTTTGGCCTTGTCCATGTTTAGAGGACGATTACCCCACTGGCCATGTCCTTGCAGCCCCCAGTGAAGAAAAGCTGTCCATCCCTGGTTTAGACAGGTATTTGTCTCCTGCCAGAGAATCTGAACCTCTTCTGGGGATCTTTAGTTTTTATTTGTTTGTTGAATTTATTTGCCGCCCATTTCACTATAGGGCTACTCTAGGTGACTGATAACAATAAAAACGGAGAAATAAAAAGTGTAAATGTAGCAGTAACAAATTATAATGGAATAAACAATGAAAAAGAAAACGAGGATACAGTGATATGACAATAAAAGACGGGCAGGTAGGGAAGTGGGAATGAGAGGGAGATGGGATTTGCTATTAATCAAATGCTACTCCCCCACCGAGTCCCCCATAAGCGCACAATTGTGCCTACATCCCTGTCCTATTGTCCTCAATTATTAGTTCCTATTTCTTATATTTAAACTTATGTTTATTCTTTTTTCTATTGTATTATAAGCTTTTGACAAAATAAAATAAAATAAAATCTTCCTCCAAAGTTAAATTCCAATGATTCCCAAGGTCATTTTACTGGGACTTTGGCTGTGACCTTTTCAGTAGCTGAACCAGATTTCTGAATCTCCCTTTTGAGAATACCCTGTCTCCCTTCTTTATGGCAGCTTCCCTAAAATTGGAAAGACCCCTTATTTTCAGAATGTTTGAAATGCTTGGGGGATTGAAGTACTCAAAGTCCTTGAGGGATAAAATTTTCGGGCACTAATTGCAAGGCTGAAAAGTTTGCTTTGCTTTGCAACATGTCAACCTTCTCTTTAAAGAGCCCAAAGAACTATCTGGGGAGGTATTGTTGCTAAAAGATGCCATCAAGAGACCCCTCACGTCCCGGACATGAACTGTTTCAACTCCTTCCCTCTAAACAAGGCTATAGATCCCTGCACACCAGAACAACTAGACCCAAGGACAATTTTCCCCCAAACGCCATCACTCTGCTAAACAACTAATTCCCTCAACACTGTCCAACTATTTACTAAGTCTGCACTATTGTCACTATTAATCTTCTCATCACTCCTCAACACCCATCTCCTCCCACTTGTGACTATATGACTGTAACTTTGTCGCTTGTATCCTTACGATTTATATTGACAGCTCCCTAGTATGATTTGATTGCTTATTGTACCCTTATTGTACTTTCATTAAGTATTGTACCTGATGATTCTTGACTCTCGACGAATGTATCTTTTCTTTTATGTACCCTGAGAGCATTTGCACCAAGACAAATTCCTTGTGTAATAAAGAATTCTATCTCACCTTTTATCCCAAGACAAAAGAGCACAAGCACTCCGGGTCATAGCTAGGGCCCCATAGTCAAATTGCCTTCAGTTCCTTAATAAAAGGCCAAATGCAACAACCACCCTTTTGTAAATCAGCAGATAAAAACTTGTATTGCACAATTTACTTTCAAACTCACTGTGAGCTGGGCCAACCTTCTGGATCGGATGGGCTTCTTCCGCTTCTGGGATTGTCGGGGGGCGTTTGGGCCCCCCACATTCTGTGTTATCTTCACCCGGCGTCTTCTTGGGGCAGACCTGGCTCGGGGCATCTTTTTCCAGACAAGGACGGAGGTCCTGGACCAGATCCCCAGCCGAGAGCGCCTCTTCAAAGGTTCGCTTTTGGCTGTGGGGTCTGGAGGTCTTGGGGCATCCCAGGAGCCGGGCTGGACCTGCAAGGAGCAGCAGAGCCATCAACCCATCGGCAGGTCGAAAACGAATCTCAGCAAAGCTCTTCGATCAGGCGACGCTAGTGGAGGCCAAAGCGGCAGATCACACGGGCCAAATCCAGCCTCCGGGCCATGGCAGCCCAAGGAAGACGGGAAGGTCCCTGCAGGCGGCCGAGGGACCCGGGCTTTCCTCTGAGAGGCCCCTCGGGGACCGGATCGAAGGGAGGCGGGTTCCCAAAGGGGCACCTCCCCATTCACGGCCCACTCGGAGCCGGCTCCCATCTCCCCAGGGAGGGCCCGTGTCCCTGCAGCGGAGCCGCCTTTCGTGCCTCCTTCTCCCGAGAGCCGCCGGCTCCCCTTCGCAGGAGGAGAACATCATGCCTTGCGGGAGAGCTGAAGCCGTTCGGGTAAGAGGCGGGGTCTTTCGGGATGCCTCCGGGCAGCCGAGGGCGCTTCTTCTCCTGCCGGGGAAGCTGCAACCCAGAGCGGCAAGTGCCGCCCTCATTTTGCCCCACAAGAGGCTGCGTCGCGTATCGCGCCCTCCCGGGCTCCCTCGCTCGCTCTCCCACCTTCCAGCTCCGCCAGGGCCTCCAGCTCGTCGGCGAACTGCGCCTCGAATTCGTCTTCGATGCCGTACAACTCTGGCCCGTCGCCCTCCATCGCTCGCCCCTCCCGCTCCGCTCGGCGGCGGGAAAGAGCGGCGCCGGGCGGGACGGCCTTCTTCCGGCCGGAGGGCCAGACGGGCACGCGCAAACCTGCACTTCCGGCAGAGCCTCCCGGCCATTCTCCCCGCCCCCTGAGGCCCGGAAAGCGCTGATTGGACCTCGCGGCCGGGGGGGGCGGTGCTCGCGGGGCCGCCTTCGCCGAGAGCCGGGACAGGGTAGGTGGATGGGCCGCTCACTCGCCGGCCGGCGCCTTTCTTGACGGGGGAGGCCTCGCCGCTTTGCCCCCGCTGGCGGCCTTGAGCAGCACTCGCGCCCCGAGGGGCGGGACGTCGAGGGGCGGGAAGGGAGGCGCGCCGCCCTGGCTCCCGACTTCTCCCCGAAATTCCCGAGCAACGCGGAGGGGTGCGGGAGCGACCCCCCAGCCCAAATCGGGGGGCCTCGCGGGGAAAGTGCCGAGAAGCCCCAGGACGTCACCTAGGAAGTGGAGGGGGGAGCGAAGGAGGCTCGGGGAGCCTCGCTGCGTAGCTGCCGCCAGAAGTGGCCCCTTCTCTGGCTGGGCGAACGACGGGAGAGCAGAACTCCTGCCCATGCGCAGAGTTCTTTCACCCTCGCTTTTTTCCCTTAGAAAGCGGGGAGGGCAACCAGCCGTCAGACGGGTCTCTGCGAGGCTCAGCATTTATTCATGTCTTGTTTGTCAAATGTAGGACGTGCCCATCGTCTCCCTGTTCTTGACCCTGAATTCGCTCTGAATTTGGGACCTCCCTGAATTCGCCCTGAATTTGGGACCTTGACCCTGAATTCGCCCTGAATTTGGGACCTCCCTCGAAAATGGCGGGGAACATTTTGCGGGTCTGGTAAAGGGCGACCACCAGGCGCTGCGCTGCTCCTTTTCAGAGTTCGCTTTGGCGACCGGGCGGCCTTAAGCTGCCCCTTCTGCCCTAAGCCTGGACTGGAGGAAGCTCCGGGGTTCACACCACCCGCTCACGTTTAGGACTATGAGGAAGAGTTTTCTGGTGATAAGATCTGTCAAGCATGGAACAAATAGGCTGCTAGGTGAAGTGATCGGTCGTCTTTGGCGGTCTAACTAGAGGCCATCTGAAGCGATGCCGCAAACCCTGCACCACCAAGAAGGAGGTTGGGGCTACAGCTCAGAATGACTTGTTTTCAGATAAACACATACAGACTTTCAACGGCATCATTTACATGCCTAAGTTTGAATGCATGATTTGCATTGGCAGAAAGGGAATATCGGGCTCCTAAATTTTATGGTAAAACTGCTAATACTTCAAATTTATCTTGTCCCATAATATGTTTATAACTTTTAAAAGTAAAATCTTGCTTATTTTTTGGCCAGTTTATTTATTTATTTATACATACATACATACATACTTTTATACCGCCCCCTCTCCCAAAAAGGGACTCAGGGCGGTGTACAGCCTACTAAAAAATGGACAGTATATACAATTAAAAACAAATTAAATAACATAGATCCGGCCGAATCTCTTCAGATATAAAATTCCCAAAGTTTAAAATTCCAGGATTGTAATTAAAAATTTAAAAACCGAATTAAGTTAAAACCCCAGGAACCGTTTGCTGGGCCAGGCCGGCCTGTTGGAAAAACAAGGTCTTTACTGCGCGCCGGAAGGTCAGGATGTCAGTAATGGCCCGTATCTCCGGGGGCAGATCATTCCACAGGGAGGGAGCCCCCACAGAGAAAGCCCGCACCCTCGGGGTCGCCAGCCGGCAACGATCAGGCGGCGGAACCCCGAGGAGGGCAACCCTGTGTGAGCGTACTGGGCGGCGGGAGGCTGTTGATGGCAGCAGACGGTTCCGTAAGTACCCAGGCCCCGAGCCATGGAGCGCTTTAAATACAGTCAGTACCACCTTGAATCGGATCCGGAAGGCCACAGGAAGCCAGTGCAGCCTGCGGAGAAGTGGTGTTACATGGGAGCTCTGAGGGGCTCCCAAAATCACCCGCACGGCCGCATTCTGAACCAACTGCAGCCTCCGGACACTCTTCAAGGGGAGCCCCATGTAGAGAGCGTTGCAATAGTCCAAGCGGAAGATGACGAGGGCGGAGGTGACTGCGAAGTGCGTCCAGATCCAGAAAGGGCCGCAACTGGTAAATCAGACGAATCTGACAAAAAGCCCCCCTGGCGACGGCTGTGATATGGTCTTCTAAAGACAGCCGTACGTCCAGGAGGACACCCAGATCTATTCTCTGGTCGTAGCCACAATGTGTTTGTGTGGAGATGTGTTAGCTTGCCATATATTTTAAAAGACTTGAAAATCACTATTGCATTCTAAGTAGAATATAAATCAGGAAAAGTAGTCACGGAATAAAATTTATACCTGTAAATAATAAATTATGTCCACACTACTATTCTAAGTAAAATTCAAATATAAAGACTTCATGTCAGGAGTAATTTAAACTTTGGATGTATCCATCCACAGAGGAAGTGTTTGATGAAGGCTTCCATGTCCTGTGTTTTCATTTGACCCAAGTATCGTCCACATAATCAGTGAGAACGAATTCCTGTGAAGGAATTTAGGGCTTTGGTTTCTACCGCTTTCATATAGATATTGGCCACAATGGGGAAAATGCAACTCATGGGGTAGCCATGTTTTTATCTGTAGAAACCTTCATTGTATTTAGAATACGTGGTCAGGCAGAGGTCCAGCATGGCACATATGTGTTTTGGGCTGAGTGTAGTTCTGCCACCTAATTTGCTGTTTTGTAGCAGTTGTTTCTTCACTACCGTGACAGCTTCAGTTGGAATGCAGATGAAGAATGAAATCCTATCATCAGAAACCCTAACCTCATCCAGCTCCAGCTTTAGTTTCCAAAACTTGCTGACAAGGTCTTGTGAATTGTTGATGTGATGGGTGCTGTTGCTGACTGGAGCTAGTAAGATGGAGGAAGAGTTAATAAGAGGGTTAGATGTTTCACAGCATGGTAGACAATGGAGTTGATGCTGCTGACAATGGGTGGAGTTCCCTCTTCGTGGATTTTGGGACATGGAGTGGCTTCCCCAGCTGGTAGTATTGTGGTCTGTCGGTGGCACTTTCTTTTGGTAGTTATAGGAAATCAATGGCCTTTTTCTTATAACTTCTGGTAGGATTTCCTCAGTGTCTCATTGGTGGCAATGCCCTTCAGAAAACTGTTCACCTTGGCATTATAGTCACCGGTGTTCAGGATAACGGCATCTTCCTTTATCAGCCAGCAAGATGGTGAAAGTCCACATTCTGGACAGAGAGGACCACTGGTTTGAAAGGGGTCAAAGAGGCCATCTATGTTAAAATTGAACATCCTTCTCTCAACAGAGGGGGAGGGATAAGGCATCATCAAAGTCCTTTCAGCAGTTCTAAGAAGGTTCCACTACCCATTTGCACTCTGATTCAGGTGATCCTGAAGGCACAAATTAACCCCAGGTGGCCTCAACAACTCTCGGAGAGTGCTAATGACCAGATGACTGCAAGGAATATAAATCCTTCCCTCCCCCCGCTCCCATTCGGTCAGAACTGAAGAGGTTTCTTGGATGAGAAGTAAAATGTCTTCAAGGAAAAAACAAAGTCCAGTTGTTTTTTGAAGAAGTATCCTTGGGACAACTATGACCTGGATGATTTAAGAATCTCCATAGATATTCTGACCTGATCATTATATTTATAAAGTTTTTTTGAATGAAAAATTAAATATTTTAGAGTTCTGGACTGAACCTATAAACCAGTAACAAAATGAACTAACAGTTTTCTCTGATATTTGGCATAAATGTAATGGTCTTCCATTAAAATTCCCATTGTTGCATAACTTACTACCATACATTCAAATTCTGCATCCATTTAATTGTACAGTTTTTAATTCATGGTGGTCTATCACTGAACTTCAGTAGCTATTCATAAAACTTTGGGTTTGTGCTTAGCTGCTACTTAGACTGAATCAAGGGATATATGCAGAGTGATTTCCCATTCCTATTGGAAAATCCTAAGTGATCTCCAAAAACTTCTGGAAGAGCCAGAAAACCTCTGGGTTAGAGGATACTATAATCCTTTAATGGTGTTCAATGTATTTGTCAAACATCTCCTGAGAAATAATAAAGTGTAAACAGTTATGGAAGCTCAGAACGCCTTTCTTTTTCTCCAAAGGGTTTGCCACTATGGAGCCCGTAAGTATTGACAACCTGTCAATTTTGTATCAAAGTGAGGACTTCATTGTGGTCAACAAGCACTGGGATGTCCGCATCGACAGCAAGATGTGGTATGAAAAGCTGACTCTGCAGAGTCAGCTGAAATATCGATTTCCAGAACTTGCTGATCCAGGCACTTACTATGGCTTCCGGTAAGTGGGTAGATTTCTCTGAGGGGACAGGGTGGTGGGTCTTGATGATGGAGACCTCGAGCCCCATCCGTTAAGAGAGGGCAACTAGAATGCTGCTTGTTTCAAACGCTGTTCCATCTGGGAATGTTGCTTTTACTTTCTTGCCCATTGAAGCTTTTCCTGCATGGAGAAATCCTTGGAGTTCAGCACAAGCAGGGCCTTCTTTTAGCTACTCGAACTTCCTGCTGAGAGTTGGACTGCTGGCTTTTCAAATCATGTACAATTCCTTTTAGAGCAAAGCTTCTGTTGTTGCTAGTTTGCCCCTTTATATTTTTCTGATGTTGCTAGTTTTGCCTTCTGATTTGTTTTGATTGTGTTTTAATTTTTTTACCATACCTTCATAAGTTGTTATTTGTTTCTGAAGGGTAGTGGGCAGCAATAGAGTGCTACTATCAAAAAGTAACAGCTGTGATAACAAGTGGTCTAGTCCTTCAAATGCTGTCAACTAGAAACTGATCATCTTTTAGGCCTTG
Source organism: Bungarus multicinctus (assembly GCA_023653725.1). Classification (NCBI taxonomy): domain Eukaryota; kingdom Metazoa; phylum Chordata; class Lepidosauria; order Squamata; family Elapidae; genus Bungarus; species Bungarus multicinctus. The sequence goes on from CM042842.1 coordinate 20,580,148, forward strand.
GCATAAGAGTAAGGGTCTACAAATATTTTAATTGGGTTTACATATTAACATATCTTGGGTATTTTCCCCCCGTAGGTTTTGCCACCAGCTGGATTTCTCCACCAGTGGGGCACTTTGTGTGGCACTGAACAGAGAGGCGGCTGGCAGTGTGTACAAGTGTTTCAAAAATCGGACAGTCACCAAGGCCTACCTTGCATTGGTAAACTCCCCTGTTCTTTCCACTATGTGACAGTCAGACTGCAGTGATTCCTAGACTGTAGAAATGGAAATGGAAATCTTTCTGAATGTTTAAATTTTGAATGAGGAGGATAGACTTCGCTGAGCAGTGGTGTGTTCGGATGATAAGAAAAGAATTGTCATATAACAAGAGAGGTCCTTATGGAAAGGAGGCTGCTCCTTTGTGGCGGAATGGGACAATCGATCATGGTGGCATTGCCACGGCCACTTCACCCCGGGCCCTTCATCGCAGCCATCCTATTGCAGGTGTTCATTCTCTCCTGCCCTGCCACTGGTCCTTTCTTCCCCACTGTGTGGCCATGGGTGGTTCACCCAGGAACATTTATCCCTGGCCGATTCATGGCGCAGGACAACCATCTGCCAACCAATCCCCATGGTGAAGGATGGGCCTCTGTTTTCCCATTAGACGGCAGTGATCTCAGGCACCAGGGAGATGGGGGACAGCAGTGGGTCTGTGTGCAGACCTTCCTTCTCCCAGGTGCCGCTGGAGGGAAAGAGCAAGAAAGCAGGGAGAGAGAGAGAGAGAGAGAGAGAGAGAGAGTAAGAGTGAGCCAAGAGGGAAAGGAGAGGAGAGGAGGGGGAAGCCATGGCACAGGCCAATGAAAGTGTGGGGAATGGAAACTGTCGCATGAGAAGCAAATTTTGGTACTCCATAAGGAAGATTTTTCTCCCATGTTTCTCACAATCTCGGCATCTGCTACCTCTCCCTCCCTGGTACTCCAATAGCCCAAGCATTTTTAAAACAAAATATTATATTTTATCTGGGTTATGTTCAGGTGGTACAGGAGCATTGCTCCGCCATGTAAATTGCCATGCAAATTGCTCCCTGCCCCCGCTGAAGCACAAGCTCAAAACATGGAGGCCGATCGGGGCTTTGCATGTGGACCCTCCACTCTGTCCCCACCTCCTCATGGCCTGAGGCTGCTGCCATTCAATAGGGAGGCAGAGGCCCATCCCTCAGCATGTGGATTGGCTGGCGGTTAGTTGTTCTACGCTGTGAACCAATCAGGGATAAGTGTCCCTGAGTGAATTGCCCATAGCCACATGGCGGGTGTATGTGTATGGGGAGGACAGGGACCAGTGATAGAGCAGGAGTGCTGGTGGAGTGCAAGCTGAGAACGAAAAATGATTGAGAAGATGGCTGTGGTCCTAAGAGATCATCCGGACCCATTTTAGTTGAGTTTAGACCTGGGTATGGGAAAAAAAACAGCATCAATTATACTTTTACCAGATGACCTCTGGTGAAAGCAGGATGGAGATAATATACCCATCCTTTCCCCTCTTGACTGTGGGGTCTTTGGTGCTCTCAGAGCTTGGTTGTTTTCTTGCAGATATTTCTTACCAAATTAGGGAACATCATCAGTGCTTTAAGAGAGGGGAATTGCTGTCTTTTTATATATTAGTCACTTGCCCTCTCAGAGTTTGTGGGAGTGTTATTGGTGATTCCTTGATTAGGCTGTTGTTTTTTGTTAGCTTGTTTGTCCGAGTTGGTAATTCTTTGATTGTTGTATTGTTTACTCTTGGCTTCTCAGAGGCCTTCAATGACATCAATCATGCTATCCTCTAGACCTGCTGTGGGGGTTGGGAGGGGCAGCACTGTATTGAGCTAGTTCTCTTCCATCCTCCTCAATGATTGGTTTTAGTCAGTATTGGTTGTGAAGTGCTGCAGAGTTTGGTACTGTCTCCATTCCTGTTCAACATCTATAGGTTATTAGATGAGGTCATCCATAATCTTCAATTTTAATGCCCAGCCAGCTAAATATCTCTGTTCCTAGTGAAGTAAGCAATGCTGCCAACATCCTGTCAGAGTCCTTAAATATCACTAAACGAATGTACAACTGAACCTATACATGCAACCTTCTACAATGCTGTAACAAATCTGGGACTGGAACAACTAGTAACCAAAAATACTAGGCTTAACAACTGCCTTGATCTCATCTTCTGCAATAGTTTGAATTCAATTTACAGAATACAAATTAAAGAACCCTTTTCCAACAGTGACCACAATATGATTGACTGTCAGGCTACAGAACTGTTTCCCATTCAATCAATAGGAATGAACTTCTGAGAACCAAACGTAACAAAAGGAATCCTTTATTGAGATGAGACAGTTCCTGTAGGAGTTCAAAGCAGCGTCTGAGGTCCCTCAGGCATACAGTGATAAGTAAGGGAGTTTAGAACCCCTCCCCTTATCTCAATGTTTGTTTAGGGAAACAAAAGCCAATATGTTAATTCCCTTCCCAGCCCTTCTGTTGGAAGGATCTTTCTCACAGTTTCCCAGGGCTTACCTAATTTCCCCCCACCCCCTTTTTGGAATGGACTTTTTTTTTTGGAGATTCCCCGGAACCCCTCACCGTGGAATTTTTATGATCTTCTCATCTCCTGGCTGTGCCTCTCAGAGGTGTTAGGTTCTGGCCATCTGGCTTTTCTCCCTCCATTGTATCATGTATGGGTATACAAATTCGATACAAGGTTAAATATATCCAGGTTACATCAAGAAAGGATTTCTTTATCAGCCCCCCCCCCCCCCCTTTTTCTTCTTTCACTGAAGAAATGACAGATACATGGATCTGACATCCTGCCCTCCTTAAAAAACAGATAGGTCTACCTGGAAAAAACAAAAATCATGCGTTACTTGTGCAATTCAGGATGGTTTATCAGGCTATTTTAGGTGGAACTTTCATAGTAAGGTGGGTGCTTTTACATGTGGTTTGGCTACCCACTCATTTTCTGAGGAAGGAAGGTGTTTCCAAGCTACTAAATATTGTGTGGATCCACGGTGAGTGCGTGAATCAAGGATATCTTTAATTTCAAAATGTTGTTCCCCATGTACCATGATGGGGGTTGGAGGTGTGGGAAGGGGGGATCTGAGGTTTGAAGTGATCCCGGTTTGAGCAAGCTACAGTGAAATACTGGATGAATCTGCCTAAGTGTTTTTGGAAGTCGAAGCTCTACCGTCACGGGGTTGATAATTTTGGAGATGGGGAATGGGCCAATGAATTTTGGTCCTAATTTCTTAGAGGGTTGTAATGATTTTAAGAATTTTGTGGACAAATATACACGGTCCCCAATCTTGAAAGGTTTAGGTTCGCAATATTTTTTGTCTGCTTGAGTTTTGTAAACTGCTCTAGTTTCCTGTAAAGATAATCTTACCACTGGCCACATGGCTTGTAAATTATCCATCCACTCCTTAAGGAAGGGGATTTCAGGTTCTTTGGTGGGTAGTTCCGGCATGGGGTTGAATTCTTGGCCTGTGGCTACCTGGAATGGGGTGAACGCCGTGCTACTATGGACTAAGGTATTGTATGCTACCTCTGCAAAAGGAAGAAGGTCAGTCCAATTGTCCTGCTGGTGATTAATAAAACATCTTAAATATTGTTCTAATACGCAGTTCACTTTCTCTGTCGATCCATCAGTTTGGGGATGACTTTGATGACGACAACCCCTGGGTGGAGCCTAATAGATTTAAAAACGCCCGCCAAAATTTGGATGTGAACTGAACACCCCTATCTGAGATAATCTGTTGGGGGCTCCATGAAGGCGATAAATGTGTATTAGGAACATCTTTGCCAATGCCTTGGCAATTGCGATCTTTTGGCATGGAATAAAGTGAACCTGTTTGGAAAAAAGATCAGTTACAACCCAAATGACAGTATTCCCAGCACTCTCGGGAAGCTCCACTATGAAGTCCATAGAGATCTCTTTCCAGGGAGCAGAAGGGTCTGCCACTGTTTGTAAAAGTCCAGGATTTTCCTTGTCTTATCTTTGCAGCAGCACAGGTGGGGCAGCTCGCAATATAGTTTTCAATGTCCTTTTTGAGGGACGGCCACCAAAATTGTCTTTTGATGAGATGCAGGGTTTTTACAAACCCAAAGTATCCCGCTATTTTGGAGTTGTGGTAGCATTTCATGAGTTCCATTCTCTGGCTTGCAGGGACATAAAGCTTATTTTCTACCCAAGCCAGTCCATCTTTGAGTAAGCAAGTGTTTTTGTTAGCCTGGAACCAGTCATCCTTAAGTAGTGCCTCCTTAAATATTGACGTCGTCATGTCTTCAGTCAGGGATGATTTTTTTTCTCTTGTGCGCGGGTGATTATCTTGGCTGCTAATTGGGTCAATTGGATCATCGGTTTTATAACCTCCATCTTTTTGCTGTTGTATTGGAGTTTTCTGGACAGTGCATCTGCTAAGAAATTCTTTCTCCCAGGAAAATATTTGAGAGTGAAATTAAAACGTTCAAAATATTGAGCCCACCTTGCTTGTTTTTCGGAGATTTTCCGTGGATTTCAGATTTTTGTGATCAGTCCATATTTCAAAGGGGATTTGGTTTCCTTCCAGGAAATGTCTGCATGTGAGCATTGCCCACCGCACAGCATATGCCTTTCTCCCATATGGCCCATCTTTGCTCAGTTTCCATCAATTTCTTGGATGTCTAAGCGCATGGTTGTAATTGTCCACTTCCATTCTTTTGGAGGAGGACTGCCCCAACTGCAACATTACTGGCGTCTGCTTGGATGACAAAAGGTTGATGTTGATGATGTTCGGGGTCTGGGTGCTTAAGGACCGGTTCTGCTGCGAATAGACGTTTGAGTTTCTCGAATGCTGCTTGGCATTCCATTGTCCAGATAAGGGGTTGCCTTGGTTTGGGTTTCTCCCCCCCCCCTTCGTTTTTAGCAAATTCATGAAAGGGAGGGCGATGTTTGCAAAAGCTGGAATGAATTGGCGATAGAAGTTTGTAAACCTCAGGAAGCTTTGCAGTTGTTTGCGGGTGTGCGGTGGGTCCCAGTCCAATACAGCTTTTACTTTCTGTGGGTCCATCTCTATTCCCTCATGGGATATTCTATACCCCAAATAGTCAATTTTCTCTTGGTGGAACTCGCATTTAGAGAGTTTTGCATATAGTTTAGCATCTAAGAGTTTTGTGAGGACTGCACGGAGTAGCTTGATGTGTTCTTCCATTGTTTCTGTGTAGATTAAAATATCATCAAGATACACTAAAACCACTTTATATAAAAATTCCTGAAGGGTTTGATTGATCAATTGCATAAACATGGCAGGCACTCCTTACAGTCCAAAAGAGAACACTTTAAATTGGTAGCATCCCAATGGTGTGTTACAAGCTGTCTTCCACTCATCCCCTTCCTTCATTCTGATGCGGTAATATGCCTCCCGTAGGTCTAACTTTGAAAAAAAAATTCCTTTCGAGAGGTGGGCTAACCTGTTCTTCATGAGGGGGAGTGGATACATATTCTCTATGCAAATGGAGTTTAATTTCTGGTAATTCACACACAGACGCATAGAGCCATCTTTCTTTTTGCGGAATAACACTGGGGCAGATATTTTTGGTCAGGCGGGTTCAATTAAGTTTTTACCGATAAATGCTCTGAGTTCTTTCAGTTCTCTGGGAGACATGCAGTACATTTGTGGTTTTGGGAGTTTAACCCCTGGTAGGATTTCGATAGAGCAGTCTGTGGCTCGATGGGGTGGGAGTTCATCACAAGCTTCCTCACTAAATGCTTGGGCCAGATCCTGGTACTCATTGGGGATGTTAATGGGTTCAGCCGACTGTCCGGTCATGGCCAATTCTCTGTTCTCTTTCCCTTTCTTTATCCTTTCCTCTGAGCTTTTTGCAATTATTATGTGTTTCTGGAATTGTACGATTCCTTCAATTTATTTTTGGATTCCATTTCCGTAGCCATGTGAGACCTAGGACTAGTGGCTCTTCCATTCCTGGGGTCACAATGAATGTGAGCATCTCCCTGTGGTTTCCTAGTCTTACTTTCAATGGTTCTGTGGTAAACCTGGCTGGCTCCCCCCACCGCTATAGTTCCATCTAATTGGCAGAAAGCGATGGGATTTTCCATTTCTTTCAGTTGGATTCCCAATTTATCTGCAAGGGAGGGTTTGATTAGGCATCGGGTGCATCCCGAATCCAGCAACGCTGCAACTTCCTCCCCCTTCCCTTGGCTGGGGACAAACAGTCTGAAGGGTAGGGTGATTGGTTCAATTGGATTGCTTACCAGCGAGTCGTCTTCTGGATCGCTTTCGGACTGGCTCAGGTCCCCTCAGAGTGTTTGGGATTCTTCCTCACGGTTGGGGGATGATCGGAATCCTACATCTACTCGGCCTCTCAGGCCAGTCTCCTTTCCTTGAGGGCTGGATGTTGCGGGTTTTCCCCCTGATGGGTGGTCTAGCTTTCTGGCAGGAGTCTTCGAACGGTGCTTTAAGTGTGGAAAGGAGGTGCTGCGCGGTGGCCCTCCTTTCCACACTTAAAGCAACAGACGTTCTTGGAGTCATGGTGGATTGGGTTTTGAAAACTTCCCGTTTCCCCAGGGGTAGGGATCTTTTCCAAGACTTACCGGTGTGGTACCAGTTTCAAGTCATGTCTATCTCTGCCTCCTCTGCCATCATATACCATTCATGCAAGAAGTTTGGGGCCCCATGGGCCAGGCAGGCAGCGTATAGATCATCATTTAGTCCATTTTTGAACCAACAGACTAGGATATCCTCTGGCCAATCTACCCAGCTGGCCAGGTCACGAAATTCCTCGGTGTATTCTGCTACCAGGCGATGGTCTTGTTTTATGACTCTATGTGGTCGCGGGCTTTTCTATCAGCAAGGGGGTCCTAGAAGCGGTGGCGTAAGGCTGTCATAAAGCGATCTAGGTTTATTAATTCTGGGGCGTTGACGTTGTGGAGCATCACCATCCATCTGGATGCTGCCCCTTGAAGAGCCAGGCTGACAATTCGTACTCGGGACCCTTGGGTTGGGAAATCCTGCCCATATTCTTGCATGTAGGTGAGCACTTGCACCAGGAAAAATCCCAGTTTCTGGGGGTCTCCATCGAATTTTACCCCCAAGGGTGGGATCTTCCTCTGTAGTTATATGTTCCTAGGTTGGCCAGGGTTAGTTCCCTGATCTGGGGCATTTAAGGGTCGGGTACCTGGTGTGGCTGCTGGTTCTTCAGCTTGTCCCTCTTCCCGCTCAATCTCTGCTGGATCCGGGGTGGTGGCTCAAGTTCTCTCACTTTCTGGTTCCCTCGCTCTCCTGCGTTGTCGTTTTTGTGCATCCCCCATGTCGAGGTTCTCCAGGGTTTCCCTCACTAGGCGATTTATGTACCATCTCATTCGATCGTCGGCCGGTGGCTCCTCGTCCCATTCTTCCTGATTCAATAAGGTCTCTAGCTCCAATTTCCACCCAGGTGTACAATTTCCTCGGGTGAGGGTTACTCTCCTGTTTCTTCCATCCCATCTGTCTCTCTTTCCTACACCTATAGTCCACCGGGGCTTGGTGGAGGTTTCGCAGGCAGCCTCGCTGTCTTCAATGGGGTGTATCGAGTCAGTATCTGACTGGGTAATTGTCGACGTTTTTCCCCATCATTCAGCTCCCCCTTGCTCCTTGCTGTATTCAGAAATTTTTCTTCTCTTACAAGGTCCCCTCGGTAGAGTGAAAGGTTTTAAAAAAAAAAAAAATTCCTCTCCGGGCAGACCTCTATTGCAGACGCTGCTTTATGTCAGTCTACAGAACTGTTTCCCATTCAATCAATAAGAATGAACTTCTGAGAACCAAACGTAACAAAAGGAATCCTTTATTGAGATGAGACAATTCCTGTAGGAGTTCAAAGCAGTGTCTGAGGTCCCTCAGGCATACAGTGATAAGTAAGGGAGTTTAGAACCCCTGCCCTTATCTCAATGTTTATTTAGGGAAACAAAAGCCAATATGTTAATTCCCCTCCCAGCCCTTCTGTTGGAACGATCTTTCTCACAGTTTCCCAGGGCATACCTAATTTCCCCCCTCCCCCTTTTTAGAACGGACTCTTTTTTTTTTTGGAGATTCCCCGGAACCCCTCACTATGGAATTTTTATGATCTTCTCATCTCCTGGCTGTGCCTCTCAGAGGTGTTAGGTTCTGGCCATCTGGCTTTTCTCCCTCCATTGTATTATGTGTGGGTATACAAATTCAATATAAGGTTAAATATATTCAGGTTACATCAAGAAAGGATTTCTTCTTTCACTGAAGAAATGACAGATATATGGATCTGACATTGACTTTTGTCTCAACATACGTCCACACAAAAATCATCACAACGACCAAATCCCCAATTATAACTTCAAAAAAGGCAACTATGATCTTACAATCAATGATCTCTCTTCCCTTGATTGGCAAGTTCTATTCACTGGATGCAATACTGTAGAAGACCATTACAACATATTCTTACTAGAAATCAAAAGAACCATCAAGCTATATATACCAATAACAACTCCCAAAACCAGGAAAAACAGATTACTCATAACAATAAAGAAGCTTCAATCGAAAAAAGAGATCACTTTGGAGAAAAAACAAATCTGGCCACGTTGCCAACTTCAAAAGCCGATACAAAAATCTATGCCACCAGATAAAAACTGGATGCACTAATTATCACATTAAACAAGAGGAAAACCTTCTAGCACAAATTCCACCCGTGCTTTCTACAATTTTGTAAACAACAAACTAAAAGACTCAAGGTCCATTCCACCCCTGAAAGGACCTAATGGCAAAGACTGCAACGATGACACCATCAAAGCAAATCTCTTTAACACATTCTTTGGCTTAGTATTTGTAAACAGCAATGGATCATGCCCAGTATTTCCTTGTTGAACCACAGACAACTGCAATGATCTAATACATATCGATTTTACAGAAGACAATGTTGAAAAAGCACTAAAACCATCTCTGTTGGACCGGACGAAATATGTGCTTACTTCTTTAAAAAGCTATCCACTGCCATAGCAGAACCTCTAAGCATAATCTTTGAAAAATCTTTCAGGACCAGCTCCTTGCTTAACCTATGGTCACCAGCCACGGTCATCCCCATCTTCAAAAAGGGAGACCCCAGCCTAGTTAAAAATTACAGACCAATCTCCTTATGCTGCGTCACTTGTAAAGTCATGGAATCAATTATTAACCAATCCATTATCGTCCACTTAGAGACAAACAGCCTACTCTCTAATAAACAATTTGGTTTCAGAAAAAAGACTATCCTGTAATCTGCAACTCTTACACTGCAAAAACATATGGACTACACAACTCGATCAAGGGCAAAACAATAGACGCAATCTACATAGACTTCTGTAAAGCCTTTGATTCAGTGGTACATGACAAACTACTACTAAAACTAAAATCTTATGGTATCTCTGGACACCCACATAACTGGATAGAAGCATTCCTGTCAAACAGACAACAAATGGTCAAAATTGGGAGCGTCCTATCAAATTCTGTACCTGTCAACAGTGGTGTCCCCCAAGGCAGTGTTTTAGGACCAACTCTCTTCATACTCTACATAAATGACCTCTGTGATCATATTAAGAGCAACTGAGTCTCTTCACTGATGATGTAAAGCTATTCAACACCACAGACAATACTACTACTCTCCAAAAAGACCTTGACTATGTATCAGAATGGTCAATCAAATGGCAACTTCAAATCTCAACAAATAAATGCTCTGTCTTACATATTGGCAAAAAAAAAGATCAGAAAATAAAATACAAGCTAAATAGTCAAAACCTTGTTGAGGATCCAAACTTTGTCAAGGACCTTGGAGTAATCATCTCAAATGATCTAAGTGCTAGAGCCCACTGTAACTACATAGCCAAAAAGACATTAAGAGTTGTTAACCAAATCCTATGTAGCTTCTTCTTTGGTAATACTACTAACTACTAACTACAGCATACAAAACATTTGCTAGACCTATACTTGAATACAGCTCATCAGTCTGGAACCCATATCATGTATCTGATATTAACACAATTGAAAAAGTCCAGAAATATTTCACAAGAAGAGTTCTCCGTTCCTCTACTCATTGCAGAATACCTTATGCCACCAGACTTGAAACTCTAGACCTAGAAAACCTACAAATAACGCTGCCTCCAGTCCTATCTAAATATAGTATATAAAATCATACATTGCAATGTCCTACCTGCAAGTGAATACTTCAGCTTCAATCATAACAATACAAGAGCACACAATAGATACAATCTCAAGGTTAACCGCACCAAATCTGACTGCAGTAAATACAACTTCAGCAACAGAGTGGTCAATGTTTGGAATACTCTACTTGACTCTGTGGTTTCTTCCCCAAACCTCAAAAACTTTAATCTTAGATTGTCTTCTATTGACCTCACCCCCTTCCTAAGAGGCCTGTAAGGGGGCGTGCATAAGCGCATCAACCGTGCCTACCGTCCCTGTCCTATTGTTTCTTTTATTTTTCTAGGTACTTATAAGTACCTATCTTATGTATTCAAAACTATATTTATTCTTATAGCTGTGTCTTGTAAGCGATTGACAAATCAAATAAATACTAAAATAGTAAAATCATAGGGGCTTGGAGGGGAACAGCAGGCTTTGGCTCAGTCCTGGCAACACTGAGTAGCTTTGGGTCTGGGAACTTATCATCTTTGGTTCTGGGTGGGGTCGTAGTTCCCCAGACAGATCTGTTGAGCAGTCTGGCTATCCTTCTGAACTCCTGACTCCTGCCTGAAATAAAGGTGGCAGTTGTGGCTAGGAGAACTTTTGATTGTGTGCCACTTGCATCCATTCCGGGAGGAGGAGACTATGCTCAGTCACTTATGCCCTGGCCACCTCCTATATGGATTACTGTGATGCACTCTCATGGGCTGTCCTTGGAAAAGGTTTTGAAAACTTCAGTTGCTGTAAATGCAGTAGCGTGGACTGTTATATGCACACTTAGATCTGTGTATGTTACACATCTGCTCCATCAGTTGTATTGCTCCTGGGTTCAATTCAAAGCATGGTGATAACCTATAAATGCTACATGAAGGGGGGAGATTATTTGAGGGACAATTAACTCTCCAGCGACATCTACTATGGGTCCTGGACATCAGATCCAGCAGAAAAGGCTTCTTGTGAGTTCCGCCTACTGGAGAGTGTCATCTGATGGGACCCAAGCAGAGGACCTTTTCTGATGCTGCAGCCATCCTATGGAACACCCCACCCCCGTGTATCTGGCTGGCCCTGGCCTTCTGGAAGGGTCTGGAAGTTGACTTTGCTGTCTGACCTGGGGATCAGAAAGTGGTGTGGAGCCCATAAAAATGACTATAACTGTTCTTGATATGATTGTGCTGTCCTGGTGATTGTACTGTATAGTTTTTAATTGTAACGTTTTTTGAATGGTTCCTTCATTTTTTTGGGGGGTGGTACTGTTTACGTTTTAATTGTAAACCACGTACAGTGAGGTGAGCGATTAAGCGTTAGCCCTTGAAATACTACCATAATTGGGACCAGAACATCTATCTCTAAGCAGTGTGGTTGTCAGCACTGTCTGGTTCAACTTGGTACCTCACAGGCATCCTGTCGTCAAAAACTGGAAGGGAGAAGAAGGGGGGGGGAGGTTGAGTTCTTGTTGTCTGGAAATGCACTGGTCATGGGGAGAGGGATGGGTTAGAGTTAGGGTTGGGATGTCAGCTTTCCAAGTAGCATGTCCCCTGAATAAAAATCCATCTTTCTTTAAAGCCTGTTATCCTCCACTCTAAATTGTGGTTGCTGAGAGCAGTATTTGTCAGCTTGTGCTTTACAGATTTTCACGGCTTCTGCTAAAGCTCGCTTAGTGTTTTACCATGATTTTTCAAAGAACCCATCTATTCTTTTGCAGAAAGTCTAAAGAAGTTAAGAAAAAAGATGCAAAAGCTAGAATAAAATATGGCTACACATAGGTCATCTTCAAGGTCGACATAGGGTTAGGATTGGGCAAACCTACACCTTTTTCGTATCTAATGAGCATGGGATATTTCAGAGCTGGTTGGACTTTACTGCAACCAACATCTTTAGTAAAAGAACCCTTTGCTTTAACCAAATTTACGGGACCGCCTTCTGCCATCATCAGCCTCCCGTCGGCCTGTGCGCTCTCACAGGGTGGGCCTCCTTGGGGTGCCACCAGCTGGACGATGTCGGCTGGCTACCCCGAGGGTACGGGCCTTCTCTGTGGGAGCACCCTCTCTTTGGAATGAGTTACCTCCGGAGATACGGACTGTCCCTGACCTGCGAACCTTCAGGTGCGCATTGAATACTCATTTTTTTCAACAAGCTGATCTGGCCTAGTAATATTGGAGGATTTTAAATTTGTTATTCTACTTACCCTGTTTTTATTATTTTATTGTTCAAATTGCCAGCTATTGATTTAATCTGTTTTTAAATTTTGTATTTTTGTATTGTTTTAATTCTGGCTATACACCGCCCTGAGTCCCAGGAATTGGGAGAGGGGGCGGTATATAAATTGAATAAAATCTAAACCTAAGCCTAAATGGAGTCAAGGGTCTTTCTTTCCTAAGAGATTGGATTGGGGCAGGTCTGACAGTGGTTGTTAAGTGAGTTGTCATGTGATTTTACAACTTCTTTTGCTGTGGTTATTAAGGGCTTTGTCCATTGATTTAGTTTGTCAGAAGCCAACTGGGAAGGTTGAAAATAGGGTTTACATGACTCAGGGATACAAAGGATCATATGACTACAGGATGCTGCATTTCTCGTAAGTGCATTGACCGGTCATAAGTTAATATAATTTCAGCACCATTGTAACTGAACAGTCGCTGAATGTATCGTCGTAAGTTGAGGACTATCTATATTAACTCAAACGAATGGATGGATGAATAAAATTCAGATTCTCTAGTTCTGTAGATATGTACATGCCCTATTGATTTCTTATTCCTCAGATAGGATTTTTGTATTACCGTGTGTTGTTTCTTAAGAGCAGCGATAACATATCATATCACTGGAGGTGTGTGTTAATTATAAGGGAGGAATTGGAGGGGGAGAACCATCTATGAATTCTGAGCTACTTCGGCCCACCTAGCGCAACCTACAACACATGGTGGTTGTTGAGGGGAAAAATTAGAGAATAATGTATGTTGCCTTGCATTCTTTGAGGAAAAGCAAGATATAAATCTAACTAACCAACCAATATGACATTGTAAGTCACTGTTCTGAAGTGTCTTCTGTTTGGATAGGTGAGAGGCCACATCCAGGAGGCAAAGAAGACGATCTGCTTTGCTATAGGGAAGAATACGATTGAAGGGCTGACTCACATGATGTGCATCGAAGGGACCGATGGTAGGCTGCTATGACTGTGATGTCCCTTTGCTGCTTTCAAAGATTGCTTTATTGCATGCCAAAGAATCAGGGATTCCAGCCAAACAGTTATGCCCTTGGGATAGCTAGGTCTACTAATAGACTCAACCCCTGTATGCTTCATTGCTTTGTAGCTGCTTTGGCTGCTGAATGTTCACAGTCCAATCCTCTAGGCAGACCTGGAAGAGACACCCTCTGAAACTCTGAAATACTTCTGCAGGAAATATAGTCTAGTTCAGATGCCTTTGTAGCTTGATTCAGATGCTGGCAGCTTCCTGCCTTTTAAACAGTCATCTGCCTTTATGATTTCTTTCCTTGTACTCCTTTGTACCTAACTTAAGGACAGTGTCTGTGCATCAGACACTGGTTTGTGGGCCAGGTTTAAGAGAGCTTGGTTTTCAGCCAATCCTTAATGATGGTCATGTATTCAGATAATGTTTTAAAACGAACACTTCCACCCACCTAGAAGAAGTTAGTCTTCTTATGAGGACTACACATGACTGCCTTAATTGGTTGGTTGGTTGAATACATAATCCTAGAAAAATGCTCTCCTTCTCTTCCTAGAAGACAGATTTATATCAGCTTGTGTGCATCATAGAATTCAAGACAGTAGTAATGAAATGTACTTGGACTATATGCTGAAATTTTTGAAACTGCTGAATTACTGTTATCTCTTCTTAATAAAAACAATGTCTAATTCTTAACAGGTTGCAAAAGCCCGAAACCTTGTCGGTCAGAACTCCTAGTCCTTGAATATGGGCTGTACAGTGGAGAGCCAGCCACAAAAGTGCTTTTGCAGCCTCTCACAGGTACAGAGATCTCTGCCCCAGAATTAGCACAAAATTCCTCCTCTGCCATGCAGAAGAGATGTCACTCCACAGCCTTCCTTGTCTGTTTATGGTTCTGTAGGCTTGGTTGGTACATGGACAAATAATGCTAAAACCATTTATTTATTTAAGTTATATGCCATTCATCTCCCTATTACTTTTAGAAAGTAAGCTTCGAAATTACATGTATCTGTGATAAATTTAAATGTTAATTGCTCCACATATAATTATTTCAAATGAATGGATAAAGAATTAAGCTATGTTACAAATGTTGTTATCTTATGTAATGGACAGTTTCGAGTTACCTAAATTCTTGACACTTTGGAAAGTGAGTGTTAATTATTAAATGCATTTTAAGAAGTCCTTCCAGATGTAAAGTAATAGAAAGATACAATCCATCAAATAAAACAAAATCCTTTAGTAGATATGGTTAGCTGAGGTTAGCTGAGAGACTGCTTGTCTTCAATTGTTTTTGCCTGCCCAGCATGTTCCATTAGAGTGGGTTCCAGCTCTAAGTCTCCTCCATTGAACACAGTCATCTTGTGGGATCTAGGAAACATGCCCTCTCTGTTGCAGCCCCCATCTTCTGAATCCCCCCCCCCCCCCCCGAAGAATGGCACCCTCCTTCCTAGGGTTTTGGAAAGTTTGGAAACATGGCTTTGACCCCAGGCCTGAACGTGATGCTTATTGTTTTATTCTTTTGTTGATTTTGTTTATGTTGGATAATTTTAATCACAGGCATCTGATTTTATATTTTTAGCATTTATGTTTTTTTTTCTAGTTTTGTACACTCTCCAGTGTCCACTAGAATCAGCTATCAATAAATTCAAATAAATAAAAGTAACAATGGTCCTAATAACACATACATATTAGTCAAGCCTCTGTTGGTCAGAATGACAGCATGTGCACACTGAATAAGTGAAAATATCTGCTTGTTTTTTTTCCAGGACACGGCGGTATAAAAGTTAGAGTTAGGCCAGTTTTCTAGTCTTCATTATACAGACCTACCTGCACATTCCACGAGAAAAAAATACAGACTTTTGTCTTGGACTGAGACTTGTGATTTCTTAGCTCAGCGGTTTTCCAAAAACTGGTTATGTTTTTGCAGAGGCTAAAGCTCAAGAGGTGGAGCGATGGATTTGTCTGCAAAAGGGGGCAAGTTTGTTCCTTATCATTTCCAAATTGTGCTAGGAAAGATTTCTGTCAGACACTCTAGCAAGCTGACAAACTGGTGACCTCTAAAAATTTAACCTAAGACATAAGTTTGGATCAAACTTGAGTACAAGAGACTGCAGGTTCCATCCTGTAGCTGGGTAAAGGGGGGGGGGAAGCTCTATGGAGGTGGCACCTTAGTTGGCTTAGTTGGGGGTACAGCTTGAGACTCCAGAATTTGAGACACCCGGGAATTCCAAAAGTCCTTACCTGATTTCAGTTTTAATGTTTCCTTATTAAACATAGTTTTAGTAGTAAACTAAATACCTCCTTGATTATAAAATGAAGGAGGGTGTGCGGGGGGTGGGAGGCAAAGTGTCAAGATGAAAGATTGGATTATGTGATGGTGGCTTCCATAGAATCTGTTGGATTTTAATGAAACATGCAATGTAAATAAAATTAAACATGTTGTGACGTTACTTTTGGGAATGTATTTGTCATACCACCGAACTGCCCTATGCTGGGCGAAAGTTGTTTTACCACTAGTGGCTTCTAGTATCATCCAGTCATTGCGTCAAAATAACAGTAAGGAGGAGAGCTCTACATCATCCCAACAATGACTGAATGATTCCAGAAGACTGGGTTAAGTCACAGGTTGATAAATGGCCATAGACAACTTCCTGTACTTGTAACAAACATAGCATGCTGTTACACAAGGTCATCAGTTTGGAAACAATCTTGCACAAACAGCTAAAGTTTTCTTGTTTAGAACCGTGTTTTCCTTGTATGTCTTTTTTCTTAGGAAGAACCCATCAGCTCCGGGTCCATTGCAGTGCCATCGGGCACCCAATTGTTGGGGACTTTACCTATAGCTTTAAGAAGGACAGTGCTCCATATCGGATGATGCTGCATGCGTATTATTTGTGCATTCCAACCAGCAAGGAGCTTATTGAAGTGAGTGCTCCAGACCCCTTTGTTCCCTCCTTCGACAGCAGTTGGGTCCCTCAGCGTCTTATACACCACTTGGATGAGCTGATCCAGGAATTGAAAGACAAGGGCATTTGGGCAGGGGAGGAAGAAAAGCAGGAAGATCCATCTGCTATCCTAAGTTGTGAGGTCATCCTTGAAACGAAGACCCAAGAGATGGAGGAACAGCAAACCCAGTGCAAGCAGTGGTTGTCTGAATGGGCCCCGGAATGAAATGGTTACTCCTTTGCAAGTGAAATGGAAGCCATCTCTCTTACCCAGGGGCTTGTGAATGGCCTCAATCCCTGGACAAAGGAGGGCACATTTCTGCTTTAGTTGCAAAATTCCCCAGGAATGAGGAGCACTGCAGCCCCAGATGGTAACTCTAAAATTTATGTGCCTGCATTGCGATATTTTAGTTCTCTTGGCTCAGCAGTCAAGAGGCAGGATTGGTGACTTTATTGGGTGTACAAAGGGACTGAATTGATGTGTAGGTAGTCCTTGATTTATCACAATTGGTCACAATTGAGGCCAGCATTTCTGTTGCTAAGCAAGATATTTATTAAGTGGATTTTGCTTCATGTTATGACCTTTCCTGCCACAGTTGTTAAGTGAATTACTGCAGTTGTTAAGTTAGTAACAGTTATTAGGTAAACCTGGGTTTCCCATTGACTTTGCTTGCTAGAAGGTCATCACGTGACCCCGGGTCACTGCAACGCATAAATACATGCCAGTTGCCAAGCACCCAAATTTTGATCATGTGACTGCAGGAATGTGGGAATGATTTCAAAAAGAAAAGACAGAAAAATGGCTTGGTGATGGCTTGGTTGGGTTAAATTCCAAAAATTACTGAATGCTTTATTGCTGTGCGGGAGACACTGGATGTTGATGGAGGGCTAAGAAAACCTCTGACTTGATAGAATAGAACAGAATTCTTTATTGTCCAAGTGTGATTGCACACACAAAAGAATTTGTCTCCAGTGCAGAAGCTCTCAGTGTACATATGTGATAGATCATAGATCATAAATCATGGTTACAATTATTAATCATAAGATACAGACAACAAGTGATAAATCATAAGATTCCAATAGGAGAAGATAGTAGGAGAGATGAGAAGATGAGAAAAGATGAGAAATCAGAAAATGAAAAAGATGATAGTAGTAATAGAGGCTACTACATGAGTAAATTTCTTAGGCCTAAGACAGTGCTGTGGGAATTAAGTGTTCAGCAGAATGATGGCATGGGGGGAAAAACTCTTTGAGTCTAGTTTTTTTGGCATGGAATGCCTTATAGTGACATTCTGAGGGGAGGAGTTGAAACAGATTATGTCCAGGTTGTGAGGGGTCTATAGATATTTTCTCAGCCCTCTTTCTGGTCTGTGAAGTAAACAGGTCCTCAGTGGAAGGCAGGCTGGTTGTGGTTGTTTTTTCCTGCAGTTCTATCTATTGACGTCTGTACCTGTCCTGTTTGGAAGCTGTGTCAAACGAGACAGTTATAGAGATACAAATGACAGACTGAATAATTCCTCTGCAGAACTGGATCAGCAGATCCTGATAATCCTGCCCCCTTTTTATGTATGTCATATCTATGGAGTATGTAAAAAAAGGAGCAAGGCTATAGTTGCAGCTGCCAAATTCTAAATACAGATATCCTACAGACACCTCTGAAGGATATTTTGATGGCCTTTTGATAGGTGTATGCGCAAAGCTGCCTGCCTGGCTTCCGCTTTGTTTGTCCTCAAAGCACAAGTTTTGACTTTTAAACTATTTGCTTACCAATTTAAATCAAACTCATGGTTGTAATTTATAGGGATGTTTGAGAGAAAACCATCCTATATTCTATCAATGACATTTTAAGATCTGTTCCAGAATGTTGTAGTAAATAATATATTTTTAGGATGTCTGAATTAGTCTCACAATATTTTTTTAGAAAAATGTTTGCGGTGCATTTTCTAAATGCATAAAATATTCAAATGGATTTAAGTTAATTGCATACCAAACAGACGTGACATGATATTCCCCCATCTTCCATTTTGTTAGGTGTACCTTATGATTTTTTGATCCTGATTGTTGCCTGAAGTCTGATGGAGAAATGACTTTTATTTATTTTTATAAATGACAGGGCTGCATTTCAGTTTCCCTTAAGCAAAGGAGAAAATGCTTCCTTTTTGTGAGAGGTTTTGAAAATGTGCCTTTTGATTGATTCCAGGGATTGTATGAAGGGCTTCCACATGGAATGCAGGTTTTATCTCCTTGGCAGTAAACCACAGTTAAATAATATGCGTTTTTAAAAAGTGGGTGTAGAATTTTGAAGATACAGCTTGCACCAAATGGCAAGACAGGTATGTGAAATGCTAATCCTGACCCTCACTCTTGGGCCTGGCTGTCCTTGTGGCACACATACTGAAGGAAATCAGTATGGAATCTGAATCAGAGAAGAACTGACCTCACATTAAAATATATGTTTCAGTCTTTAAGCTGTGAAATCACATGACATAAAATCCCTCATTTTCAGGCTTTATCCAGTTGACTGGAGTCTGTGTGTAATAATAATGTGTATTATCTTAAAAGACTGCTTAGAAACCTTTTTTAAAACATCAAACAGTTAAGCTTATTGCCTTTAATTGTTTAATTGTTTTTTTTAAAAAAGGTTTCAAGCAGTTTTTCAGGATACAGCCTCACAAAACAATTCACATTGCAATAAATGAAAGCAGTTTCATTTTTTATTTCTATTTTTATTATTTCATTTATTAAATGTCAGTGCTGCCCATCTCGCTGTCCAAAGCAACTGTTTATAAACTTTTAAAATTTTAAACTGCAGTTAATAAAAATACAACAAAAATACATTGAGCCAATTAAAAAATGGCTCCTTCATCAAGCAAATTAAATCAACTACTTTTATGCAAACTTTGATGTATTTAAGCTACGTTTCTTTGTTAACTTCTAATCAAAGTTCTCTAAGTGGCTTTTAAAATATACTACAAAGTAAAAATATAAAACCAAATAGCATGTAAAACTGGCAGTAGTACAAATTACTAAGGTGTATTGATTTATTTATTTGTTCATTTACAATATTTAATATTTGTAATTTACTGTCCATAATTGAATTTTTTCTTCCTTCCCTTGAAGAAAGCTCTAATACATTAATTTAGTTCTTATACTAACAGATTCGTAGGGTAGGTGGTGTGGTGGCCCAAGGTCTTCAAAATAACTGAAGCTATTTTGAAACTATTTTATTGGACATCAGGGCAGAAATTCCTGGAAGCATCTTCTGAAATATGATGTGTTTCTGTTAGAAAAGTCCATGTGTGAATAGATCCAAGCATTATCTTTGGATTGTTTGAAATATGGTATGATTCTCCTTTCCATGCTCCTTTTAGACTGAAATGTTTATTAAAATGGGAAAATCTATAATAATATACACTGCTCAAAAAATAAAGGGAACGCAAAAAGAAGACATCCTAGATCTGAATGAATGAAATATTCTATATTAAATACTTTGTTCATTACATAGTTGAATGTGCTGACAACAAAATCACACAAAAATTATCAATGGAAATAAAATTTAGCAACCCACGGAGGTCTGGATTTGGAGTTACACTCAAAATTAAAGTGGAAAAAACACTACAGGCTGATCCAACTTTGATGTAAAATCCTTAAAACAAGTCAAAATGAGGCTCAGTAGTGTGGCCTCCACGTGCCTGTATGACCTCCCTACAATGCATGGGCATGCTCCTGATGAGGTGGCGGATGGTCTCTGAAGGATCTCCTCCCACACCTGGACTAAAGCATCCCCCAACTCTTGGACAGTCTGTAGTGCAACGTGGTGTTGGTGGATGGAGCGAGACATGATGTCCCAGATGTGCTCAATTGGATTCAGGTCTGGGGAACGGACGGGCCAGTCCATAGCATCAATGCCTTCGTCTTGCAGGAACTGCTGACACACTCCAGCCACATGAGGTCTAGCATTGTCTTGCATTAGGAGGAACCCAGGACCAACCAGCATATGGTCTCACAAGGGGTCTGAGGATCTCATCTCAGTACCTAATGGCAGTCAGGCTACCTCTGGCGAGCACGTGGAGGGCTGTGCAGCCCCCTAAAGAAATGCCACCCCACACCATTACTGACCCACTGCCAAACCGGTCATGCTGGAGGATGTTGCAGGCAGCAGAACATGCTGCACGGTGTCTCCAGACCTTTGTCACATCTGTCACATGTGCTCAGTGAACCTGCTTTCATCTGTGAAGAGCACAGGGCGCCAGTGGCGAATTTGCCAATCTTGGTGTTCTCTGGCAAATGCCAAACATTCTGCACAGTGTTGGGCTGTAAGCACAACCACCACCTGTGGACATCGGGCCCTCATTCCACCCTCATGGAGTCTGTTTCTGACCGTTTGAGCAGCCACATGCACATTTGTGGCCCGCTGGACGTCATTTTGCAGGGCTCTGGCAGTGCTCCTCTTGTCCCTCCTTGCACAAAGGCGGAGGTAGCGGTCCTGATGCTGGGTTGTTGCCCTCCTACGGCCTCTTCCACATCCGATGTACAGGTCCTGTCTCCTGGTAGCGCCTCCATGCTCTGGACACTATGCTGACAGACATAGAAAACCTTCGTGCCACAGCTCGCATTGATGTGCCATGCTGGATGAGCTGCACTACTTGAACCACTTGTGTGGGTTGTAGACTTCGTCTTATGCTACCACTAGAGTGAAAGCACTGCCAGCTTTCAAAAGTAACCAAACCATCAGCCAGAAAGCATAGGAACTGAGAAGTGGTCTGTGGTCACCACCTGCAGAACCACTTCTTTATTGGGGATGTCTTGCTAACTGCCTATGCTTTCCACCTGTTGTTTGATTTCACAGAAGTGTGATTGACTTGGGGTTACATTGTGTTGTTTAAGTGTTCCCTTTATTTTTTTAAGCAGTGTATATATTTTAGATTATCCAAGTTCAAACGAGTTGCAGCTTTCTTGCAGCATCACAAGAGCAAAGCAGATTTATTAGTTCTTACATCAGCATATAGTCTAACAGGTAACAAGATTCTTGAAAACAGGAAAGGATTTGAATATTTCAATAGAGTGGCAAATGTCCTGGAAAACTATTCTAAAGGAAAATTGAAACCCCCCACCCCAGCAAAAGATGATTTTTTTACCTCACTTGATTTAAACTTTGTACAACAAAGGCCTAATGATTGTCTATCTACCCAGTTCTAGACTTATAATCTAATTAATAGATTACAAATAGGCTACATGTTTTTTGTTCTATAGGCATTCCACTGTATTGTTAATAAATCATTTGTTTTCCTCCTAGAGAGCCTGAGAATTTTTTTAAACTTCACACATTTAAATCTTGCCATTTTTTTAAGAATAACTCCTGTGGTTTTAATATATGAAGCTTCTGTTACAAAAAGGTACTACAAAAATATTTCTCTTAATCTGTCTCCTGAAATGAAGGAAGGAGCAATTATTTTACCCAAAAGTGTACTGTCAGGAACAGTAAATCAGGACTAGAGATTTAAACAGGCAGTTTATGAAATAATATTAAAAAAATTCATAACAAAAGGGAAAATCTATTTTTTTCTCCCCAGGAAATAAGGAAAACGGTAGCTGTTATGAGGTGCTCTCACATTTTGCAGGTGGACCATAGGATCCTCTGAATGTAAAAGTGAAAAAACAACGGGCGTCGGCAAGCGTGTTTGTGCACAGTGTCATGATGCCTGTACAAAAGGGGTAGAGTAGAGCTGGCCTCACACCACTCTACCTTTTAACTGAAGTGGAAAGGTCTTCTTGCCTGTTCCTTAATAGTTCATCATTTATTTCAGTTTAAATTTTTATTCTTTTAATGACCCTGTAATCTCTTGATTCGGGGTGGAGTCGGGTGACTGAATGGAGCTGAGTGTTTACTGACTGGATGCCCTTCCTGATGCCTACGTGGAGTTTGTAGCAGATATTTTCTCTTTGCACCCTGATAGAGAAACATCTCTCGCTGCCTAGGATTGAACTTCCACCCACCTCTAGATCACCATGCCACTCTTTTGTCAGTTTGAAATTATTGTGTGAAACTAATAAGGGACGCCTGGTGTGATGTAATGCTAGCATGGGGAATTGCTAAGTGTTTTCTTGGCTAAACACTGTAGGATAAGAGATGCTGCTTTTGTGACATTGCTTGCTCCGCCCTCCAGCAATCAGAATGAGTGCTGCTTTCAACCTTTGCACCTTGTAGACCAAGCTGGAAAATAATTAAATAATTAAATTCCTGAAACTCAGGAAGAATTTCCTGACAGCAATTAATGGAACAGTTTGCCTCCTGGAGTTGTGGATGCTCCCTCACTGGAGATGTTCATGAAAAAGATTGGACAACCATTTGACCTGAATGCCTTAGGCAGGGGGCTGGAATAGAAGACCTCTGAGGTTCCTTTCAGCCCCATGATCCTCCCCTCCCCTCCCCTCCCCTCCTGCTCTCTGAACTTTTTGATAAACTTTTGTTTGGAATTGAACAGAAATATAAATCTAATTCCTTAATGGGATGTTTTATGATTTGTAAGATGAGAGATCTATTTTGGGATAAAAATGCATGGTGGCTTGTGAATTTAGCTATGTTACATTAGTTCCCACTGCATATTATCACCCAAAGCCTCTAAATTTGCACTATTAATTGGGATTATGAAATAATTTCTTTGTATATTTGAAAACATGATGTAAGGTGATGTTTTGTGCATTTATGACTTTTATAAGATTTTGGAATATTTATTGTTTCAGATTTATTAAAATAAATAATGGTATGTACTGCTTTAGAGTCATTGCCTGATTAGTCTTGGCCAAGTGGAACCCTGTTTAACTAGTACTAGAAATAATAGGTGTTATGGGTTTGTTCAGTAAGGTGAATTTAAACTACTGTTGATTTCTGGTGACTTAGGTTTATAGCAGAGATTTATATTCTGAAACCATGATGTCATCAAGTATGTCATTCCGCTCCAATATTTAAAAAACAAATCATTCAGAATCTCACAAGATGATAAAATCCTGTTGATTTCTGGTGAACTCATCCTTGAGCTTTCAGGCAATTATGATATTCAAGTTAAAATTGATATATAAACACCTGAAAAACTCCATGGTGTAGTCATTGGGAGCCCATTACTGTAATTTGTGGACTCTCGGCTGCTGATTGGTTTCTGGGTGCAATGGAAGGAACTTTCTCACCTATAATCCCATTAGGGCTCTGCTCCGGGATCCCCTCCTCCCACCAGGGTTGGGCAGGCCTGTTAGGTCAAACAGAAACTGCTCTTGATCCCACATTTCAGATGGAGACGGCCACAAGAAGGGGCTACTTTTTCACAGGAACACTGATGCTGCCAGACAGCCTGCTGGGAGATGAGAGCCTTTTTCAGAACCTTTCAAAGACAGAGTAGTTCTGAGAGCTTTCCCCCTGGTTTTGTTATGCCATTTTTAGCTTACATGTTTTACCTTGGGGGTATTGTACTGTTTTTATGAATGTTGTACCATGGGTGTTTTACTTGGTTTTTATGATCTATTACAGCAAGATAGTAATGTGAAAAATAAATAGACTCCCTACAGGCTTAGTGGAATGTGATGAATCAATCGATTATCTTCCCTGTGTCTTTTGGCAGGGTTGGGCTAAAGTTAGTTGCTAACTTTGTCCCAATCTGGAGATGGAGTAAAAATCTGAGGCGGGAAGCAGAAGACTTTGGCCCAGGGCATCTGTAGCCCTCAGCCAAGTAAGTCCCACAGGTGTTTAGCACATTCCAGCACATCGGAAATGTTCTTAACACCTTTACTTCGTGTTCTGGCTTTTTGCAATGTATGTAAGTTCTAAAGATAGATGCCTCTTGCATCAGTTCCCAGCTTCATGCAATTTCCTACACGTCAGAATCCATATTTGGAATCGGTTTAATTCAATCATATGTTCTTTTTTCCTTTTCTTTTGCTTCCAGTATGGAGATACGGTAGTGTAGATGATCAAGCACATAGATTTCCCTACTGCTTTACAGAAAAATTAAAAAAAATTGAGGTTGCCTGTAAGCAGTGTTAGTAATCATGTGCAAAGAGAAGCCAACATGACCCAGAGAATGGTAGGGCATTCTAGGAGGGGCTGTCCAAGAATGAGGACATACTGGCCAGGCTGGAATTCCCTGAAGCCAAGAGAAACCTGGCCAACCTGCTCTGAAACTGTTGAATATCTTTATTATCAGCAAGTAGATGAAAGTCAAGCAAAGAGAATGCAGACGTCAAAGGGTTAGCAAGTTTTAAAATAATGTAACCTGTTTGCAGTTGTAGACAAACAAGTGGGACAAGCAGTAAATTGTGCAGTATCTTTGCTAGTGCTTTTTCCTCCTCCTCAATAAAAACTATAAGAACCACCAACCCTATTAAGTTAAGGGAGGCTTTTTCTAATTTTCTAATGTAAAAGTACATGCCTTCCATCTAGTCCTTCTCTTCTAAAATATTACTGCAAATTGTTAGGAACTTAAGAACGTTGATATCCCTGCTTCTCTTGCCCTCTATTTTAACTGGCTTTTGCCAAAATCCCCACAGGATTCTGCTCTTAAGTACCGTAAAGGTTGGCTTCAGAGCAGTTGAATCCCAAGAAACCTTTGAAATTGATGACACCCACAAAGTAATGCCTGATATATTCTTGCTGGATCTTTGTCTAAATCACTGGAGGGTTGACTAGATATCAGTACAAATTGCATTTGGATTGCTTTTTGAACAAAACTTCACAAAATTTATAGTTTTCTTCATAAAGAACTTGACTATATTAACACCACAACTTCAGAAGAGAGGAAAGGTCCATACAATGCTCCAATGTCCTTTTCATTCCAAAAAGCAGAAGAGAATTTTGCAATCCAAGCTTGCTTTGGTATCCCCAAACTTTATAGCATGTTCATCTCTAATGACTTTGATCATCTGACTAATATACTGTAGGTGTGATAGGAAAACATTTGGAAGGAAATTTCATCATTTCATCTTTTCCTTTTCAAAATGTGAGAAACTCCATGTTCCAAATGTTGGACTTTGGAGTCACTGGTAAATAACCATAATTACTACTGATTGGGAGTCGTGCCTTTAAGTGAGAGATATCTATTTTGACATGGCTTCCACTGATACATGGAGATCGCCTGAGTATTCATAAGAGGGCTTATGGTCATCCTCCAACCATAATTTAGTCTTCTGAAGCAACTGTGGAAAGCCGATACCTGTCACGCCTCTTTCTTTCTGACGTCTCCCACCTTCAAGGGATAAGATCAGGATCATCCAGCAAAAACTTGTTCTTTAACATACATCAGGAGGACTTCGACTCCTGAATAGAGGTGGGTAAACCTTTATCTACGAGGATCCATTAATTGTATTACATTGATTGCTTACAGTGCTATAATTTCTCTTGACCCGTTCTCTGTTTCCCAATTTTTGTTTCCTTGTATGCATTTGGAGAGGTGTCTTGTTGTTTTTACCAAATACCTCAAAGCATGACAGAGCATTGCGGGTAACAATTGCATTATAATAATTTTGAAATATGGGAACTGGAAAAAAATAGTTAAGACATGAATTCAGAAGAATGAAACCTGGATTGTGAAACCTTTGGACTTTTCTAATGGTCTACTTACTTTGGCAATTCATTACTGGCATTCCTTGTTTTTACCAAATTCTTCAAGGAAATTTCCAGAACTTAACATTTGCCTCTAAACGTTTTTGCTTCAGAGTCTTTGGATTTGGGCTGCCTGTGGATCCTGGTTAGACATTTTGTTATTTAAGCCAGAGGCAAAGAATTATTCATCTACAATTTGCTTTTCTAAAAAAAACATATTAAAATGAATTTCTGCTTGCTCTCTTTTTGCTTTGATGTCTTGTTAGCTACATTTTTCTTTATTGCCTTGAACAACGGTTCAGATTAGGAGCCTGAACTTTGCCAGGCAGTCTCCATGCCTGCATTTTGAGAGCGCTCTCTTGAAAAGGGATTACTGGGGATGACCTGTCCCAAAGCATGAATGGATACACGGATGAGGTTGCTTGACCAGCACACTGCTTTGTAAGGGTGTTGTTCACAGGGAGGGTAAAACATGTCAAGATGATCACTGCAACAACTTTTGCAACTTTCCCTCTTGAAACCTTTGAGATGCATTTTAAGAACCTTTAAATTGCACAACTGGTGGCTGTTTTCTTTTTGCAGTGCCTGGAGGAGACCCATCATGGCACAGGTGTGTCAGCCTTCATTCCTCTTTGCAGCTTTTGTGTTCTATATAGGTATGTCACTGCTTTTTCTCTCCTCTCCCCCCAATGGGCCTCTACACTGACTCCTTTCCAGTAAGGTTGTAGCCATCTTTCGCCCAAACATCTCAGTTATGAAAGTTATGGTGTCTTCTTCCACATGGCTTCATCCCTTCTAAAGATTATTTATTTATTATTTATTTAAAAAAATACTGGCACCCATCTTACTACAGGGTAACTCTGGTGGCTTACAATCAACACAGACACAGAGAGAGAGAGAGAGAGAGAGAGAGAGTAAAAACAAAAAATCAACAATGGGGGATTTCAACCTGCCTTCACTCGGGGAAACCTCTGGGGTGGTTCGGGAGTTCATGGCTTCCATGACGGCCATGGACCTGCCAATTAGTTTCTGGCCCCACTCATATGGGGGGACACACGCTGGACCTGATTTTTGTCTCTGGTCAGTGGTTGAATGACTGTAGCTTCGGGGACTTAGTTATCAAACCCTTGTCATGGTCAGATCATTCTCTTCTTAAACTTGACTTCTGTACCGCCACCCCCCACCGCAGGGAGGCGGAGACGTGTAGATGGTTCCGCCCCAGGCGCCTGATGGACCCTGAGCGGTTCCAGAGGGAGCTTGGGCCATTTCCCGAGACTCTGGCTCACAACTCGCCTGGAGACTTGGTGGCCACCTGGGATAGGTTGGCTGCCGAGGCGCTGGACCGAGTTGTGCCTCTGCGACCTCTGACTCGGCACAGATCCCATCTAGCTCCATGGTTTACGGAGGAGCTGCGGGAGATGAAGTGCCGGAAAAGACGTCTGGAGAGTGTTTGGAGGGCTAGCCGCACTGAGTCTGACCGAACACAGGTGAGGTCCCACATTAGGACCTACCTTGTGGTGATAGAGGCGGCGAAGCGTTTGCATTTCTCCGCCCTTATTGCGTCGGCAGAAAATCGGCCTGCCGCTCTGTTTAGAGTGACCCGCTCCCTGCTGGAGCCGAGAGCGCAGGATGACCTCTTACAGGGTAGGGCAGAAGAGTTTTCCCGATTCCTGCACGACAAAATCGCTCAGATTCGGGACGGGCTGGACTCCAATTGGGTGGTCCCGGGGGAGGTGTCCAGGGCAGGTCTTGAGACTATTATCTGGGAAGAGTTTGACCCTGTGACCGCCGAGGGTGTGGACAGGTTGGTGGGGGGGCTGAATGCCACCACATATTTGTTGGACCCGTGTCCCTCCTGGTTGGTTTCGACTGCCAGGGAGGTGACACGAGGCTGGCTCCAGGGGATTATCAACACTTCGTTGAGAGAGGGGTCGCTCCCTACTGCCCTGAAGATGGCGGTGGTGCGGCCTCTCCTCAAGAAGCCTGCCTTGGACCTGGCTGTTTTAAATAACTATCGTCCAGTCTCCAACCTTCCTTTTTTAGCGAAGGTTGTTGAGAGTGTGGTGGCACGTCAGCTCCCTCAGTACCTGGAGGAAGCGACTTACCTCGATCCATTCCAATCGGGCTTCAGGCCCGGGCATAGTACCGAAACAGCATTGGTCGCGTTGGTTGATGATCTCTGGAGGGCCCGTGACAGGGGGTTTTCCTCTGTCCTGGTCCTGTTAGACCTCTCGGCGGCTTTTGATACTATCGACCATAGTATCTTATTGCGGCGGTTGGAGGGGTTGGGGATTGGGGGAACTGTCTTGCGATGGTTCTCCTCCTTCCTCTCCAACCGCTCGCAATTCGTGTTGATGGGGGGGGGGGAGAGGTCCACCTCTAGGCCCCTCATTTGTGGGGTGCCTCAGGGGTCGGTCCTCTCCCCTCTTTTGTTCAACATTTATGTGAAGCCGCTGGGGGAGATCATCCGTGGTTTTGGGGTGCGGTGTCATCTGTATGCAGATGATACCCAGCTTTACATCTCCACCCCGGGCCACCCCAATTATGCTGTGGAGGCTATGTCCCGGTGCCTGGAGGCTGTGCGGGTTTGGATGGGTGGGAACAGGCTCCAGCTCAACCCTTCCAAGACTGAGTGGCTGTGGTTTCTGGCGCCCCGATATAGTCAGCTGACTCCGTCGCTGGCTATTGGGGGAGAGATCTTACCCCCACACAGAGAGGGCTCGCAATTTGGGTGTCCTCCTGGATGCACGGCTGTCTTTAGAAGAACATATTACGGCCATCTCCAGGGGGGCTTTTTATCAGGTTCGCCTGATTCACCAGTTGCGGCCCTTTCTGGATCAGGACGCCTTACGTACGGTCACTCATGCCCTTGTCACCTCTCGCCTGGACTACTGTAATGCTCTCTACATGGGACTCCCTGCGGGGAGCACCCAGAGACTCCAACTGGTACAAAATGCGGCCGCGTGGGTGGTTATGGGGGTGTCACGAAGCTCCCATGTGACACCTCTGCTGCGCGAGCTGCATTGGTTGCCGGTGGTTTTCCGGGTTCGCTTTAAGGTTCTGGTTTTGACCTTTAAAGCGATCCATGGCATTGGACCAGGTTATCTACATGATCGCGTTCTGCGGGTAATCTCCCACCGACCTGTGCGTTCCCACAGAGAGGGCCTTCTTCGGGTGCCGACGGCTTCCATGTGCCGTCTGGTGACTCCTAGAGGTAGGACCTTCTCTTGTGGGGACTCTGGAATGGTCTGCTTCCGGAGTTACGCAGTAACACCGACCTGAGAGCTTTCATATGTGCATTAAAAACCTGGGTCTTTGAGCAGGCCGGCCTAGGCTGAAATGGGATTTTTAATTTAGTATTCGAGTTTTAAATTGGGATTTTAAAATTTGGGCTTTTATTAATTTATTGGGGGAGGGTATAATTTTAGGCAGCCTTAAGATATTTAATTCTGTGTTAACTTTTATAATTGTAAATAGTTTTATGGTTGGCTGTACACTGCCCTGAGTCCTTCGGGAGAAGGGCGGCATATATATATATATATATATATAACAAGAGGCCCCACCTGCAATTGGACTTTAGCATTTATTTATTTATATATATATATATATATATATATATATATATATATATATATATATATATATATATATATATAAATAAATAAATAAATAAATGCTAAAGTCCAATTGCAGGTGGGGCCTCTTGTTAATCAACCAAAGGGGTGCTCCTGCATTGGGGCCCCAGGCCAACTGGCAGAACCTTACGAAAGGATAGGAGGGCTGGGTCAGCCTCACATTGGTGGTGAGGGGGAGATGTTCCAGAGGGCAGGAGCAAGAGCCCTCCTGGTCAGAATAATCAGGCTGAAGGGAGCTGCAGGGGGCCTCCTCCCTCGGCACAGAAAGGACAGGCCCATCCCAGTGGGGTGACTGATCCCTCAAGTGGCCTGGACTCATGCCATGAAGGGCTTTAAAAGCGGTCACCAACCTATTGGGTCGCACCCAGAAGTAGACTGGCAGCCAATGCATTATGTTAGATATCTGGCCATTGTCTCATGCAGTTCCACTGCCTGTAAATTCTTGCAAGAAGGCAAATTTTTCTGGGAAGAAGATATTGAGCTGCACATTTACAGCTGTTTCTGTGTTTCCCCAAAGGTTCTCACTGCAGCTTTTAAATTTAAGGCAGTTCTTAAGCCGATGACAAAATGATTTGAATATGCAGAACTCCATTGTTTCTCGTTGGACTTTTGATTCACTTTGTGTCTATTTAGACTTCCTGTTCTGGATACTTATTCAAAGAATTTCTCATCAGCTTTCCCTAGTGTAGATCCCTATAGGTGTGCTTAGACTGGCAATCTCAGTAACCCAGCCTTCCACCTGGAGGCCAGGAGTTCTGTCTCTAGCAGTCCTCATTTGTGTTGGGGATGGCCTGGCTCTTTAACCGGAGGCTCCAGGGCTGAGTTGGGCCCCTTCTGCCACAGACGTCTCTGCCAAGCTCAAATCTGTGAGGCCCTTTGAATCCGTCTTTCTTGCACAGCTTCGAAGTCTATAGATGAGCTGTTTCCTTGTGTATGCAGCTTTTTCACTGATGAATGGAATCCAGCATTTCGTGGGAATTTCTTATACATTTACACCACAAAACAACTGATCCCCCTCTTGTCCTCCCCCCCCCCCCCCGCCAACGCCCGAATCCCTCCACCCGGTAGTGCAACACACAGGAGCAAAAGATTGCTGACAAACAGAAGGCACAGAGCATAAGTAGATTTCCTCTGTGTCTGGGAACACGTATTTGGGGAGAAGTGTGCAATTCACAGGGAGGAGCATTTTTATTTTCTGACACATCTGGTCACAAGGATCTGAGTCTCAGTGTCCACTTGAAAGCTCTTCCTAGCTGGAAGAATGATGAGTCAGGGGGCCAAGCGGTTTGACTAGAAAAAGTCCAGGGTCCTTTCTAATGGCCTCCCTCTTGTTTTGCAGCCTTCTTTGTAGCCAGAGTGGAAGGGGCATCGGTAAGTTGCTTTTGTCTCTCTTGACCCAGGGAAGGTGCTGTCCTGCTCTTGTCAAAATTTGCAGGATGGTGGAGAGGGCATTGTGACTGGTCTTTTGCATGCAGCACCTTGCAGATTTTAATCTCCTTCTGTGGGCATCCTGAAATGATTAGGAACAGAGTTTTTCACTGATTTGTTGTACACTGCAGTACAGAGCCTTGTTCCATAATGTGGGGATTTTGAGTTCATTTGTAATTCTCTTAAACAAAAAATGGCAAAAATTAACTTAGTTGCTTGACACTTTACTACTAAAGATTCCTGGTAGGGATGTGAATCACAAAAGAAGAAACAGCTCAACAAGGAGAGAAACGGATGCTGAATATTTTTAAGCAAGGCTCCTATTTTTATAAATAGCCTCCCTGCCAGTTGTAAAGACTTGCATTAGCTTTAGGGCAATGATATGAATCTGCAGAAATAAAGACTGGATTATTTTTTTAAAAATTAAGGCTTTATGATTCTTTATCACAGTTTGCAATAAACACTTGCACCACAATTCTGAATTCACTGACATTTGAAGGATTCAACATTAATTGCACTTTTGTACTTTTCTTGGTTTCAGTGTCCTGCTGCCAGGATTAATGGTACGTGATATATTGCAACACTTTTGGCATTTGGGATTCTCCTAACAAATATATCTTTTTGGGGAGAAGCCTGCTAATTTTTTCTTTGTTTTTTTCTTACTTTTATTTTTGCAGTTTCCGAAGTTTGTGAAGATGTAGAGAGGTATTTTTATAAATCAATTAACAAATTCCTGATGTTGGGAAGATTCTGAACAAAAGTGAAATTAGCATAAAAGGGTATTTCCTTGTCCATATTCAGGCTAGCATTCTATTTTACAAATCTTTGTTCCTGAGCTTTGAACAATATTTTAGGCTAAAAAAAGTCAGTATTTATTGCCATATTGCCAAAAAGTTTTGTTTCTTGATTTCTATAGATGACATGAGGAATAGTAGAGAACTCGAGCAGCTACCAGGAAGTTTCTGGTAGTTTCTGGCAGTTTGCAGAATGGAGTATAGTAGAGAAGTAAGGGATTAGCTGCCAGGAAGATAATTTTTTGCAAGTGAAAGAGCTAGAATGAAGGATGGAATACATCCATGTTCTGCAATCCTGTAATAGGTTGAGCATTGTGGGACTGTATTTCCAATGCATCTGGAGGGAACTACACTATATTATGGAACATTTTGAACATCTTTCTGCCCTGCATCTTCCTTTCTGGTAATAACAAAACCTATTAACAGCCATAGAATGAAGGAAGAAATGATTGTGGAAAAGTTCTGAAACCATAAGGGAAACTCAGATTGCTTCCAAAAGGAGTATAAAAATGGAAAGGGAGGATATTTTTTCCTAGTCTGGTAAGGAATAATCAGATAACAAAGTAATAAAAATAAAGAACCCATCAAAACTTGGAAATTCTATGGAAAATATTATTTTTTGGCAGGAAGGTTTTTTTTTAAGGCTGTGGGTAAGTCATGTACCATGTCCATTGTTGCAAAAATGGGCCTGCCTTATTGAATGTGTGGAATTAGGATGGCCCTAGCCACATTCTTGGGAGCCTTTTCTGGCACTGTCCCTCTATGCCTGTCTTTTTCCCCCTTTTCTTACAGCATTGATGTCAAAATATCTGCCAACCTTACTCACCTCGTTTGTGACAATGTAAGTTCTCCATGTGCTTGCCTTACAGCCTGACAGTAGTAGATTAAGATAGGGCCTTGATCCAGGGCTAGGAGGGTGCTGCTGGAGGAAGGCTTTGCTGGTCTTTCATCAGCTAGTAGAGGTCAGACCAGGCTTGGCCAGCCCAACCCCTTCTCCAGCTGTTAGAAACCATGGTCTTGGGGGTGGCACTTGAGGAAAACTGGACCACGCAGAGTACAGATTTAGAACGGGGCCTTAAACACAAGTCAAAAGGAGTCTACTTGTTTTCAGTTTGATGCTTCCTCACTACTTTGATTTTGGGGTGGATGGCTTAAAAAAGTCAAGGTGGCACCTATGACTGTACAGTCAAAATTCTTTTTCATCTGCACTGCAAGATGAAGATGTCAACCTGCACAAAACTAGTGGCTAAAATAAAACCAAGCTATTCTTGTTAAAGAAGCAAAAATAGAATTGCCACGTCATTGGCTAGAGGGATTCCAGTGTGGGTGTGTGGGTGTCATGTGAGTGGCAGGCATACACAACTCCATTTGCGTGAGCAATGTGCACACACTTCCTCCACTTGCAAAATGGAGTTTGTGCTTGTGTGCATGAAGTTCCACTGGCGCAAATGGAATGGAACATTGTGTGTGCAGGGCCCCTCCGCTTATGCAAGTGGATCTTTGTGTGCACACTTGCCCGCCACTTATTTTATTTATTTATTTTTTATTTATTTATTTGTCAATTGCTTACAAGATAATAGGTATAAGTAAAACATAGTTATGAATACATGGATACATATAACACTTGTGCGAGTGGAGCTTCGCGTGTGCATGCGTGCCCATTCAAGAGGCTGCAGTCTGGGGTTTGGGGAGCCCTCCTGCATTAGGAGAAAGTCTGTCAAATTTCATTCATGAAGATTTCAGGAAAGGAAAAGGACTTCTGTTAACCCATCAATATCTTGACAGGCAGCTAGGTTTAAAAGTTGGCTTTAGTGTCTTAATTCCCTGACTGCCTCATTTTTAAACTGCTTTTGGACAGCAATACTAATACTTCTTTAATCCTCACTCCCTAGCTTCAGAATCTCAGTCATGTTAACAGCACCTTTATAGTTCAAGCCTTGGAATTCACCCTAAGGAAAAAATATGACCTTCCAGTCAATATAGTCAGAGTCCTTCTAAATCAAGTGGATGGCGAACAGCTGATCAATGCACTGGAGGAATTTAATGAAAAGGTAAAAAACAAACAAATCACCCACCGTTAAAGAAGAAAGTACATCACTACTTCAAGTAAAGACACAGTGTCTGCATTCACGCAATGCAGTGTGATTGTTGCTTGTGGTATGACAGGTGAGAGCCAATTTGTGTTGTGGCTAGAACCTTGCAGATCTTGGAGCTGCAGTCCCATTTTAGGGACAAGGCCAGTCACGCTCTGTCTCACGAAGGAAGCCATGCCAAAGCCCTTCCAAAAGAATCTTGCTCAGAAAACTGCAGTCTGAAGCTCCAGACAATTGCCAGGAGCCCCTACTGACCTGAAGGCACCAAGAGGGGAAGGGGGAAAGGTAGGACCACCGTTTGCAGGCATCTAATATATGGAGGGACTGTTTGGTTAAGTTCTTAGTTGACTGATAAGCTTTGATACCCTCCAGACAGTGTTGGATTACAGTTCATATAATTCTCAACCAAAATAATCATTCTCTGCCATACAAAAAGAATTAAATAATTAAGCGAATACTTAATTTTCTGTGTGTAAGAAAAGAAATGGATTATTTCAAAACTGCAAGCAGATTCATGTTTCACTATGAGGCTTATTTGGGAAAAGAGCAGTTAGTCCTTTAAGTTTACCTTATACAATGAAATTAAATGCCATCTTCAATGTACATTATACATATAAAAACACATTCCATACAATTGAATTGAAAACCCCTGATATTGCATTAATATTGCACTTGTACAGTAGAATTCAACAGAACTACTGCCCTGGATTAGAAGCTGTTTTTCAGCCTATTTGTCCTTGTTTTTATTATTATCCTGTACCGCCTACCAGATGGTAATAGTTCCAAAAAAAAAAAAAAAGGTGCCCAGGATGAGATGGATCTTTGAGAATGATTTGAACTTTCTTAAGGCAGCGGGAGCAAAGAGGAGAGAGGGCAACCAATGATCTTCTGGGCAATGACATTAACCCTCTCTAATCCTATCTGCCCCTGTGCAATTGGCAAACCAGGCACAGGTGCAGTAAGTTCAGATACTCTCCATGGTGCAGCGGTAGAAGGTCACCGCAGTTTTTCATTCAGTTGTTTCCTGAGAAGCCTCAGGTAGTAGAATCTCTGTTGGGTCCTTTTGACCAGTGCTGCAATGTGGGCATCCCAGGTCAGGTCCTCTTTTAGGGTAACACCCAGAAACTTAAAACTGGCCACTTGCTCCACTCGGTCTCCATTGATAAGCAAGGGCTGGAGGTCTGATCTCTTCCTTCTATAGTCCATTATCAGCTCCTTGGTCTTATTGGTGTTGAGGGCCAAGTTGTTGTTTCCACATCACGAATGCAACTGTTGGTCCACCTCATCTCGGTAAGCAGACTCATCCCCCCCGGAGATGAGTCCCACCACTGTTGTATCATCTTTAGATCTGCAGTCAGAGAAAGGGAGTTCAGGCAACTCCCAGAGCCTTACTGAATTCACTCATAAAGGAGAGCAGGAGTTTGGCTTATTCCACTCCCAAGATTCTGTATCCTACCTCCTTACTTCTTGACACTGAGCAATAGATCATGCTCTGTTGTTAGGGAAGCAGTTTGTGAGTTTACTAATGAATGAACCAACAAAGCTTTCTGTGCTTCATGGAAGTGAGGGCAACCTTCTTCAAATGGCCCATGTGGCCTGGGTCTAAGAGGAGTTTGCCTCCAACACATCTGGGAGGTCCAGATAGCTTGGGAGGGTGTTTTTTGATTGGCTTCATCTTTACAAAGTCCTGTGCATTTATTCTTCACCCTCTGATATTTCCACCGGGATATTTCAGTTGGGGCTGCTACTGGCATGCGGGGTAGGCAGTCCCATGTGTCCACAGCAAGGGGCAGATGCAGGGGGCCACGACTGCTGCTGCTGCTTCTCACATAAGACAAGCTCCTGGCTTCTACAGCCCCTCACAATTTGGGCTACACACCTGCCTACTTCTGGTGCCAAATCGCAAACCTCATGACTGTCACTTGTTTTTCAGGCTTTGGGGAGAAATGAGAAGGAAAAGGTGAAAGGAAGATATTAATTTAATTAACCCTCCCCTCCATTTATCATACTTCCCCCTCATGTCACCTCTTTTGGGGACTGCCGTGATGTGGGGAGAATTTAGAGAACTTACGGCTAAAGATCTCCCTTCCTGCTTCTCTGGCAGTCTTTATAACCATTTGCCCAGTGGGCTTCCAAAGTTGCAATAAAACAAGGTGCTTTAACCAAGAGGTAACAGGTAGTTAGGCAGGTTCGCTTGCAGGTGAACTGCTGCATCTGATGTGTGGGCACCTTCTGGGAGGCACACCCGTTCCGTGTACATCGGCTATCTTGTCTCCTCTCAAGGAGAACAGTTGCCAGGGATTTTCTTTCCCTGGTGGGTGACACAAGGGGACTCTAGCAGTTGCTCTCCCGAAGTTGTTTCACATTCGATGCCTGAGGACAGCACTGGCCCCTGAGTGAGACAGAACTGGCCTGGCAAGAAGCGCTGGCAGATTTTCGGTTGCCTCAAGGCCCTACGATCATGAATGGGAGGAAGGCCTCCTTGACTTCCTAGTCCTGCTGTTTGGGATCTTAAACTATTTTCAATGTTCTCTGAGTTCACTCTTCCTTAAAACCTCTATCTGTTCCCATACTGTCTGTTCCCTTTTTGTGCTGCATATTCCATTTTCCCCTTAGGTTGCAATTTCTCTGCAACTCTCATGTCTCCTCCCCAGATTGTGAACTCTTCCCTAATTTCCAATCAAGCGAAAGATGCCATTATGCGAGCTTTGTGGGATGAGAACCTAAGAAACGAAGGTCGCTTCAACGAGACCGCCTTTGTGACGTCCTGGTTCCAGAAAAGACTTCGCCCTTTTATCTCAGGAATTTCACCAGAGATGCTCCAGTGTCTTCACAATGAGACCATGCAGTGTGAGCAATACCAGGCGATGTATGTGGTGGCACTGTTAATCTTTTCTTCAGTCATGACTGTTCAATTATTCCCAGAATTGCATAACACTTGCTAGCATGTCTACTGGAGAGGAATATTGTCAATTCTCAAACTTCAAGTATTTTGAAATTTTGATTTTCTATAGCCAGCAAATAGCTGTCTGAATCTATTAGGGTTTAGAAACATTTATTTGCAAATCTTTCATTTTAGCTCCAGCATTAACTTTCTAACTCTACAAAGACAATGTTGAATTATATATGTGGGCGCAGTAGTTTTCAACAACAACTTGCATCAGTTCAGACAACATGCCCATCTGTCTCTTTTATCCATGTAGCAAAGAATTTCTTAATTTTGAGAACTTCCAGTTATGTGCATTTTAGCTCCTAAGATATTACTATACTTGTTGGGGAATTCTGAGAATTGAAATTCACATATCTGGAACCCTTATTCAAGGTCACGAAGCAAGGCTGCAGTCTGTGCTAATATTTTTGTGGTGTTCTTCAGAACATATTTAAGAGATATTTCTACTTCTTCCTATAAGCCTGTTTAACAAGAGTTTTATTGGGAGATGATTCTGCAGAATCGAACATTTAGAAATTAGCAATAATGCTTCTCATTTGAATTCTGTATTTGGTTATGTGTACTCTATAAACAAGGTTTTTTTTTAAATAAGATAATCAAGATGTCTCCTCTGGGACCATTGACTCAGCCATTGCCCACCCCATAACTGATAGATGTATTTGCTGTAAGTTATAGGTGACCTATAGAATAGCTGCTTTGCCCTGATTTGATCAGCCTTTGTTTTAGATATATAGATACTACCTGTTTCTGGTAGTAGAACTGACACCTATCATATTATTTTTCTGATAAGTATAAATGATCCAGTGGTTTTTCATTATACCATTATTGTTAATGTTGTAATTGTTCTTTTTCTCGTTCTTCCAATGCAGTGAGGAATGATCCTGTAGTAAGAAAGAAGCTACGTCCTTTGCTAGCTCTTCTAAGTGGAGGGCTGCTAGGATTTGTTTGGAACTTCAACAAGTTGATTTTGCTTGGATCCAGAGAGGAGCAAAATTGCAAGGAGACCAGTTTATTTTGGTGCCCGCCATTCTGGAGGGTTTAGAGCCCAGTTTGAAATGGGCTTGAGTTCTTTAGAAGCTAGGTGGATATCAAAGCTCAAGCTTCTCCAAGCTGGTGCCCTCGGGATATTTTGGGAGTGCAGTTCCCAGAATTCCCAGCCAACATGACTGCATCAAGTTGGGGGAAGGCCACTGATGACATCTGAAGGGCCCCAGATTGGAGTAGGCTAGTCCTAAAAAACAGTGAATATTTACCTCTACTTCAGAAGACTTTTTTCCCCTTTCTTCTTTATCCTGGTCATTATTTTTTTCTACCTATCCCTTCTCTTTTGCAAAACATGCTTTTGTTTCTCAGTGTTAAAGGATTAGATGCAGAATTTATGAAGATGAATCATCACGTCCAATATGAAGTTTTCCACTCGTTCCAACTTCCTTATTTAAGGGGACTGAATGCTAGTGGTAAGAGAACAATGGTATTTGTCTCTTGGTAGCTGATCTGAAGTACACTGCAGTCTAGTCCCTGGGCTGGGCCAAATGAGCCAAGATTTCTTTTTACAGTTTTATAATGTTGGGTAATTGCAAGCTAATCTAGGGCTTTTATTTTCCTACTCCTGGTGGGGGGGAAAACTAATTCCCCTCGAGTTCTACGTAAAAAGATGAAAAACAATGAAAAAGCAATATTCCCAGGACCTCTAGCTTGCTTGCAGTAGCTCTTATTTATTTAAAATTTATTTAATTATAAAATTTGCTTGCCTCCCATCTTGTATCTAATGATTCTGGATGGTTTACAATGTAAAATGCCGCTTGGGGGGCCCAAAAAGGCCTAGTAATAAGCAGGTATATACAATGGAATGAAGCCTATTGCCGAGCACTTAGCATGGTGCTCTAAAGACTGTAAGCCGTCCTGAGTCTTCGGAGAAAGGCGGCATATAAATGTAAATAAATAAATAAAAGTCTGATGTGAAGGTCCCTCATTCCATCCAATCTTAGCTCCAATTTGGTGGGAATCCATGTTTCCCCTCCTCTTCCCACAGAGACCCCCTGGAGTGCAGGGAACCCTCAGTCCTCCTGCTGATTGGTCATCTGGAGCATCTGGGGTGGGGCAGGATAATCAAACCCCAGCCCTTTTACGTATGGGGCTTCCGCAATACCACCTTGGTTTCACCTACCTCATTTTGCCCACATAGAATGATTACAACACAATCCAGGCTCCTCCTGCCATATGCTGGCTGGATTATTCCAACTGTTTCAATCAGCTTAGCGAGGCTATATCATTCATAACATACTAGGAAATTGTGAGTTCACACAACTCATTAAGCCACAAACTGCCAAGTCTCAGCTGATGCGACCGCTGAGGGTGTGGACAGGTTGCTTGGGGGGCTGAATACCACCACATGTTTATTGGACCCATGTCCCTCCTGGTTAATTTTGACCGCCAGGGAGGTGACATGAGGCTGGCTCCAGGGGATTACCAACGCTTCGTTGAGAGAGGGGTCGCTCCCTACTGCCCTGAAAATGGCTATGGTGCGGCCCCTCCTCAAGAAGCCTGCCCTGGACACGGCTGTTTTAAATAACTATGGTCAAGTCTCCAACCTTCCCTTTTTAGCGAAGGTTGTTGAGAGTGTGGTGGTACGTCAGCTCCCTCAGTACCTGGAGGAAGCAACTTACCTCGATCCTTTCCAATTGGGCTTCAGGCCCGGGCATAGTACCGAAACAGCATTGGTCGCGTTGGTTGATGATCTCTGGAGGGCCCGTGACAGGGGGTATTCCTCTGTCCTGGACCTGTTAGATCTCTCGGCGGCTTTTGATACTATTGACCATAGTATCATATTGCGGCGGTTGGAGGGATTGGGGATTGGGGGAATGTCCTACGATGGTTCTCCTCCTTCCTCTCCAACCGCTCGCAATTTGTGTTGACGGGGTGGGGAGAGGTCCACCTCTAGGCCCCTCATTTGTGGGGTGCCTTAGGAGTCGGTCCTCTCCCCTCTTTTGTTCAACATTTATGTGAAGCCACTGGGGGAGATCATCCGTGGTTTCGGATGGTGCAGGGATCTTTAAAATGCAAAACTTTGTATTTCCATACCACCCTAGATCATTTAAAGCTTCTTTATAACCTGTTTATGAGCCTAATATTATTCCTAACTGTTTACTTGCAGGATTGGCTTGCACAAAGGACATCAACAGCACCTCATGGCTATTGGTCAATTTTGCACATTTCAGTCGATATGCCAAGTATCAAGAGTTTCTTTCTTTGAATTCCAAGTTCAATGGTGTAAGTTATTGATTCAGTTTTTACAGGGGGGTGGGGAGGGTACTAAATACTACTTGGCTAGTTAAGTTTCCTAAATCTTACTGTATTTCAGGGGTGTCAAACTCAAGGGCCGTGGGCTGGATTTGGCCCACAGGGTGCTTAAATCTGGCCCATGGGGCCGGTCTGGAAATAGCAAAGGAGGGGCCCGCAGTGTTTCTGGCAGCCAAAACTCCCCATGCCCCATTTTGGCCAGCAGGGTTAGAGTTAGAGGCCATCCAGGCCGTGTCTCCCATGCCCTGTTTTGGCAGGCAAAGTGCTGCAGGAAGCGCCTGTCCCATCTCCTCTCCCCCGCCCAGGCTGCCCATAAAGGAGAATGCTGATCTGGCCCTTAAAGAAATCCAGTTTGACATCCCTGCAGTATTTGACCAGCTTTGATTTGTATCAAACATTTCCTTGCTTTTGCATGTTGTTGCATTGCTTTTTGGTGATATTTATAGATGTTTATTTCGTATTATTGTGTTATAATAAGACAGGGGTGTGAAATAAGTGGCCCGTGGGGCGGAGGCGTCACGCAGAAGCCCGCCCATCCCAGCTCCGCAAATGGGGAAAAAC
Organism: Bungarus multicinctus; assembly: GCA_023653725.1. Lineage (NCBI taxonomy): Eukaryota > Metazoa > Chordata > Lepidosauria > Squamata > Elapidae > Bungarus > Bungarus multicinctus. The sequence continues at coordinate 20,620,802 of CM042842.1, forward strand.
GTCGCATGTGACATGGCAAATTTGACACCTGTGTAATAAGACAACTAAAGGATCTGTAATAAAAAGATGTATTGAAAAAAAATGTTTGTAGGGAAGAGAATTAAATAAAATAATGACTTGGTCTATCTGCAAGTGGTCTCTGACCAAAGTAGCAATGAGCTTAGAGGTGCATTATTTTTAAAGAGCAGTTGCTGATGGAGGGGACAGGAGAGTTACTTAGGAGTTTAACACAGGAATCTGGGTGGAGGAAGCTGAACTTGATGGAACTTTCTTAGTCTTATTTGACAATTCTCCTTTGTCCTTAGCAAAATTACTCTCCTAGTAGATTTGATGATGTTCAGGATATAGGAAAGCCTGTTTAGTTTGGTTATGACCTCTAGCAGTCTGAAATGTGATGTGTTCCATTGGTTGCTTCTTCTTGGAGATCGCAAGGGACTCAAAAGGTCAGGTTTCAAATCCATCATATTGCCTGTGGGACAATAGCAGAGTAGAACATTTAGGATCAGTCCCAGAACTTCTCAGCTGCTTTGTAGGAGGAGATTGATTGTAGCTTACCAAACAAAAAAAATGCTTATGGCCAGGAGTCTGATGATAAGAAAGCAAAAACCAAATTCACTAGGAATGATGGTAGAACATTTCTTCCAGTCTCAAGATAAACCAGAGTCTCTTTCTAATCCACTGGTGCCATTTTTGTGGCATGACATGGAGAATTGCTGACTTCCAGGATGTTTGTTCAACAGCCCAGTGTAACCTCTATCTCTTTCCTGCTGGTTTCTTTTCCAAGGATGGATCAACTGACTCTCCTTATCTTTCTAAATCAGTCAAAGTTAGTCAACTGCTGAGGACTAGCATCAAAGATTCCCGCCAAGGGCGTAAGGGCACCAGTTCATTATATTTGAGCCACACTAGTAGAACCTGGGTTGTTTGTTGGTTGAATAAGAAAAATCAAGCCCTTTATCAGTCCTTTATGGGTCATTAGTGGAGCCAATTACCTCACATGGCTGAACTCATTCTTCTGCATTAGACACTCATCAGGTTTTCCTGTCCAGTGTTTTGAAAAGTACCAACAGGTGGAACCTGTTGTTTCAGTTGAACACAATGCCTCTGAAGCATCCTGGATTTCAATGGAAAATTAGAATAGCAATTCTTAACTACATTAGTATGTTAGACATTAAGTGCCAGCATTAATGTTTGCTCCCAGATATGACTATCAAGATGTACTCAGACCTAGAATTGACCTCAGAAAAAATATACATATATATAATTACTTCAAGTATGCCCTCCCCTTCTCTTTCTTTCAGTGTCCACTCAGGTTCTGATCAAGATTGATTTAGGACTGAAAATGGATTGCTTTAGGCACTAGCTAAGTTCATAAAAATGAACTAGGTTGGCCTCTTTTATAAGCAGCTTAGAATAGAATAAAATAGGAATTAGAATAGAATAGGAATTAGAATAGAGTTGAGTAGAGTAGAATAGAAGAGAATAGAATAGAATAGAATAGAATAGAATAGAATAGAATGGAATAGAATAGGAATTAGAGTAGAATAGGAATTAGAATAGAATAGAATAGGAATTAGATTAGAGTAGAATAGAATAGGAATTAGAATAGAGTTGAATAGAATAGAATAGAATAGAATAGAATTCTTTATTGGCCAAGTGTGATTGGACACACAAGGAATTGTCTTGTTGCATATGCTCTCAGTATACATAAAAGATACATGTCTCAAGAGTCAAGAATCATAAGGTACAACACTTAATATAGGGTACAATAAGCAATCAAATACTAGGAAACAGCCCATATAAATCGTAAGGATACAAGCGACACAATTACAGTCATACAGTCACAAGTGGGAGGGGATGGGTGATAAGGAGTGATGAGAAGATTAACAGTAATAGTAATGCAGACTTAGTAAATAGTTGGACAGTGTGGAGGGAATTATTTGTTTAGCAGAGGGATGGTGTTCAGGAAAGGAGCAGGTGTACCCTCTACCATCAATTTCATCAATACTTCAATACTTCAATTTTCAGATATGCTGTAATGGAGCAAAATTCCATGGCAGCTGATCTTCCTGTGGCTATATTTGTTTGTTTGTTTGTCAAACATGTACAAGATAACAAATATAAGTATCAACATAAACAAGAAAAAAGGAAGTAAATACAGATAAATGGGACAGTAAGACAGGGATGATAGGCAGGCTGGTACGCTTATGCAGGTCCCCTTTAAGGACCTCTTAGGAATGGGGGTCCACGGTGGACAGTTTGAGATTAAAGCTGTGAGGGGTTGAGGCTGTAACAACGGAGTCGGGTAGGGCGTTCCAGGCATTGACCACTCTGTGGCTGAAGTTGTATTTTCTGCAATCAAGTTTGGAGAGTTTACCTTGAGTTTGTATTGGTTGTTTGCCCATGTATTACTGAGATTGAAGCTGAAGAAGTCATTGACAGGCAAGATGTGCAGGCAAGATGTGCGGACCTGGCAGGTGTTACCGAAACCTGGTTGGGCCAGGAGGGGGGTGTTCCCCTGGTAGAGATGTGCCCAGCCGGGTTTCGGGTTTTTCATCAGCCGAGGGCCCAGGGGAGCGGTGGGGGGATTGCGGTGATTATTAGGGAAGACCTATGTCCTAGGGAATCCATTGTTCCTCAGACGACTGGATGTGAATCCCTCTTCATTAAGTGTGGTTCCGGGGTTCAGATGGGCCTATTGATCACATACCTGGCTCCCTGCTATGTGACATCGGCCCTGCCTGAGCTCCTGGAGGTCATAGCCGATTTGGCCGTTGGGATCCCCAGGCTTATGGTCATGGGAGATTTCAACCTGCCTTCGGTTGGGGCCTCCGGGATTGCTCAGGAGTTCTTGGCTTCCATGGCAGCCTTGGGCCTGACCCAATTAATTAGGGACACCACTCATGTTGGGGGTCACATCTTGGATCTGGTTTTTGTCTCTGGTCAATGGCAGGATGATCTAGGTATAGGGGATGTTGTTGTAGAGCCCCTGTCATGGTCTGATCATTCACTCCTTAGACTGGACTTCCATACCAGTCCTCCTCGTCGCAGGGAGGCGGGACCAACACGATGGTTCCGCCCCAGGCCCCTGATGGACCCGGATAGGTTTCTGATGGAGCTTGGGCCATTTCCCGGTGGTTGCACACACAACTCGGTTGGGGACCTGGTGGCCACCTGGGATAGGGTGGCGGCTGAGGCCCTTGATTGGGTCGTGCCCTTGCGGCCTCTGACCCAGTGCTAATCCCAATTGGCTCCATGGTTTTCTGAGGAGCTGAGGAGATGAAGCACTGGAAAAGATGCCTTTTGGTTGGAGGGCCACCCACTCCGGATCTGACCAAACACTATTACAGTCCTACATTAGGACCTATTGAGTGGCAATAAGGATGGCAAAGCATTCTCACTTTTCTGCTCTTATTGCATCCGCAGAAAATTGCCCAGCCGCCCTTTTCAGGGTGACCCGCTCTCTTTTAGATGTGGGAGTGTGGGAGGATCCTTTGCAAGGGCGGGTTGAGGATTTTTCTAATTTTCTGCAGGACAAAATCACTTAGATCTGGGATGGGTTGGACTCTAACTGGGCAACTCTGGACGGGATGGCAGGGGCGGAGTTCGGGGAGGTCATTTGGGGAAGCTTGATCCTGTGACCCTCGATGATGTGGACAGATTGCTGGGCGGGCTTAATGCCACCACATGTTTGCTGGATCCGTGTCCCTCCTGGCTGGTATTGGCCACTCGGGAGGTGACATGAGGTTGGTTCCAAGGCATTATTAACGCTTCCTTGAGTGAAGGGTTTCTGCCTGCCACCTTGAAAGAGACAGTAGTGAGACCCCTCCTCAAGAAACCGTCCCTGGACCCAACTTTATTATCTAATTATCGTCCGGTCTCCAACCTTCGCTTTATCGCGAAGGCTGTTGAGAGTGTGGTGACATGACAGCTCCCACGGCACCTGGATGAACTATGTATTTAGATCCACGCCAATCAGGTTTCAGGCCCGGGTACAGCACAGAAACAGCGTTGGTCACGTTGGTGGATGATCTCTGGAGGGCCCGTGACAGGGGTTGTTCCTCTGTCCTGATCCTCTTAGATCTCTCGGCGGCTTTTGATACTGTCGACCACAGTATCCTATTGCGGTGGCTGGAGGGGCTGGGGGTGGGAGGCACCGTATTACGGTGGTTCTCCTCCTTCCTGTCCGACCGCTCGCAATTTGTGTTGGCAGGGAGGCAGAGATCAAGCCCGAAGGCTCCTGATCTGTGGGATACCTCAGGGGTCGGTGCTCTCGCCCCTGCTGTTCAACATTTATGTGAAGCTGCTGGGTGAGATCATCCGTGACTTTGGGGTAGAGTTCCATCAGTACGCTGACGATACTCAGCTGTACATTTCTACCCCAGGCCACCTCAACGAAGCCGTTGAAGTGATGACCCCGTGCCTGGAGGCTGTACGGAATTGGATGGGGCGGAACAGGCTTCAGCTCAACCGGGCCAAAACTGAGTGGCTGTGCTTTCCAGCACCCTGATGGTTAACACCATCACTGGCCGTGGGGGGGAAATTCTTGCCTCCACGGAGAGGGCGCTCAATCTGGGTGTCCTCCTGGACGTACGGCTGTCGTTAGAAGAACATATAGCAGCCGTCGCCAGAGGGGCTTTTTGTCAGGTCCGTAGGATCTACCAGTTGTGGCCCTTTCTGGATCAGGATGCACTTCTCACGGTCACATCTGCCCTTGTCATCTCCCATCTAGACTATTGCAATGCTCTCTACATGGGGCTCCCCTTGAAGTGCATCCGGAGGCTCCAGCTGGTGCAGAATGCGGCCGCGCGGGTGGTTTTGGGGGCTTCACGGAGCTCCCATGTTACACCACTTTTGCGCGAGCTGCATTGGCTCTCAGTGGCCTTCCGGGTGCGATTCAAGGTGCTGGTGGTCATCTTTAAAGCGCTCCATGGCTTGGGACCTGGGTACTTATGGGACCACCTACTGTCACCATCAGCCTCCCGTCGGCCAGTGCGCTCCCATCGAGCGGGCCTCCTCGGGGTGCCACCGGCTGGACGGTGCCGGCTGGCGACCCTGAGGTTGCGGGCCTTCTCTGTGGGAGAACCCTCCCTTTGGAATGAATTACCCCCGGAGATGAGGACCATCCCTGACCTACGGCGCGCGCTAAAAACTCACCTATTTCATCAAGCCGGTCTGGCCTAGAGTTATGGGTAGAGTTTTTAATTGATTTTAACTGGTTTTTAATTTTTTAACCTTTTAATGTCACAGTTTGTTTTAGCCTCAGCCACTCATTTAATCTTTTTAATTGTATTTTAAATATTGTATTGGATTGTGTTTTATTTGGCTGTAAACCGCCCCGAGTCCCGTTGGGAGATGGGAGCGGTATATAAAATTTGAAAATAAATAAATAATAAATAAGATGTTGCAGCAGACAATTTTGGGAACTATGCTTGGATCGGACCGCAGGCGCGCAGTTCCAGATTGTCCAGGCCCAAAATTTTGAGCCTGGAGGCGTAGAGAATTCTATGGTGAGTGGAGAAGTGGAGAACTTTTCTTGAGAAATATCTCTGAACCCGCTCAATCGTGTTAATGTCCGATATACAGTGTGGGTTCCAGGTGAATGAGCTGAATTCGAGAATTGGTCTGGCAAAGGTTTTGTATGCCCTAGTTAACAATTCAATGTTGCTGGAGAAGAAGCTTCGCAAAATAAGGTTAACAACTCTTAAAGCCTTTTTGGCAATGCTGTTACAGTGAGCTCTGGGGCTTAGATTGTTTGAGATAAGTACTCTTAGGTCCTTGACAGAGTGAGGGTCATCTACGAGATTGCTTCCGCCTAACTTGTATTTGGTGTTCTGATTTTTTTTTGCCAATGTGTAGGACATTGAGCATTTGGTAGTTGAAATTTGGAGTTGCCAGTTACGTGACCATTCTGATACATAGTCAAGGTCGCTTTGCAGGGCAGCAGCATTGTCGATGGTGTTAAATAATTTTACGTCATCGGCGAAGAGGACACAGCTGCTTTAATGTTGTCACATAAGTCATTGATGTAAAGCAGAAAGAGTGTGGGTCCTAAGACGCTGCCTTGGGGGACACCACTATTAACTGGTGCTGGGTTTGATAGGGCCTACCCTATTTTGACCATTCATTGCCTGTTTGACAGGAACGTGGCTATCTACTTGTGCAGAGGTCTAGAGAGGCCGTAAGAACTAAGTTTCAGCAGTAGTTTGTCATGCACCACTGAATCAAAGTCTATGTCAATTGCATCTATTGCCTTACCCTGGTCTAGATATATGGTCCAAATGTTTCTGCATGGTAGGAGTTGCAGATTATAGGACAAATTTTTCCTGAAATCAAACTGCTTGTTAGAAGTCTGTCTATGGAGATTTTCAATCATCCAGGTTATCGGTGAGAAGCGAATCATTTTCAAGAAAAAAAAAACAAGAAAACCAGTTGCTCTTTGAAAAGCTCCTTTGGGACTCCTGGGGCCATGCTGATTGTATTGTAGAACATGGAATAAATGTGCATTATCTATGTCACTTTTTCAACATTGAATTAAATCTTCAGTGAAATATTTCTGTAAAGCCTGATAAACTCATTAAAAGGGAACTTTACTGAATATAGACCTCTTATTTGTGAATCAATTGTGCCATGAAAATATTTCATAAGTTTAGGATTTCTCTGTAAATAAAAAAGTGAAATATAGGAGCATTTTAAAAAAGACTACTAGAGATATTTGAATATATAGGCTAAAAAGCTGTAGTTTTATCACAGTTCTCATTTTTGCATTGACTTGCCTGTTTTCCTTCTTAGTTGTTTGTTCTCAAGAAATTAACAGTGAGGCAACTTGCACAGTTTTCTGCCAGTGATGGAGCTCTGAAGACACCCAAAGATGTTGAGAGTGTGATGCATCTCATAACAACATCTACACTGACAGAATACATTAATGAATTCAGCAGACAGGTATAACAGCAGATCAGGTGGCATTACATTTTATGAAATTTTTGCAACCATTAGGCTGCCTCCAGTTATGATTTTGCAATTCCCTCAAATCTTCCAAGTTTGTATGACACACTCAGCGACAAACTATTTACACACATAGGGCTAAAATGTGGCTGACAAATTTGTGGTTGTCACCAGGCTCCACAAATCATGCATTAGCAAGACTTGTTTTGGGAGGAGATGGAAACACTTCATTACCATGGCCTCATGGGACTGGGTCCCAAAAGAACACTTAATGAAGCATCTTTGAGTCACAATTAGGACACTGGAGGATGAGCCTGTAGGCTAAGAATCAGTAACTAATTATTTTATTTGAACAAAATGGCTTCCAACTACTTATTTTCTGTGTCCTCCTGGTTTTGTCTTTCTTATATGGGGCTGAATTATTATTTTTCCAAGTTTCAGTGAGACATGGAGGTAACTTTCTGTTCTGCAACTAATTTATTTATTTGTTTGGTTCACATACATAATTTCATATATTTTATTTAATGTTTATCCAACCTTTTTATTTTTACAAATAACAAGCATTTCCCACACATCTTCCTCCTATTTTCCTATAACAATAACCCAGTGAGGAAGCTGCCCTGAGAGAGACTGGCCCAAAATCATACTTAGAGTCCATATAATATAGTTCTCATGTATTGATCTTAGTAAACTTTCTAAAATTATGTATATTCATTTTTTCTGGGCATATTGGAAAGCTAGCTTTTCCATCTTTCAGTCTTGATTCGGGTATAAAATACATCCTGTCAGCGTTCCAGAAGACCTCAACTCCAATAGATAACTCCAAGACAGGCATGTTCTCAAAGTTTCCTTTTATTAGAGTAGTAAACTGGCACATCTGAGAAATCCTGAATTTGAAAGTTCCGGGTTTCCCTCCAATAAGTAAAATATTACAAATCTACCCCCTTCATTGCATCACATGCCTCAATCACTATCCATCCCCGTTTGAGACTTCCCCTCAATCATTCCTCAGCCAGGTGCAGGAATAACATGACCTGACTCTAAAGAAGAATGCTATTATGTCTAACCACATATGCTCCCCAAATTCCCCCCTCCCATTTTCCCAGGGTCAAGAATGTGGCAGTGTGGAAGCTTCTGGTGCTAATATGGCTTCCAAAGCTGACACATCCTTTAAAAAAGTGGTTCTATTCCTCATCATTCCTTCCTTACAACTCTTAGATAGATAGATAGATAGATAGATAGATAGATAGATAGATAGATAGATAGATAGATAGATAGATAGATAGATAGATAGATAGATAAATAGAATTATTGACCAAGTGTGATTGGACACAAAATTGGTGTGTATGGACTCAGTGTACATAAAAGAAAAGGTACATTCATCAAGAGTCAAGAATCATCAGGTGCAACACTTAATGATAGTCATAGGGTACAATAAGCAATCAAATCATACTAGGAAACAGTCCATATAAATCATAAGGATACAAGAAACAAAGTTACAGTCATACAATCACAAGTGGAAGGGGATGGGTGATAAGGAGGGATGAGAAGATGAATAGTAATAGTAGTGCAGACTTTGTAAATAGTTGGACAGTATTGAGGGAATTAATTGTTTAGCAGAGTGATGGCGTTTGGGGGAAAACTCCTTGTGTCTAGTTGTTCTGGAGTGCAGTGCTCTTTAGCATCGTTTTGAAGTATTTTGAAGTATATGAAGTGAGGAGGAGATACACTGATTAGAGTTCATTAGCAGGATGTGACTGTTTTATTCTAAGGCAGTTTCAGGCAGAACAGGCCCCTTAAAACAGAAGTGCATCCATCAAGGGAAATCCTTGAATGGATATCAGGCATATGCACAATTGCAAAACCTCATCTGATTATCAGCGAGGCCAACTGGTGCCCAAACACTTTCATCTAATACCTCTCTCAAGAAATAATACAATCATTCAGTCACATTTTTCTGCTTGGTCTTCCTTTTCAAGGACAATATTAGCCTGCCAAAGGAGATCCAAGCCAGCCTCCTGGAGTATTTGCTGGTGGCTGCCCAGCCCACCCTTCAAAAGGCAGACGATGTGGAGTTGACACTTTGGATGACGCAATACCTCCCAAAGCTGATATCAGGAATAAACAGTTCACTTGTTCCACTCTTATTTGAGGATCTGGAGACCAGAAATTGTTCTGCTCTCAATGCTGTGTATGAGCTCTATTACTTATTTACAATTATTTCATTTCAATAAATTCTTTAATTCTGCTAGTTTTTGAGTGCCATATTGTAATTGTTATAGATAATGTCATATTTCATGTCATATGTCATATATCACTTTCACTCACACACACACGCATGCATGCACACACACACACACCCCATATCTACCTACTGGATTTATAAGGCTGTCCAACTAATAATGTGACTTAGTAAATATATTTTATTATGTTATGTTATATATTACAGACCGGAGAATGGAGGAGATACGAGACAAGTGGCTTTCCTAAGACATTCATAGCTCAGAGGGATTCTTTGTTTTTTCCTGGGCTTTATATTCCTTGTTGCCTTATTGCACAACACACTCGGACCTAAGCTAGATATGTAGGCAAAAGCCTTGATAGCATCTGCGCCTGTCTGTCTTGCATATCAGCACTTTGTGGGCACTTTGGATTTTTTCCGAATGGTTGGGAGTAATAATACTTTTCCTGTATTGCAGAGTAACTCTGTTCAATGGCTCTCTTGGTCAATTTGGCAATGGGACGCGACAGAAGGTTTTCAAAGCCATCCTTAGGGTGATCTCAGGTAACTAGTAACCAGAGCAGTCCCAGTGCTTTATGCTGCCCCAAGCAAAAGGCTGGTGTGCTGCATTTTGGATGGAGGGGGCAGAACAGCAGGGACTAGAAGGACATATCACAAGAACCCCATCCAGCTGACTTCATTAGATGCCTTCGAAGGCCCTCTTCCCCCATGTCTACATCCCTCTGCCTTGGATCGTCCAATAGGGCTCAGAATGTACAGATTCTTGTAATGACTGTTAAAATGATGTATAAGAGGAACTCCACATTATCTATATATATAAAAGCGAAATACCACTCATGCATCATCACAAAATCTCCAGAACCGTAAAGCCTACAAACTTGAAATTTGGTACGTATGTTCCAAATTTGGTGCTGACTAAGAAAGGGTTTTTTAAATGACCACCAGAGCATTAGCATTTCCTGGTATTATTATTATTAACATGCTCTGATGTTAACGAGTTCTACTAAGGAGTTCTACTCCCCCTCCCCACCTGAAAAGAAATCTGTTCCAAATGCAAAATACAAGCAGAGGAGAGGAGTTTCAGTTTCACAGCAGCACCAAGCAGCTTTAGTACAGAACAGTTGAGCTAAGCCACGCCCAGGCTCCTTATTGTCTCCTTGCTCACACAGGAAATACTGCTTCAGTTTCCAAACAGCCTTCAACTCTCTCACACACTGACAGGATGCTAGCCAGATGAATACTGATAGATGTTGGTAGGCAGAGGCAGAATTTTTTTCTCCTTATTTTCGTCCCCAAAAACTAAGCCTGACCACATAGTTTTGTAGCGAAGAACAGGTATTGTCAATATTTTAAATAAATGTGAATATGATTATTACTAAGGATGCAGGCTTTGCTTTCATCCTCAGTAAAGGTAATGTTTAAATCTTAAGTATAAATTTTTCATTTTGGAAAAATCAAGTTTGACGTTTCAAAAATTAAACATCCTGATAATGTTTTTACTTGAGAAATTTAAAAATTGTCTAGTGACCTTACCTGATTTTTACTGAAATATCTTTTGTCCTTCCTTCCTTGACTTTTTCAGCCTCCTCTCTTCAATGCTATGCTTTAAACACCAATTTTTGGGTGTTTCTAGAAGAGACCTTTCAGGGTTTTATTGACTTCCTGACTTTGAAGAATCTGGAAACTTTGATTCCCTTCTCTGACCTCCAAAAGGTAGTGTTGTTATTCACTGACATCAAAGTTATATCTTATATCTAATATATTCATGCAAATATTTTCCCTTCCTGATAATTTTCCTGCTTTTTTCAGATCAACGGAATGTTGATCTCTTAGTTGCGACAGGAATTGATTGGCTGGCTGTTGACTGAGCCTGAGGTTGTGGGCTAAGAGAGAGGGGCTGGCCCAGCTGGGGTTCTTTCCTAAGCCAGAACTAGAAGTCACAGTCTCCCAGTTTCTAGCCCAATTCCTTAACCAGTAGCCCAAATTGGCTCTCAATCATTCGTGTAGAAATGACCCATGACAAATGGCCCAGTTAGCCAACACCAAATAGCCAATACCTGAGGAGCTGCATCTGCCCCCCCCCCCCCCCCCATTATCTGTACTCCTGTACAATCAAGGCATGAATCCTCCTTGTTACCTCGCTATGTTAAGGAGCTTCTAGTCTTATTTGGATGCTGATTTTCTGTTCTTTCCCTTTTTTCCAGATTGTGAATACAGTTCCAGCAGATGATTTGGCTGATCTGTTTTCTAGAGAGGGATTCGTTGATGATGATCCTTTCTTGACTTCTGTGTTAAAGATCTATAATAAAACTGGTTTATTTATTGACAGACTTAACCAGAAAAATATTATTGTAAGAAACAATTATGGCTTATTTAACAAACCATTAAAAAGTGAACTTTAAGTATAATATGTATGTATAAACATTATTATTCATTAGATTTAATATAGCTTCCCATTCCAGGGATTCTGGGTAACTTACAAAATTTAATACTAAATTAAACAATTATAGAAATAAACATTTTAAAAGGCAGGCTGAACTAAAAACAGCCAATAAAACAAATCTGTGACAACATTTAACAGAAATGTGCAAAAAAAAGAAAAAAGGGGGTGGGGGAGACAGGCAGTCTCTGGTAACCAGGTCTTATGCCATGAAAGCCTTAGAGTTTAAGTACCAGCACCTTGAATTGCACTCGTGGCACAGCAGTGACACATCAGCATGACAGAAGTGCCCGTTGCTGCTCACCCTGCTGCATTTTGAACCATTTTGAACTTCCAGAACAGTCTTTCTCAACCTCAGTGCTGGCTGAGAATGGAAGTCCATGTGTCTTAAAGTTGCTGTGGTTGAGAAACCCTGTTGCAGATGGCCTTTAAGGGCAGCCTCATTGGAAACGGTGGCATTGTTCAGTTCCTAAGCAACTAGAGCATGATTGACTGCCTGCAAGTCCTCCCAGTCAAGGAAAAGGCAGAGTTGGCACACAAGATGTATCTAGGCATTGTTAGTTTTGGATTGTTCTCATCCCTGGTTAGATTTCTAGCACTCAGATCTTAGTTTTACGGCTTTCCTCTTGCAGGACATTCTTCCAAATGGCACCAAGGTGGCTCTGTTGGCTGGGCTCTGGCCCAACGTGGTTTCTAGCAGCCAAGAGACTGAAGTGTCCTTGTGGCTGGATAGCCGCTTGGCTCATTCCTTCATGTTTCTTAATGGTGACATGTTGAACGCTAGTGAGACCTTGAACACCAGCTGTGGGACATTCCAAAAAATGTAAGTATGTGGCCATGTCAACATGGAGCCCTACCTCAGTTTGGAACTCTCCAGACAGACGGCACTGCAGTATCCAGCTATGGGAATTAAGAGTGGAGGAGCCAGAGTTGGACACCTCTTTGGGAAACAAACAGATCTAATTCAGAATAGGTCCCATAAGAACTCTGCCTCACGTTCCAACAACCCCACTCCTTATCATTTTTAAAAAATAATTGCTTTCTATAAGCAATTATACTGCCGGCGGCACAGTGGTTCGAATACAGTGGTGCAGGGCAATTGCCCACAACCAGGAGTTCACTCCTGACTGGCTCAAAATTGACCCAGCCTTCCATCCTTCCGAAGTTAGTAAAAGGGGGACCCAGATTGCTGGGGGCAAGAAGCTGACTTTATAAACTGCTTAGAGGGGGATGTAAAGCACTGTGAAGCGGTATAGAAGTGTAAGTGTTATTGCTACTACTATAAGCATTTTATGATGAAAGTGTTGTCAAGTTTTCTTTCCTATCATTGGTACTCTCATTGTACCAATGATATTCCATTGGTATACTCATTCCTATCATTGGTACGCTGGGTGAAATCAGGCTCAATATCAGGAATTGTGAGAGGGATCTTGGAGTCTTAGTGGACAACCAGTTAAATAGGAGCCAGTAGTGTGCAGCAGCAGCCAAAAAAACCAATGCAGTCTTAAATTGCATTCACAGAAGAATATAACAAGATCAAGTGAGGTACTAATGCCGCTCTATAAAGCCTTAGTAAGGCTTAATAAGGCTAGAATACTGTATCCAGTTTTGGTTACCACACTATAAAAAAGATATTGAGACTCTAAAAGGAGTGCAGAGGAGAGCAACCAGGATGATCAGGAGAGTGGAGGCTAAAACATGAAGAACAGTTGCAGGAACTGGGCCTGGCTAGTCTAGTGAAGGGGAGACAGGATAGCAGCCTTCCAATATCTGAGGAGCTGCCACAGAGGAGGAGGTCAAGCTATTTTCCAAAGTACCCGAAGGCCGGGCAAGGAATAATGGATGGAAACTGAAGGAGAGATTCAACCTAGAAATAAGGAGAAATTTTCTGACATGAAAACAAATAAACCAATGGAACAGAAGTTGCCCTCGGAAGTTGTAGAAGCGCCATCATTTGAGACCTTCAAGACGAGATTGGACTACCATTTGTCAGAAATGATGTAGGGTCTCCTACTTGGGCGGGGGGGGTGGGGGTGGACTAGATGACTACAAAGTCCCTTCTAACTCTTTTAATCTGTTAAAGATGTCTCTTCTCTAGCTTCTTCCATTTAACATTTTATTTACGTTCTGCTTGTTGCAACTTACATTACAGCCAATAAGATTTGAGAACTGAGGCAAAAAGATGGTTTTTATGTGGATCTAATAGTTTGGCTAGGTGGTGGTCAAGTAGTAAAGTTAATGAGTTTGCAAGAAAGAAATTCTGCTTATCTGAAATTTTCTCTCTCTCTATTGGCCAATACTTACTCCATATCTCTCTTTCTGCAGAGTGAACAAACTGAATGAAAATATTGTGATGTTCAAAGACAAGGAAGAAGAAATGTACTTTTCCATCAAAGCTTATCTGACTGGTAAGGCCATGGGCAAAATTCTCTTTCTGTTTCCCTTACAAGAGGTGTTGCATGTAGAGCTGACTATAGGCCCAACATCTAACCATACATAGCTCATATGTAACACCTTCTCAGATCAGAACATGGCACAAGGACCTTCACATCAGAATGAGGTTCATTCAGTCTCTACAAATCTTAAATGTAGTTTTGAAATAGGTTGGCTTATACAAGCAGATGTCCACCTAAGCTGGAGTCCTCATGTAAAAAGGCCTGTCAAAAGTCCTGCATGTAAAGCTTCCCTCACAAGTTTAAAGGAGGAAGAAAAAGTCACACATTTATCTCAAACTGTTTGCTGTAGTAGAAATCCCTTACTTATGTATCACTATGACAGTGTGATATAACATCTGTCTCGTTCTCAAGTCTTAAGAGTTGAGCTGACCACAGACTGGTCCTGCTGGTTTTCTGCCAGGAACATTCAGAAAGAAAATGATATCAGTAATTGCCACCTGTCTTGATCCCATAACATTGCTAACTCCTAATTCTGAGCATTGTGTTAATATTAGATAGTTTGTTCATAGCATTTTCTAGTGCTGTTAAAAATGCAAGTGCTTTAAAATACTTACAAAATTGTAAAATAAAATTCAGGATAAAAATCTTTCAAAGAGACCAATGTCTGGAACTAGGTTTCTTTAAAAGTAACTAGAATTATTTTTCCTACAGCAAGCAAAAGCAGACCCCGATGCTATGATCCCAGCAATCCAGAGAGGTCCAGTTGGCTTGCGATGTATCTTGGGAACTATATTTGTTATAGCAGTGCCAGAGACATGCGCTTATTCACAAACAAAAGTGCTGCCATAGTATGTATTGCTGCTGGAATTGTTTTAAACAAAACCTGTTGGAAAGGCTGAGGTCGGAACAAATTCTCTTTAGAAAATAACAACTTATGCCTGATACGCTTATTGTTAATTTTTATTCAGCCCATGGGGATCACATCCTATTGGTTGGAACAATGGGATGATCAATGGGGCCTCTGCTGTGGGGTCAGAACCGCTAAGATAGCAACTGTGACAGGCAGAGTTTGAATTGCACAGCCATAGTTGCCACCTTTTTTACCCCATGTGAATAAATAGACTATATTCAAAATATTTTGTATGCAACTTTTTCAGGGGTGGGATTCAAAAATTTTTTACTACTGGTTCTGTGGGTGTGGCTTAGTGGGCGTGGCTTAGTGGGCATGGCAGGGGACGGTTACTGCAAAATCCCCCTTCCCTCCCCACCCCACTCACCTACTTTCCAGCTCCGTTTTCCTGTGCAGGGCAACCAAAGGAGCCCCAGACAATCCGCTGGGACTTGGGAGGCAGAGAAGAGTCAGAGGTGGGATTTGCCAGTTCTCTGAACTACTCAAAATTTCTGCTACCGGTTCTCCAGAACTGGTCAGAACTGGCTGAATATCACCTCTGAACTTTTTCTTGGTTAAGTTTATTATGTCCTATTATAGAACAGAACAGAAGAATAGAGTGGGAATTAGAATAGAATAGAATAGAATAGGTTTTGTTTGGCCAAGTGTGATTAGAGACACAAGGAATTGGTCTCTGGTTCAGAAGCTCGCAGTGTACATGTAAAGCAACAGGGTAATAATAATGGTAATCTGATGCTAATAAGAGGGGGTAGTAGAGAAGATGAGATGGATCATAATAATACAACAACCTTACAACATGGCTGAATATACCTAGACATAAGACAGTACTGTGAGGATTATGTGTTCAGCTGACTGATGGTACGAGGGAAAAAATAGAGGAGATATAAAATCTGTTTGTAGAATTTCACCATGATTTATCTGATTTTAACATGATGTGAGAACTGAGCTATTGCAGTTGTCAGTCATGCTGATGGCCTGGATTGGGTTTTGTTTGTCTAGAGGACTAGGGGGGACATGATAGCAGTATTCCAATATTTGAGGGGCTGCCACAGAGAGGAAGGGGTCAAGCTATTTTCCAAAGCACCAGAGGGAAGAACAAGAAACAATGGATAAAAACTAAAAACGGAGAGAAGCAACCTGGAATTAAGGAGAAACGTCCTAACAATGAGGACAATTAACCAGTGGAACAGCTGGCCTCCAGAAGTTGTGGGTGCTCCATCACTGGAGGTTTTGAAGAAGAGACCGGATGCAGGGGCTGGACTAGAAGCCTCCAAGGTTCCTTCCAGCTCTATTCTGATATAAAATTGTTGGTTGTCCCTTTCATACCTGAAAGTCCTTAACAGATTTGTATTTCTTTTAGTTTCAAGATCTTGCTTTTAACCGAGACAATCTGGAGCTGATCAATAGAAATAAAATCCGTAAAGATTTGGCAGAAATGTATGCTACAGCATTATTTACTGTTGACTCAGATTTCAATCTTGACAGGTGAGTAGAAATGTATTTTGATGCTATTAAGATATTTTAATTATATCCCCAGTAACTATAACAGTTAGGGTAAAGGAGTTTGGTGGATAAGCAAACCTTTTGTAGCTATAAATAAGACACAGAATTGATGAAACTGCTCCTCCAGATAACAGGTAAGAAAAGAAATTCAAGGAAAAGTATTTGAATGCTGATATTTCAAAAATACATGTGTGAAATCTCATCACATGGCAAGAAAATCTGCATAGTTATGTAGTTGAAAAAAACATTTCCATTTTGTGGAGATGGAAATTTCCAATTCTGTGGAGTGAACGCACAGAGTTGGGGGATCTAATCTGACCCTATTTACCTTAGCTCTCTTGGTTCATCTCTCAGCGTCCTGGAAAGCTCTTCACTTCATCCTGAAACAGCCACTAGATGAAGCAAATTGTAACTTGTGCAACACTAGTTAGTTAATCTTCCTTGAGTCTGAAAA
Source organism: Bungarus multicinctus (assembly GCA_023653725.1). Classification (NCBI taxonomy): domain Eukaryota; kingdom Metazoa; phylum Chordata; class Lepidosauria; order Squamata; family Elapidae; genus Bungarus; species Bungarus multicinctus. The sequence continues at coordinate 20,637,692 of CM042842.1, forward strand.
AGCTAAGCAGGCTCATATCCGATCAATACCTGGATGGAGGACCAGCAGGAAATCCCAGGCAGTCTAGAATATGTAAACAAGACAAAGGCAAACTGTATTAACTCTATATATAGTAAAGCTGTATTGTTTTCCCCCTCCCCCATAAATGGGTCTGTGAAGGAGTGAAGCCCAACTCAAAGGAACCTTTCACCTGTACATTTGCCCTCTACTGAAGGCCAACAGGGCCTTTTGCTGCGAGTGCTCTCCTTCCCCCTGCATGCATCACCATAGAGCCACCTCAAAGGCATAGGAGCCATACATCAAGCAGTAACTATAGCAGAGCATCCATTCAAGGAACACCAGCAGCTGCCTAGAGTTAAGCCAAACCTTCCAGGATACGAGTCTCGGATAAATCTGAAGCAGCTGTTGGGCTTTGCTTTCTTCTTAGCCTTCCAGATCAACTCACTTGTTTTGCGCAATCCTCCACCTTGATCTCCCGTCTGAGCCCTGCAGAGGCCTTGAGCTTCATTGCCCGGGTCAACCAACATTGCAGTTCTTCCAACCCATCCGCCTCTGACCGTCAGGTGAACTCATTCAGTTTTTCTATTTGCACATGTTGCTCAGAAAATGATAGTCCTAAATTCATGGTATATATTGAAGCTTATTCCTGAAGGGAGATTCATGGGCACTGCTTGGATTGGGAGGAGAAAGAGGACTGGGACAGCTAGCCTTTCCAGGTATCTGTTCTGAACAGTCTAAATTGAAAAATAGACTACTGTTTATTAGCATTTGTTCTTTGGTTTAAATATGCAGTCTAAACAAGCCAATTGTTTATCTGTCTTTCTTTTTCATGCCCTTTGAAATTGCAATATTTTTTTCTGGTGGGAGAGCTCATAGTTCTATTCTCAGTTGGACACTGTTGTTCACCAGAGACTAGAACAGAGAAATATGCTTACATATGCTACTGTGGGCCCATTCCACAATGAATGGAATCAAGTTGGTATCATGGGAAATGTACAGAAAAGGTAGGTCTTTCTCCCTTCCTGCCTTTGATGTAAAAGGTGGCAGCTGCTGCCTGATAAAGTAGGAGGGAATGTAGAAATAGGGAGAGATGGCAACTAGTCCTTTACTGTGATCCCATGGGACTGATTGGAGACCTTGTCCTGGAAAGGATTCGCCTAGGAGGAGGGCCTGGGAAATAAGTACAGTAAAAATAGTCTTTTTCATATCACAGGCACGGAGGGGGGCTGGGACATGGATTCTTTGGGACATGGATTCTTTGGTTTTGATTTACAGATGTTTCCTTATTCAGAAACCAATTCCAACAATGCAACATGCCAATCTTCAGCCACATGTTCATCACCATTGTAATCATCTCTCTCACCTTTCTTTATTCTGCAGGCTCCCCTCCCCTGAACCCTGTCCTGCTGCTAGTAATTAGCTGCTGTTTGGATTGTTTCTTAATTGGGGATCAGCTTGGGTTCTGTTGAAACAGGAACAAAGTCCAATGGAAAAAACTCTGTCAAAATCAGAATTATCCTAGAGACATGGGCGAGGGACTGGAGGGGAGAGGGTGTGGCTACAGCTCCCAGGCAGCCAATAGGAACGGTGCAAACCTAGTTCCTCTCCATACTGTCAACCACATCATTGGTAATGCATCCTTGCGCATATCCATGACAAAAATTGTGTTGAGAGAAAAGGGAACTGTTTGTTAAACTGTCTGTTTAAAATGTAGAGCAAGTCAAGGTAACATTCTGCTTCCTCAGTTGTGGACTGGGATTGAGAGCAAGGCAATATCTCTGGATGAAGCTCATAAATCCCATTACTCACTCACTCAAATGCATATCAGGAGGATATATCATTCAAAAGGAGCTCCCAGGGCATGCTTGTCTTGGGTTAAGAGGAAACCATGTGGAACTCTAGGCTTGTAAATGCTCAAAATATGTCTCATCATAATAAGAGAGTAAATCAAGATTTTCGAGGAGATGCATTTGCCCTCCAATTCCTTGGCCTGAGCAGCAAAGTCAAAATCAAGGTTGATTCAGCCTTCCATCTTCTCGGGGTAGGTAAATTGAGGACCCAAGATTGTTGGGGGCAATAAGCTGACTTTGTAAAAATGCCGCTTGGGGGGGCCAAAAGCCCTAAATAAGGCAGGCATATACAATGGAATGAAGGCTATTGCTGAGCATTTAGCATGGTGCTTCATAGACTGTAAGCCGCCCTGAGTCTCCAGAGAAGGGCGGCATATAAATGCAAATTAAAAAAAAAAAATCAGAATCAAATGATGACTTGGGAATTGTACCAAAGTTTCGAAGGATCAAGGACAGGGCCTTTGAACAAATATATACATAAACAAATCAAATGTTGTCATGGAATTTTCTCCAAGTCATTTTGGTATTTCAAATATCTCAACTTTAAATAATTTCCTTCTTTTCTTTTGTAGCTTGCTCATATGCTTGTGGCTCAAGTCAAGACATTTGATAAACAGACCTTGATAGCTTTGGGGCAGCAAGCAATGGGGCTCACCATGGGTCAGATTTCAAATCTAACAGTACAAGACCTAGTAGATCACAAAGTTTTGGAATCACTTGGCCAGGTCAAGGGCTGGAACAGAGGACAATCCCAGATTCTGGTAAACAAGATCCTGCTCAATTACAAGGTAAATCTTGTGACTTCCCATTTGTGATCTGTTAATATCAGTGTGTGTCATCAGTTTTCAACTGGTGTAATTGCGATACAATAAGATGCATGTTTTAATTTTAGTTTTTGAAGAAAAATCATAATAGAGAATTCCAGCTCACTGCAGATATACAAATCAGAAAGCAGACCTCAATCATGTTTTCCACTCCTGTCTCTGGAATAGTTCCTTGTCTGCCATCACTCTCACTCTCCCATTAATGCATGCCCTGCCAGGGCGCCCATAAGGAAGTTTTAAAAAGTCAAAATTGCAGTCACAGTTATGATCTCAACTTTTTAAATTCCCCTGTGGAGCCCTGCACCCTGCTTCGTATGTACCATTGTGGCTTACAAAAGATTGTCTGCCACAGGTGACATTAAGTTCTGAATAGATCTTCTCTATAATGGTTTGAGCTGGCACCCATGGAGCTTGAAACTTAACTTTACTAATGCTGGGAAAGGAAATAATGTAGGAAAATGTCTCTGGCAGTAGAACTGGCCAAAAGAGAAGGCCTTCTGTGTATTCATTCTGCCTGTTCACAGTACCATCACATGAACAAAGAGTTCCTTGCAAGAGGGTGAGAGAAGAGAAGGAGATGAAGTGACACGGTCATCTTCTGAAATGTGTGCCCATTTTGTATACTGAGACAAATGATGGCTGTGGAAAGCTAATTCCCCCCTTGTCCGTAATTCTTTCCCAATAGATTTCCGTTGAAAATGGACGTGTTGAGTCTGGTATTGCTAACCAAACAGGCAGGACTGTGTGGTCCTGTTTCTCCTCTCCCCAACCAGAGAAAGAACATTCTGGAAGAGGCAAAGTAGCAAGGAAAACAATTAGCCTCAATCTCTCTTCTCTTGGAATCCCCTCTTCTTCCAGGGCGATGGACAGAGGGGATCAGAGGAAGAGGTTGGGTAACAAGTAGGGTGGTTGACCCAATAGAGGGCATTTGACTTCCACCCCCTCAATCCTGGCAGAGGAGATGTATGCCTTGACCATCTGCCTCATTCTTCTTGCAGCTGGACACCGTTGAGAAATTTGTGCTTCTTGGTGCCCTGGCAGAAGGCTTGCTGGGGAACAGTTTTGACACCATGGCAGTCACTTTCATAGTTAAGCTGGCCAAGAATGTGAGCTTTCAGAGAGCTTTCAGAAAAAGCCCTGATCACGTGAAGAAGGCCTTTGTCAGCAAGGTAAGAGGAGAAAAAGTGACTATAAGAAATATTGGGAAAGAGGTGGGTCCCTTTAGGATTGCTTAGATAAATGAATGAACTGACAAGTTTCAACAAGCTACATCTGCTACAAATCAAAGAATATGAGAGCTGGAAGGTCTTTGCAGCATCCAGCCCACTCATTGCTCACTGCAGGAAGGCTGATTAAAGCCTCCCTGGCAGTTAGCTCTGCAGCCCCTGGTTGGAGATCAAAAGTGAAAGGGGGAGCCCCCCCTCTGGCTCTTGCCCTTGCTGTAGGGATCTCAGAGACAAAGTTGGCCAGTCTTGCGGCTGCTTCTTTCTTGCTTCTGTTAGCTGCTGATGAAGAAAGTTGCAGCTCTCCTAAAAGTAACCACTGAGTTATAAAAATCCTTAATTGCATATAAACGTATTAAGTAATGCATTTGATAAAGTAGACACAACCTACTTCTTGGTAAGATAGGACAATGGGATAGACGGTTTCAGACCAGATGGATTCCTAACTGACTGATCAACTGCACTTAAGCATGTAGTCCTCAATAGAGTTATCTACATGGAGGGAAGCACCCAGTGGGGTACCTTAAGGCTCTTTCTTAGGCCCAGGACTTTTCAATAACTTCATGAATGATGTACATGAGGGAACAGAAGGGAAACTCATCAAATTTGTAGACGAAACCAAGCTGAGGGGAATTGCAAGTCTTTTGGAAGATAGATTCAAGATTCAGAAGGATCTTGACAGACTTGAACAATTATCCAACAAGTGCAGTACAGTGATTAGAAAAGGAAGATCCTTGTGATGACCAAAAGGGGCGTGGTACAAAGGCAACACAGTCACATAAGTAAGAAAAGTCCCTTTAATACCTCCAACTTTGCCCCCAATGTCCAGGTTACCTTCAGCTGGAGAAAAAACTCCCAAGAACAGTCTTTAAGTGGAGGAAATTCAGTCTAAATTCAGTAACTAAAAATCCAAACAAACCATGCTGCAGTAATTAACTTGACAGGGCAGGAGAAGGAATTGCAGACTTGAAAGCCCATCAAAACACACACAGTTGGGAAGACATTAGGAACCCAGATAAGCCTCTATGATACCAGATAATTCATGATTTTCTCCCAACAGTTTGCTGTGCACATCTTCCCTTTATAAACACTGTGTTCCCAGGTGCAGCTAATGAAGGGGATCAGGGTCCTTTCCTCCCCTGTAAGCCACGCAACTCACGTTGCTCCCTTCTCCGTTCCTCCCTGCGTGCCCTAGGATGAAGAAGGGGTGGGCCTGGGTCTTCCTCTGAATTCCCTCTGCCTTTCTCTACCTCTCCCCTGCTCTGCCCAGCTGGACTTTGCCCTTCCCCAGTTTCTCCACAGCCAATGGAGCCACACTCCCATTCCCTGTCAGCTGTTCGGCTTCCCCCTCTGAATCAGATTCCGACAGGGGCATGACTGTCCTGCACTTAGGCAGAAAAAGCCAAATGCACAGGTATAGAATAGGCAGTACCTGGCTCAACAGCAATAATTGTGAGAGAGATCTGCAAGTCTATGGTGGATCACCACTCAAGTGTGAGTCAAGAATCTACTGCAGCTGCCCAAAAAGCCAATGCAGTCCTAGGCTGCATTAACAGAGGAATAGCATCAAGATCATGGGAAATGGGTAGTACTGCTTTATACTGCACTGGTGAGACTATACTTGGAATACGGTGTCCAGTTCTGGTCACTACAATTTAAAAAGATGCCGTGGTCCTAGAAAGAGTTCAGAGAACAACAAAAAGGATAAGGGGTCTGGAGGCTAAATCATGAACAGCTCAGGGAACTAGGAATGTTTAGCCCAAGGACTGGATGTGTCACACCACGCCCGGTTTAGCAAAGGGGGGAAAAGTCCCGAGACGTCACCTGGTGCCGCCGTGACGTCGCAAGTTGGACGCCCCGATTTAGCCTAATGAAGAGAAGGGTTAGGGGGACACAACGGCTGTCTTCTAATACTTGAAGGCCATCCCAGGGAAGAGATCAGCATTTATTCTCCACAGCACCTGAGGGTAGGAGAAGAAGCCATGGATGGAAGCTTGTCAGAGGGTGATTCAATCCGGAATGAAGGAGGCATTTCCTGACAGGGCAATTAATCATTGGAACAGCTTGCCTCCTGGAGTTGTGGATGCTCCATTGCTAGAGGTTTTCAAGAAAAGATTGGACAGTCATTTGTCCAGGATGGTATAAGGACTTCGGTCTTGAGCAGGGGGTTGGACTAGAAGGCCTCCAAGGACCCATCCAGTCCTATGATTCTAAGAGTCCGTCATTGGTCATTGGGGATTATGACCTGGGAGAAAGGATCCAACTAGGCAGAATTGGGTCCCCTTCCCTTCCCTTCTGCTAGTTTTCTGGGGTTTGGTCCCCCGCTTTTAAACAGATATTCTGCATGCACCTTTTAAAACCTGCTGGTTGGAGCAGCTCCTCTGACTTTCTTCGGTCCATTTGCAGATTCTCTCAAGATCCTCCTCTCTTGATGACATCTTAAATAATGTTCCAGATGATTTAATCGAATTTGTTCCCAATTCACTGCTGGTGTTTGGAGACCAGATTCCAGATCTCCACAAAATCAATGAGAAACCGTGGTCTCCACAACAGGTATGGCTCTGGGCATGTTTGCTGACTGAACCAGGGAGACTCCTGCATGTCTTGCTTCTGATGTGCTCTTCTCATTCCAGGCAGCAGTCATGTTTGGAGATATCTTCACCAGAATTGAGAACTACACAATGTGAGTTCTGGGCTCCTAATAGTAGAGTAAGGGAGGATGTTATGGTAAGAAGGAGAAAACCCAAGATGGAGCAGCTACAGATGGAATTTATTTATCTATTTGTCCCTTCAAATAGTATAGGATATTCCAATTATAAACTGAATGGGGAATGATGACACAATCATGCTTAACCAGCTTGCTTCTTCACAACATACCTAGGGTGTGTATGCTTGAGCTTAAATGCCCATTTGGTTAGTTTATGATTTAGTATGTTCTGAACATGCAGAAATGGGTTGAGCATGTTGTACATACATACAGTAATAATTTTATTTTTCAAACTAGCAAAGCATGTGTTACATTCCTGGGAGACCTATCAAGCTCTCAACATGTCAGCTTGAGCCTCTGTCTAAAGTAGCCCTCAGCGTCCCACCACAGTTGAGGCCAGAACTTCTGTTGCTAAGCAATGTGGTAGTTAATAGACGGGCCCAATTTTGCAGTTGTTAAGCAAACAGTCATTAAATCAATGACAGTAATGCAAGGACTACTTATCCTTGAGATATTCAACATGAGCTTCTACAAAGGGGGTCAGGAAAGTCAAGATGGTAGCTGTGACTGATCAAATTTTTGCCTCTTTTAAAATTTTATATCTTTATTTGATTTCTATAGGCCCTGTCTCAAGCAAATGACTCTCAGCAGTTTGTACATCATTTATAGCCTCTATAGCAGGGACAGAATTTCGATAATTATGTAGATTCTTGGCTGCCATCTTTGCTTTTTTGACAGCCATATCTGATCATCCATTCCTTTTGTGAGAGAACAAGGCTTTTATTGAAATCTGGTGTTAATATCCTTTAAGACACGATTGACTAGTCAGTGTATCTCTGTGGCTTTCAGGCTTTCTCCATTCGTCTTGCAAGGCTTTCAGTGTGATGTGGCAAGTAAACTGATACCTGGGCAGCTCTCCTCCCTAGTCCAAGAAGTGAGACGTCAAAAGGCCAATTTGAATGAAGAACAGGTAAGGAGATCTCTTGGACTGGGTTCAGATCAAACCCAGGTTCAAGGTAGAAAGAGGGCAAGGGCTGCATACAGTGGGGCAGAAGCCAGGAGTCTGAGATGTCAGTGGCAAGAAAAAAGACCTAGGCCCTGTTCCTGCCCAAAGCAGGGGTCTGGCCGATGGTTATGAAACAGGATAACCTTTGAATTCAGCTTGTGATATCCAGCCATCATCAATAGACTGGCTTTTTTCATTAATGGCTTTTTTGCCATTAATGTGTTGCCATTACATTATGCCATGGTAAAGTATTTGCCATAAAACTGACCTCTCAAGACCTTTGTCTTAGAACATTTGCTTATCCAGAATTGGCTGAGACAAGCCATTGGCTGACTGGATGTTAAAGGATAGCTGGGTAATTAATTTATTGTGGTTTCCTAAAGCTGGTGAAACCATCAACCCACCTATTTACTTCAGGATTATGTAGAAGAGGGACTTTCATTCTACACAACATCCTTCTTATAGCAGAAAAACAGCTCCAACTCTCTTTTCTTCTTCATGAACCTGTGGGTTTTCTGTCTGAATAACACACCATAGATACCAATTCTTGGAGGAAATAGTGCAAGGAGTCAGCCAAAGACCTGATTTCCCCATTCATTCCACTTTAATGTCCCATTAGATTTTATTTCTGACTGTTTATGCACTGCTTTACGTCTACAGTGGCAGATGTGGGGTTCAATAATGCCTCTAAAATATATGTTAGTTTATCTGAGAAATTTGTGGCTGATTTCTCTCTTCCATTTTACTTTGTTGACAGTTCTGTAGTCTTCTCAGGAAGAATTTAAACTATGATCTCCAGCTGAAAGAAGCCTTTTGTGATACCATAAGTGAATTGGAACCAGAATGCACATGATTAATAGCAATGATCTTTAATGTTCTGCTTAGCATTAAGTTAAAAAATTAGCAAGCCATAGTTTTAATTATGCAAAGTCTGTTAAAATTCTGATTCTAGTCTTTCCCAGTCATCTAGCTTCTGGGTGTTTGAGCTCCACCTAATTCCCCAGAACTCTCCAGAAGACTCCCTAAGACACCTTCTGTCTGCCCACCTGGATTTTAATCATGTTGATGGAGATTAGATGGGCTGAAGTGCAGCCATGAAGGTGGCCACGTGGTTGGAAAGTTTATCGACCTTCAGTGAGTGATAAAACATACAATTCTTTTTTTGCTTATTGTGACAGCAATGTCTTATTTTTTTCCCGTCAGCTCTCCTGCATGGCCAGACTTCTCATCAAAAGCAATCTGACCACAAACCTCAGCAGCTACCCTGCAGACGTTCTGCTTTATTTCCCGTGAGTAGTTCTTCCTTCCAGCAGAAGGAAGGGGCTTTTTTGCCCCATTCAAGTCAGCTTTTACAGCTTTTCTTCTGGCACTCTTTTGGTTCTAACAATTTTAACCTTCTCCAATAACTGTCCAAAAGACGAGTCCCAGGAGCAACAATGATCTTTATGACATGATATGGAATATTTATACAATTACTCAAAATCTAGCTATGGAGGGTGGGGGTAACAAACCATTTTTTCTTGCATCTTAAATGAAGAAAATTCTGTTTTTTTTCCCCAGCGTTAGTAAAGTAGAACATCAAAGCTGTGAAATGTTTTACACTTTGGCTTCTCAAGGGAACCTAAGTTTATTGGCCAATGGATCATCCCAGCGGACCAGACTTTTGGAGAATGCATTGCGTTGTTTTGTGAGTGATGACTCTCTCTCCCTCCTTCTCTTTTCCTGGCTGACTTCTGTGTTCTACAGAGCAGGCTTTCCAAACCGGGATGTGCACATCTGAAGAAGTGCACAAGATGATTCACTGAGATGTGAGATGATAGGTTAGAATACTGATTTATATTTATTTACCCCTGCCCTTCTAGTTTCATTTTGGGGATATGTTTTATAATGTACATATTTTAATATAATAGTACATGTACATTATATAACATGCACCCGCCACTCGTACAAATGGAGCACAAGCACTCACTTGCTGCTTGCACAAGTGAGGCTGTGCGCACGCACAAACTTGCCTGACACTTCCGTGGCCCAGTTCTGAACGGCTCAGAGCAGGGGTGGGATACAACAGGGTTAACTACCGGTTCGGGATTTACGAGGTTCGGTGATTTATGATGTAGTTTCCTGCAGGCTGCTAGTGGCACCTGCAAATGGTCATCAGCACAGCTGCGTGCAGAGAAGCAGCCTTTGAAACAGCCCTCTTTTCCTGCTTTTTTAACTGCAGCCGTGCCTCGCACGGCAGCTGAAGTTGAAAAAAATCAGGAAATAAAGGTCAGGTAAGAGCCCAGGTGGGCGTGTGGGCAAAAACATCAGCAGACATAGAACCGGTTCTATTTCTGCTGCTCCTCAGAGCTACTGGTTCTACAGAGATGGACAGAACTGGTAGAAACCCACCCCTGGCTCACAGCCCAGTCGTGGGCCATGGCCCAGGAGTTGAGGCCCCTGACTTACACCTCTAGATTTGGATGCAACAGGTTCTGATTGGCCTCTGTGGATATTCTAAGCCGCTACAATTTCTCCAGAAGATGGTAGATCAGAGGCACAGAGAGAAATAAAATGGTGGTTGGATGCAGTCAATCCCTTGCCTGGTTGACCCAGAATTCCACTTGGTCATGCTAATCCTGGACTGGATTTTAATGCTTCTGGTTTACGGTAACACAGGAACTCCTACCCCAAAAAAAGAAATAACTCAAACATTACCCTCCTCTTGACTCAAAGCATTGCTTTGTTCTCCACAAGCATAGCTCCCAACTTGGCATTCATCCAAATGCATGTTAAGGATTGCTCAGGTATTGAAAGAGAAGTGCTAAATTCTGGCTGCCCTTAGCCAGGCAAAACTCCTGGATCTGATACTAAGCTCAGTCTCTGTTTTACAAGGGACTAAAAAATACTTCACTCAGCAAAGAGCAGCTCCAAAAGCTGGGAGTCTTTGTGTGTGACATGAAGCCATCCACCATCACAGACTCCGACCTGGCAATCCTGGAGAATTTGAAAGAGTGTCCAGATCTCACAGCTGCTCAGATTACATCCCTCAGGATGCTCCTGGCCAGTGGGAACACCTTATATGGGTGAGTGAGAGTCCCTTAAGAATGAAAAAGGACTTGTTTAAAAGGACAGTTACAAGGTGGGGGAGGGGACAACACATTATCTCAAATTTTTTAATGCAAGAATCCAATTTTGTATACACATATTAATGACTAAGTTTTTTAATGCACCTTTTTAATGTTTTGTGTTTTTTCTTTGTTTCTCTTAAATGTTTTGGGAGTTCTATATTCTAAATTTTTCTGAATAAAATAAAAATAGGAAAAAAATCCATTTTTTATCACACAAACAGGAAATTCTCAAAATCACTTAAATATGAGACATCAGTGTGTGGCAGCAGTCAGAAAAGTCAATGCAATCCGAGGTTAACAAAGAGATAGAATTGAGATTACGTTAAATGTTAGTATCTTTTTATAAAACCTTAGTAAGACCAGACTTGGAATACCGTGTCCAGTTTTGGTCACCATATTAAAAAAAAGATGTTGAGACTCCCGAAAGAATGCAGAGAAGTGCAACAAAGAAGGTTAGGGGGCAGGAGCCTAAAATACATGAAGAACGGTTGCAGGAATTGGGCATGGCTAGTCTAGTGAAAAGAAGGACTACAGGGAACATGATAGCAGTGTTACACTCAGAGGTGGGATTCTACCAGTTCGCACCTATTCTCTAGAACCGGTTATTAGCATTCTAAGCAGTTCGGAGAACCGGTTGTTAAAAGAAATTACTGGCCTAATCCTGTAAGGAAGGCAGGAAGGAAACATGCTTGCAGAAACTGCCTCTCTGTTAACACTTATTACATTCTTGGCAGGACTAGACTTCCTGTCTCAGGAACTTCTCTGGCGTTTTCTTCCCCACTTTTGCTTGTGTTGAGGGACCATTCAAAGTTACAATGGCGCTGAAAAAAGTGACTTATGACCGTTTTCCCCACTTACAACTATTGCAGCATCCCCACAATCATGAGAAGCCAGGCGAAGAGATGCGTGCCTTGATGTGAGTTGGCCACGCCCAGCCAATAACATGACCACCAAGCCATGCCTACCAACTAAGCCACACCCACAGAACCGGTTGTTAAAAAATTTGAATCCCACCCCTGGTTACAATACTTGAGGGGCTGCCACAAAGAAGAGAGAGCCAACCTATTTTCCAAAGCACCCGAAGGCAAGACAAGGATCAAAGGATGGAAACTAATCAAGGGCAGAATTTAGAACTAAGGAGAAATTTCCCGAGAACAATTATCCAGGGATGCTCCATTACTGGAGGCTTTTAAGAAGAGACAAAACAACCACTTGACTGGAATAGTATAAGGCAGTGATGGCAAACCTGTTTGTTGTGGTGTGCCAAAAGCATGCGTGTGTGCCTGCATCACAATGCAATGCGTCCCCCATATGCATACACATGCAACACCCCCACCCCAGCCCCTTACTTGCACTACACATGCGCGGGCCTCCCAGCTGATTTTTGGCTAGTTTGAGGCCGTTTTCGCCCGCCCAGAGGCTCGAGGAAAGCCGCTGCAGCCTTGGGAGGCCAAAAAATGGGCCTTCCGGAAATATGGGAGTGCCCATTTCCAGCCTTCAGAGGGCCTCTGGAGCCCGCGAGAGGCCGTTTTCGCCCTCACGGAGGCTTGAGAGAAGCCTCTGGAGCCTTGGGAGGCTGAAAACGGGCCCGTTTCGGCACTTCTAGTATTTCTGGAAGGCCCATTTTTCGGCCTCCCAAGGCTCCAGAGGCTTCTCTCAAGCCTCCATGAGGGTGAAAACAGCCTCAAACAGCCTGAATCAGCTAAATCAGCTGAGAGGCGCACACATGCGCAGTGCAGGTAAGTTTGGCTGGGGCTTGCGTGCCTGCACAAATGGCTCTGCGTGTTCTGACCCAGGATTCATCAAACTTAATTAAACACAAACTGATTTTAAAAGTAAAACCTATTTTAATGTGACGCTGGGAATTACTTGCATTCCCAGCCAAAACTAATTATGCACAGTTCATCCAGATAAGAGCGGGCTTTTCAGCGCTGTAGAATGCTGCCAACAAACAGATGTCCAATTAGGGCTTAACAAAAACCAACTCAAAAACCCAGAAAACACTGACCAGAATACAGAGCTTCAAGACGGACTCAGAAATTACTAAACTGCTTTGCTTCTTGCAAAGCTTTTCATCACTGAGGACTGACTTTTATCCCTAATGGGAGGGGCAATCACCTCCCAGCCCTACTCCCGAGTTGCCCGTTCTGCTTCAGCTGCTCTCACCTTCTAACAGCTCTGTGCACATGCGCATTGGGAACAGGCTCCCTGGAGTACTCTGCTTCGCTGCTGCCAGACTCCAAAGGCAGCACCCCACTCCCAGATGGTCCTGGCCCCATCTCTGCATCGGATGCAGGGCCCTCATCCAAGTCCTCTCCAGACTCCCTGACCCTTTCGTCCTCACTGTCTGACACCTCTGCCGTTTGCACCGGCTGCTGGCGAACTACAACACTGCGTGTCACTTGTGGCCTGTATGCCATAGTTTCGCCATCACAGATATAAGGTCTCCTGTTCACCTTGATCAGTGGGTTTGACTAGAAGACCTCCTGGGTCCCCTCCAACCCTGTGATTCTGTTCTGTTTTCTTCTTATTTTGTCTGATTGGCAATATCTATAGAGACAAGGGGCCTGGCTATTAGCCCTTTGAAAGTCTGGGTTGAAGGCATCCCAGGCGACCCAGATTTCTATTCTCCCCTGAACACCAAACTAGCAGGGCAGCCTTCGCCCACAGCATTCTCTCTCACTCCCAAGAGGGAGGCAACGGCAAACCTCTTCTGAAATCTTTTGAAGAACCTGCAGGTTCTTGGCAGTCACCAAGAGCCAACACTCACACAAAGGCAAAAAGAAAAGAGAAATAGCCCTTTGGAATTCCACAGGTTTGCAGAACACCCCACCCCTGGGTTCACAAAATATATTATGGGAACAGCCCACAGTGGACACCAAACATTAGTTAGCTTTTGAGTGGATAGAAAGGAATATGGAAAACAGAAATGAACGGAAGTCCTACTTACTTACCATTTAAGTGTATATGTATTTAGCAATATGGGGTTATGCTGGTCAAAGACTGTACTAAAGTTAATTACTACCATAAAATACAGGGACGCACAAAGATGATAATTAGCAGTACCATTGAATTAATGGGAAGGGAGCATAGATTGAAGTTTGTGTTTATAGACTTCTTCAAATTATATAATGTTAAAAAGTAGATCTTTCAAAATGTCTTCAGAGTCCTAATTGCATATTTACCTAATTATTAATTTTTGCTTTGCTGGCCATGAGCTGTATCCTGTACAATAATATTACACACCATCACTATCTAACACCTAGTTCCATGTGACGCAGATCTCCTGCCTCCTGGGATGAAACAACCCTTGAAGACCTTGGGCCTCTTGCTTTCTACATAGATCACACGATCTGGGATTCCATTAACAAGGTAGGAGGAGCAGATGAACCTGCGTGCTGTGGTTCCACCCTGAAGTCAAGATGGCAGCCACGACCGTGAAACTAAAGTAGTCACCATCTTAATCTCTATTCTCTCAGGGCTGAGAGAGAATTAGTGGGCCAAGGCCATCCGACTGGCTCCATGCCGAGGGTGGGACAAGAACTCACAGTGTCCATGTTTTTAGCCTAGTAGATTAGCCTTTACACCAAACTATCTCTCTTCATTAAAAAAAATGTGATGCATTGTCCCAATGGATGTTCTGTTCCTCAGGAAGAAAGGATGATCTTCTTCAGAAAGATGATGGATGGATACAACAGCCAAAGAGCTTTTCCAAAGGCAAAAACAATCCTCTTCTTAAAATCGGTTGGATCTAAGTCTGCTTCCGCTCCTAGAACTAAACGGGCAACTGAAAGTAAGGGAAAAAAATTGGCCTCTTGGTCTGTTGTACACGCACACACACATACAGACAAGAATGGGAGATAATACTATGAGAGTTGGAAGCACAATATAAAAATAAATGCATAAGCCATTAAAATGCACTGAATTTTAAAAAGTATTATCTTGGAAAATAGGGGCTTGAATAGCCTAAGTAAAAAAAATGTACAGTAATATTCTGGTTATATAATATTGTGAACTCATATTTTGTCATTCAGCATATTCTTCAATACTTAGCTAGCATTGCTATTTTTTCCTGCAGTCAGATAGCTTTTTAACATCTTGCCAATATTATGGGTAGAAACCTGTGATCAGCCTCACTCCCTCAGCTGTGCTCCTGCAATACTGTTTGTGGATGTCCTCGCAGGATATCAGAAGCAGGGCCACTGGGACAGAATAGACGCAAGAAAATGAAATATGGAGGATGATATCCCTGAGGAAAAAGCCAGGACCAGCTGCTGTGCTGGGCAAAGAGAAGGATAGAGGAGGCCAGGGAAATTATATTAATAGATTTTAACAATAGATCAGGAGCTGGTAAGGCTCAAGGAGTAGGAGAACTGGACATCCACAAAAAAAGTCAAGATGGTGACTGCAATTGTGCAATCAAAACCCTCCCTCTTTATGTGCATCACATGCACAATGCATGCAAAAAGGAACTGAGTTTCTGTTATTCAGTTGTGGCCGCCATTTTGACTTTTTAAAAATTCTCCCCCCCACCCTCTTCCTGGCATCTTTATCCATAAGTAAGTATTTCCTTAAAAATGTTGAGGAGGTCAGTTGGAAAACTAGGCTTAGCTGGTGCTACACTTGGATAATAAAAATCTCTCAAACCATCATGTGGTCAATTACAGTGCTAATCTATCATTTTTGTAGCATACATGGTTTGTTGTTACTTACCACATACATTAAAATTCAGAGGAAGGGCAGCCAAAGAAAAGGGAATTGGTGGGAAAGTATGAGTGAGGAGGAGGAAACGTTTCGGTGACTTGAAGAAAAGGTGAGACACTGAGACAGGAAGAGAGCGACAGAGAATTGGAAGTTGGGGCAAGAGAGTCAAAGAGGTTTGGCTTTCAGAAGTCTTCCTTCCCCAAAATCTATTCGAAAAGAAATGACTTCTTCCCTGTGACTTCTGCCCACAGCTTGCCAATCTGCTCCCATCACCAGCAGCAGCCTAGAAGATCCGCTTTTCATCATTCGCTATGACAGTGCCCAGCAGTTGGATGCATGCCTGAGTGACGAAGTTGTGAAGGCCAACCTGGCTCTTCTGCTTGAACAGCCTCTCCCGAATGACTACGTGGCCATAGTTAAAAAGAAGTTAGACAAGGTGAGAGGCCCACGGACTTAGGAGGATACCAGGGGTGTCTTCAGAGGGATCCCAAAAATTGAAACAGTAGCTGACATTGTATGATTGACACACTCACCCCATGTTTGCATGCTTTGCATACCTGATGCATACAAGGAAAGGGTGAGGCTTTGATTGCATGGTGTTTTTGACCCCCCCACCCGGGAGACCCTTTAAGCTTCTACACCCTGAACCCTTTTGTCCTGGCATTAAACCCGATTACTGTATTGAAACCCCAGGGGCCTGTTGTTAGTTGGATGAGTGGGTGACACATTAAGCTTAAGAAGAAAATGTAAAGAATATTTTTAAATCACCGCCCCTGTGTTTTTGACCCCCTCACCCGGGAGACCCTGGTGGTAAAATGTGTAGTGACACATTAAGCTTAAGAAGAAAATGTAAAGAATATTTTTAAATTAATGTTTAAATTAAAATTGCTATCAAGATAGTCATATAGCAAACAATAAATAAGCCAATAAGATTTAAAATGTGATTTTTCAAAATTCTACTATATTCACTTTAAAATAACATTTTAAAACCACTTTAGAACTGGTACTCAGTATAAAATGAGTACAGTTCTTGTTTTAATATCTAAAATAATGGGCTTCAAGAGAAGAATAATCACTTGTGTTGGAGATTCACAGCAGAAGTATGTTTCAACAGAGTGCTTGAAAGTCTACTGAGGCATCGAGCAGCAGAATGGAGAACAAAGTTATACTGTCTTGGTTGCAGTTTATGGGCTAATAGGTTCACCATATTTGAAGAGAACATAGAAAAGCCCATTCCCACCCACACTCTTCCTTGAAGGGAGAAGTCTGTCTGTTTCCTAAACACAGAAACTCATCCAACTAACAACAGGCCCCTGGGATTTCAATACAGTAATCGGGTTTGATGCCAGGACAAAAGGGCTCAGGGTGTAGAATCTTAGAAAGTGAATAAGTCCTCACTCAGTCCTCAACTATTAGTTGGTTTCTTAAGGCACACTTGCTGAGTTGCTTCCGTTTCTTTACTACAAACTTTAACCAAGACTTTAAGCAGACAACATTGACACATTAATCTGTCCTTGGTCCTGTTTTGAAACATCTACTTTACTTTTGTAGTCCTTCCCTCCTCCCCCAGGGTTCTCCCCCCACAAAATGTGAAGAGCATTCTTGCCATGTGCGCCTTTTTCTACCATGACAATTAATTAAACCACATCAACTCTTAGCAACTAAATACATATTTTCTAGGAGATCTGCTCTCAACCTGGGCTTTGAAGTGTCTTAATAGCACATTTCTTGAAGTTTTAATTAAGCCCTTCCACCTTGCTGCTGGTCATTCTTTTCTCCTCTTTTCCCAGCATTATATAGACTTCTCAAAGAAACTGGGTCTTTGCATAATGTGTCCAAAGCAGGGGAATGAATGTCTGGTCGTTTGTGCCACAAGTGGGATTTTTGGACTGTTCTATGATTCATTTGTTTGGTTTCCTGATATCCATGATTACAAGCACCAAAATTCAAAAGCCTCAATCATCTTTTGATCCCATTTCTTCAAAATCCAACTTTCACATCCACAGAGCATCACACACACACCCCTTACACGGTCATTTATGAAACCTTTTTCCTAACGAAGGCCCCTCCCCTTTCTTAGAGCTACCCGGATGGGATTCCAGAAGATCAGTTGAGATTGCTTGGCTTCCTCTCACGTCAGTACAGCACAGACGAGATTGGCAGTTGGAACCTCACTTCCAGTGACACCCTGGCTGCTCTTCTGAATCCAAACGATGGTGCCTGGGAGATGCCACAGGTAGTGTATCCAAAGGGTCACTTTAGCAGGGGCCATCTAATGGCCAAACAGAATTGCTGTGAACTAGTGACAACAAAGGCTTTTTGTTTTAAGCCAGAGATGTACTGAATGTTACTTTAAGTATACCACTTTTCTGACTACTTCCTTCACCTTTTTATACAAAAAATGTGGCATTCTTATATGGATGCATATTATAGATATGGAAATGTTAAATGGTCTTTAGATACCTCCTGCTCTGTAGACTACAACTGTCAGTCTGAATGAAAAATATATATCAAAATTTAATTTTATCTCATTTCTTAGACCACATAGATTCTTCAGCATTTTTTTCTAGATATTTACCAGCCTCACCTCGTGTCACAGCTATGGACATGCATCCTTTCTTAAAACGTAACTTCTTTTCTTGCAGCTCAGGCGACTGGTTTCAAGATATATGGAACTGGGAGGCTCACTCACTGGTCCCTTACTGGACATGCTGGGAGGCAAATACCTGTGTTTTCTGGATGAAGAAGAGTTGCAGGAAATTAACCCAGCATCCATTAGGTACATTGCTGTTTCTTAGGGGGGGGGGGGTTAACTAAAGAAGGAGGAAATGACTCCTGGGCCCAGTCTGGAAATTACAATGGAAGATGATTGGGGAACAATTAGCAAGTAGGATTATCTACTTATTAGTAATTAGCAAGTCACTTGTCTAAAATGGTATTGGTTCTCCTGCTTGAGCAGGGGCTGGACTAGAAGACCTCTAAGGTCTCTTGCAGCTCATTCTATTCTATTCTAAAGAAGCATGACTCAAGTGAGGAACAGGTATTTTGAGGAGATTAATTAGTAAATATGAATGATGGCTGCTCTCATAGAAAAAATACAGTACAATATAAAACATACCAATACAAAGCAAAAACACAACAGCATTACTACTACTAAAAGATCATCCATCCTACTATTCTTCTTCTGTGTGATTGCCAACATATGGCTGTCCTTATTCTTTTTTATTCTAAGCAGATGGAATTTCATGATAGAAATGATAAATATGGTTATGCAGGGAATCCCTGGTTTACGAGCGTTCCCTTAGCGAACGTTTGAAGTTACACGATAAGCAGCCCCTAGCATTTACGAACAAGTTCCCAAATTATGAATGTTGCAGCACCACAGCAGTTGTTCGAACGACCACATTCACCCCGCCTGTCCCCCTACTTCCCCCCCACCCCCCCCGGGCCATATCTTCACAGGCACTCTAAAGTGAAGAGTCACTTGCCTTGCCAAGGTCTCCTCTTTGTCATGCTTCATTGCATCAGGCTCTCGGTGCATTTGCAGAGAATAGAGGTGCAACACACTCATGATCATGCGAGATCAGTAGCACTATTCTCTGCAAATTGAGGCCTGGATATTTGCAAACGGAGGGAAGGCTTCGGTCCTTCAGGCCTTCCCTCCGTTTGCCGTTTCCATATCGAAGCCTTTGGGGAGATTGCGTTCCTGTGGGCTTTGGCAGCCCTTTGCAAAAAGCTTTTGTTGGCACCAGAGCAGCTTGGGAGGAGCGGGCACATCCCTCCGAAGCTCTATTCCTCCTGGCAAAGGCTTTTTAAAAGCGGGACACAATCTTCAAGCGCTTTGCTGACGAGAAAGGAGGCCCGGAGGGCCATGCGCGGCTTTCCAAGCCTTTTTTTGGTTGCCGGAAGCCCCGTCAAGTAGATCTCTGGTGAGAAAGGAGGCCCGGAAGGATCCAAGTGGCCCTCTGGGCCTCCTTTTTTGTTGCCAGAGGCCTTGTCAAGCCGGAGGCCTTTCCAAGAAGGAAAAGAAACAGGTGGAGATGAGACCGATCTTCATAAGGTAAGTCACCCAGTAAGGCAGGATGGGGGTGGGAAAGCAATTGTGGGGACCCCAGAGGAGGCAGAATGCACTATCTGTTGGCCAGGGGAGGCCTTGGGTGATTGGAAGTAGATGGTCTGTCCCATCACTAGCCCCCCCCACCCATGGCCTTCCCCCCCAAGATACCTCAAGGGCACTTAACAAGCCACACCTTCTATTATCGAATGTGTGGGCGAAGGGCGGAAGGCATCTCGTTCAAGGTATGAGATTCACTCCCAGGACTCCTTGGCTTGCAAATAGAATGGGCAGGCTCCATTACCTTTGTAACTCCATTACCTTTGTAATTTGGCTTTTCCCAAGCTGATGTTCTCCAGAAGTTGAATACTGGAAGAAGCAGGAGTGGGATTCAAAAATCCCAGCAACCGGTTCACTGTCCGGTTGCTGGGCAGGCGGGGCCTACCAGAACTTCCTGTTTCCGGCTTCTGGTGGGTCTCCAGAGCCTGGGGAGACCGTTTTCGCCCTCCCAAAGGTCCAGAGGCAAAAACAGCCTCTCCCGGCCTCTGGAGGCCCATCAGAAGCTGGAAACAGGCCTCTTTGGCAACTTTCCGGGACGGCTGTTTTTCACCTTCCCAAGGGTCGGGAGGCCTCCCCCAGGCCTCGGGGGGGCGGGGGCGGGGGGGGAGGAGCTGCCTCCCTTGGGCTCTGGAGGCCCTCAGAAAGCTGGAATCAGGCTGGTTTCTGGACTTCCAGGAGGCCCATTTTTCTCCCTCCCAGAGCCTCCACGCAGACCCTGCACTTACCTTCATGGGAAATGGGCCCCATGGAGACTCTTGGGAGGGGTGGGGTGGACGGGGCCAGCCAGCTGGTTGAAATGCCACTTCGGTGAACCAGATGTAACTTTAACATCCGGTTCTCCTGAAACCGATCTGAATCCGTAGAATCCCACCCCTGGGAAGAAGTCACACTAAGGGAGGCAAAGTCACCTTTTGGGACTTTGAAAAAGGTGTAGAGTAGAATAACTAAAATGATTAAGGGCCTGGAAACTAAAACATGTGCAGAACTATTGCAGGAATGGTATATGGCTGTTCTAGAGAAAGGAAGGACTAAGGGTGATATGTTAGCAGTATTCCAGTATTTAAGGGGTTGCCACAAAGAAGAGGGGGTCAACCTGTTTTCCAAAGCACCAGAAGTCAAGACAAGAAACAGTGAATGGAAACTAATCAAGGAGAGAAGCAGTTTGGAATTAAGGCAAAACTTTCTAACAGAACAATTAACCAGTGTAGCAGTTTGCCTTCAGAAGTTGTGGGTGCATCATCACTGGAGGTCTTTAAGAAGAGACTGGGTACCACTTGCAATGCTATAGGTATAATGCTTGAGCAGGGATTGGACTAGAAGACGTCCAAGGTCCTTCCAGCTCTATTCTAATTGAGATGCTTTGTAGGTTCAGCCTTCTCTAACCTGGTGCCCTTTAAATATTTCAGAAATGAGACCTGCAGATAGTAAAGAGAATTAAATATCTAGGCATCCAGTTAACAGCAAAATGTGCAACAATTAAAGAGGATAACTATACAAAACTAATGCAACAAATTAAGCTGGATCTGGAGAAATGGAAGAACTTACAACTATCTCTAATAGGGAGGATAGCCACTATAAAAATGAATATATTACCGAAACTACTTTTTTTATTTCAAACAATACCGATAAGAATAGAGAAAAAATACTTTGAGGAACTAAATAAAACAATTTTGAAGTAAGGAAAAAAGAAGAATAAAATTGAAATTATTACAGGAATCCAAAAGCAATAGGGATTTTGGATTATCAGACTGGGTAATTACTATCAGGAATCTGTACTTACATGGATAAAGAAATGGATAAACTTGAAACATAGAAGATCTTCAATTAGAATGGCACACTTTCTGAAAGGAGTATGATACATAGATATTTTCAAAGACAGTTTCAAAGAAGAACGCTTTACTTCAGGTATGGGGAAAAATTAAATTACAAAACTACATAAAAATACCAGCCTGGCTTTCCACAATGGAAGCATCGGTACATCCAAATCTTATTAATCTGGAAAAAATTGTACTTTATAAAGACATTTTAAATGAGAATGATGAACTTAAAACTAGACAACAATTACAAAACTAAGGGGTGGATTTAGCATGGTGGCCACATTTGCAATTATAAACAAGATATGAGAAAGATGCAGAAACATGGGGTTTCTATAAAGAACCAACAGTGCTTGATAAGATATTATTAGGGAAGATAAAAAACTGATTAAAATATATATATATAACTATTTATTAAGTTATAAAATGGAAGAGGAATAAGTCAAAGAAACAATTGTATGGGCAATTTTTTTTAGTTATACTATAGAACTAGACAAATGGCAAAAAACTATGGGATAGGAACTATAAACTGACAATGCTAGTGCATAGAAGGAAAATCTTTATAAAATGCTTTATAGGTGGCATCTTACTGGCAAGATTGGCAAGAATGTTTAGCAACATGTCCCCCAAATGTTGGAAGTGTAATCAAACTCCAGGTACTTATTATCATATGTGGTGGACTTGTACGAAAGCTAGAAAATATTGGATGAAAATGCACACATGGTTGGAAAAGATGTTTAAGCAACACATAGATTTGAGACCAGAAATATTTTTGTTGGGTATAATGCCAGAAGGATATGATAAAGGGACTGTATACTTAGTTTTGTATGTATTGACAGCTGCAAGGATTGTATTTGCACAATATTGGAAAAATGAGAACACCCCATAAGATGAGGATGTAATTCAGAAAATACTAGACTGTGCAGAAATGAATAGATTGACATTAAAAATAAGGGGCAAAGAAGACACAGAATATTACTTAACATGGAACAGATTTATGAATGGTTAGAGATAAGAGGTAGAAATTAGGTGAAGAAAGATTATTGTTATCTATGAATTAAGTACAAAGAGGGTTAATTATTATAAACATGTTGATATTACTTAGAGAACTATAAGCTAATACAAACAAATTTAGTGAAAATTATTTTGCTACACTATCATTATTGTTATGAATATATATGTTGATACTTCTGTTTATTTTTTTCTTGCTTTTTCATAAATGATATGCCCTGACAATACACTGTATTCAAAATGTTTATGAATAAAAATAAAACATATACTAAAATGAATAAATAAATATTTCAGAAATATTCCTGGATTTTTTTGTAGAATCTCATTGACTAAGTCTGATCTTTTACATGTTAAATTCCTTAGGCATGCTGAGAAGTTAGATATTTCCACTTGTGCCCAAGCGAAGAAGGATATCCTGTACCAAAAGGCCCACACTGCGTTTGCCAACCAAGAAGAAACACATGCCTATTATCCTCTTATCCAGCCATATCTAGGTACATTTGATAAGCTATTAAGGTGCTTCCATTCTTGCTGTTTCCTCCAGAATTAATTCACCTACTTTATCTTTAATAATCTGACATGGGGGCACATCTAAAGATCATTTTACCCCCCATTAGCATGATATCCATACTATTCACAAATTATATGATGTCTTCTCCAAAATGTCTTTCAGGCTCTATTTTCCTACAAAAATCCATTGTGTAATCTCTAACAACTTTTGTGACTGGGCTTCCATTGTCTTTCATCCAATACTATTTTAGAACTATTTCGAAAGGACTAAAATGGATAATGACGATGATCAAATCAAACTCTGAGAATGTGGGGATAGGAAATTGATTAGACAAGAAGAAAATACGATGGGAATAATGGATTAACATGCATAGATTTATTCACATTTCAATGTTAATTATATCAACATTATTAAATGTAGAATCTTACAGGTTTTGGAAGAGGGGTGTAGAAAGTTCTTGTTTACATGATGGAAATAGTAACTTATCTAGAGACATCATCTTCCACCCCAACTTTAACCATTTTTTACTTAAATCAGTTTGGATTCAAGAAGGATTATGAAGAAGGATATCATGTTACCTTTCCCACAGAAATCTAACTCTTTTTTGTCTTTTAAAGGGGGAGCTCCTGTTGAAGAGCTGAAAAAGCTGGCTAGATCTCATGTTGGAATGGATATTGAAACATTTATTAATTTAAATCCGGAAGAAGTAAAGGTTAGTTCTGACATTGTGTCATATATTGAATATAAGGCAATGTGGGATTATGTCAAGGTTATCAAAGGGCTTCTCCAGCCCCACCCCACCCTGGCCTAAAAAAAGACCTGTCTAAAATTGGGGATGAGATCTTGACCCCCACAGAAGGGGCACGCAATCTTGGTGTCCTCCTGGATGTACGGCTGTCTTTGGAAGATCATATTACAGCCGTCTCCAGGGGGGCTTTTTATCAGGTTCGCCTGATACGCCAGATGCGGCCCTTTCTTGATCGGGACGCCTTACGCACAGTCACTCATGCCCTGGTCACCTCCCGTCTGGACTACTGTAATGCCCTCTACATGGGGCTCCCTGCGGGGAGCACTCGGAGGCTTCAACTGGTACAGAATGCAGCCGCGCGGGTGGTTATGGGGGCGTCGAGATACTCCCACGTGACGCCCCTCCTGCGCGAGCTGCATTGGTTGCCAGTGGCCTTCCGGGTTCGCTTTAAAGTACTGGTTTTGGTCTTTAAAGCGCTCCATGGCATCGGACCAGGATACTTACAAGACCGCATTCTGCCAGTAGTCTCCCACCGACCGGTGCGCTCCCACAGAGAGGGTCTCCTCCGGGTCCCGACGCCTTCTATGTGTCGTCTGGTGACCCCGAGGAATAGGGCCTTCTCTGTGGGGGCACCCGCCCTTTGGAATGGGATGCCCCCTGGATTACGAACGACTAGTGACCTGAGGGCCTTCAGACGTGATCTGAAGACCTGGCTCTTCGAGCAGGCCGGCCTGAGCTGACTCAAATGGGATTTTAAATGGGGTTTTTGGATTGGTTGGGATGGGTGTACAAAGTTTTAATTTATTTTAATTGGGATTTTTAGATTTTTATAGGGACAGCCTAGGGTTTAATTCTTTTTTAACTATTTATATTTGTATACATGTATTTTAGTTGGCTGTTCACCGCCCTGAGTCCTTCGGGAGAAGGGCGGTATATAAAACCTAGAATAAAATAAATAAATAAATAAATAAAATCATAAAATTTTATGGCGTTCTTATCCTGGGCAATATCATCCTGAGGGCCTTGCATATATTTTCATGAACAGACTAAACTGTTGCAAGTGTCACACAAAAACATAACCAGCATCTTTGAAGGGCTTCTGGATGTGGAGGATGATGTGAACCTATTGTGAGGATATTTCCCTAGTTTGTTCCTTGGTGCAATTTATTTTATCAAGCGGCTTCAGAAAATTATTAGCATCCAAGGTGGAATAGGAAAAGCTGTTAAAAGTGTTTTAAAGTTCACAAGTGTATTATGTAAATGAGAGCTGTATTTATAATGCTTTTTGGATAAAAGGAATGGGGGAAGAAATAATCATCAACAGAAAAGCTGGTTGTGATGCTACTCCCTGAATCAGCAAAGGTATTGCAACTCTATTGCAGAAACTCCATGTCACGGATGTGAAAGAACTGCTTGGTGTTTATTTGCCTGACTTGAAAGAAGTTGAAAACCATCCTTCTGTTGCCATGTGGATCAAGAACAACTTTCAGTCTGAACTGGATTCCCTTGGGATTGGCCTGGTTGGAGGCAGGGCGTCTGTGTTCTCCACTTCTATGGGCAGCACTGTGTCAAGTGTGTCTCTCAGTACAAAATCTGATGATGCATTAACTGCCACCTCCCCTGTTATCCCGATCATGGAATCAACCTTATCTAGTCCAGGCAACATTAATGTTACTATCCCTAGCACTCATTCTGCCTCCTCGGATTTGAACCCAATTGTTTCTAGAGATGCTACTGAGTCCTATTCAACTCCTGTCTTCAAAATCACTCTTATGACTAATGAAATCTCTCCTTCCATTAACAATACCCAGACAACTTTTTTTGATAGAATGCCTAAAGATGCTTTCCCCACCAATATCTCTTCCAGTGTTAGAGCTGATTCAGATAATACTATGGATGGGAGAAGAAATACCCCTGTCCCCACTGAAATTACAATCAATTCCAACAGTACCATAACCAACAGAACAGACTTTCCTGTAAGTGGAATCCCAGCCCCTTTCATTGCAAGAGGGATCAACACAACGACTTCTAATGAACATATAAATTCTAGCAATGCCACCAGTAATAGCACAGCCGCACCTTCTGTCCCCACAAAGTCCTCTGTTTCAGTCCCAACTGAAATTGTAGTTCCCGCTTTGAATGTCACTGCTGCTTTCAATGAAACTGGTGGCACACCAGTCCCTCCCATCTCTACCATTGCCACTGATTTCAATAGCAGCACAGCCAGTAGAACAGTCCTTCCTTCTGTACCAACAGACTCTGTCACTGTTATCCCCACCATTTCCTTAAATGTCACAGCTGTTTCAGATGGAACATTATTCCGCAGCCCTGCAAGATATCTCAATGCAACTGTCTTAAGTAAACTTTTAACAGATTCTAACAATAGCACAGTCAGTGCCCCAATTGTTACTATCACTCCCTTAGATTCCACCATGGTTACCAGAGCTATTTCTTATAATGTTTCAGTAACTTCAAATTATACCACCAAAGACACTCTTTTCCCTGATAATGCAACAAGTAGCAATGCAATCCCTTCTGCTGAAACAACAGTAGCTTCTGATGGCAACACCACAAACAATGACCCAGCATTTCCTAGCCCTGTTATAGTTAGACATGGAACTGATGGTCTCAGTGTAACTGTTTTTCACTCGCCTACCGTTGTCATAAACTTCACTGTTGGTGCAAATACAAACACACCCAGAACTTACTTCACCTCTATCATGTCCACTATAACCAGAACATCTTCTGAGCAGCTTTCAACAGCACCTAAGCACACACTGGCTACAAACCCAGCTTTGGTCAGCAAAAAACCCATAACAATTACAGACAAACAGCCAACTGCATCAAGCAAAACGACTTTCCATTCCCAAGAAACCTCTCCCAAGACAGCTATTCCTCCACTATTCTCCCCAAATCGAACAACCTCAAAGGTGGCTACAGCTATCCAGAGCAGCAGCAGTAGCAGAGCAGATCTACCAACAAAACCACCTTTGTATCCAACTCCAAATGGCTACATTAATGTGAAACCACTAAGTGGTATGTATTTGTGTTTAATTATTTCTCAAGTTGCCTTTGTTTTACAGGAGGGTGAAACTTTTCACTAGAGAAAATTGAATAATTCTGGCATGAGATCTGAGATTAAAGTAAATAGATTTTCCTCAGGACAACAGAGATGCTGTGTTTAGAGCTTCTATGCTATGGAAATAGCTCTGAAAAATGAGGCTCCCATTATTATTCTGGGTATATTAGCTGGGCATAGAGATATTCAATTTCGTGAAAAGTTAACTATACGTCACCTCCGAGATTTGCAGAGGAGACCCTGGAGGAGGCAAATGGCCAAAGAGACATTTCAGTGTTGGCAGGTGCCTCTTGACATGCAAGTAAGTAGAAAAGTTTATTCATTGTTCACATTGCCTTCTTGTGGCTGAGCTCGTGTGAGGCCTTGAGAATGGATAGTACTGAAGATATATGCCCGTGATGGCGAACTTATGGCATGCGAGCCCCAGGCAAACTTATCTCACTGCACATGTGTGTGCCTCCCAGCTGATTTTCAGCCTCCCAGAAGCTCAAGAAAGCCTCTAAAGCCTTTGGAGGCCAAAAACCAGATCTGTTTTATCACTTCCTGTATTTCTGGAAATACCGGAAGTGATGAAACGGGCCTATTTTTTGGCCTCCAAAGGCTGCAGAGGCTTCTCTCAAGCTCTGGAAGGCCAAAAAAGCCTCAAACAGGCCAAAAATCAGCTGGGAGGCACAGTGCAGGTAAGTAGGGGGAATCGCGCGTGCATGCACAGGGGCCTTGGGGGGGGGCACACGCATTGCCTTCTGGGTGTTGGCACGCGAGTGCACATGCACGAGCAATTTTTGGCACAGGAGCCCAAAAAGTTTAGCCATCGCTGATATATGCCTTCTGGGACTGCCCTGTACTTTCTTCCTCCATACAGTTGGAATGCAAATACAATTCTCCACTCAGTTCTCTGCCCCTCTCATAGTTTGGGGCTGTAACTCTGAATTGGCTGTGGGAACTATCTGTGGAGGACCAGAAGTGGTTGACCAACCTCATAAACCTAATTAGATTAGATCTAATTAGGGTTTCAATGAAAGATCAACAGGGAGTATTAGAGATGTAGGCTAGAATGGTTTTTTTTTTTTTAAATCCCAAAGATTATAATACTTCCATATTGTAGCATAGATAACATATCTTATGCCATCAAGTGCTCAGTTTGAAGAAGAATTTATCTTTAGTGTCAGATTTCTCCTGTAACAATTTAGACTAAAACAGTTAATCCCAAAGAATTATTAACTGCTCACAAAAGAAGAATTTCAGCAAGCATATTACTTTCAAGTAAGAAGCCTCTGTATCAGGGCTTCTCAACCACGCTGGCTAGAGAATTCTGGGAGTTGAAGTCCACACATTTTAGAATGACCAAGGTTGAGAAACTTTGGTTTATATAGACAAAGTTCTAAAGTGATTTTTCCTCCTGTGGAATTGAAGGTGAGGCACACTTCTGTTTTTGATTTGGAGATGGTGGCTAGATTTTTTATCACCAGCTCTCATGTTCATTTCCATTCAAGTGAACACTCATCTGAACACCCAGAACGGAGAGAGTTCAAGGACAGCCATGTTGCCTACTTGTTTGCAAACCCACCTGTGCTTAGGTAGCTGCTTAAAGAACAACTTTGGATTCTGAAATGCACATGACATCCATTAAGTTATAACAATACTTTCTGTTATATAAATCTTTGTCTGTAATTTCATTTCACCCTTCTATAAGGAGAAATATGAAGAACCTCCAGATCACTGAAAGTGATATGAGCTTACATATAGAAGATTAGGTTGTAATGGGATATCAAGAAATAACTGAGAAAATATACAGGAGGAGGCATGACTATGGATCAAAGATCTAGTTCTCCCTCACTTTTTTAGGACAAGACCTTCATCTTGATTAAAACTGATAGAGGGTAAGACCTGCTATTGCTTTAAAAGCCAAGATACCAGACATGGATTTAGCTAACCGTAGCCATAAAGCTGCCTAGTTCATTGCACTAAACCACAGGTGTTAATTATAATTTGTTGATAAATTATGTTTGGATGACTACAGGCATCATGCTTATCCATAAACAATGAGCTGCAAACTTCAACGATCAGTTCATCTATTGCATTAAACCCAAAGAAGCAAACCACATAATGACTCCACATGATCTATGGATCCAGCCAGAGTAACTTTTTATATTATTTGTACTGTGAACATGATCTACTCATTGTTGTTGAATCTGAGCTTGTATTGAGTAATAGTCTTAAAAGAACTTAAGCCCCTTAAAATGCAAGGGACAGATCTTGATTCCTCTTTATTTTCTCCATGCAGCATCAGCTTTAAAAACATCACTCAGCTGGACAGTTCTGGCATTGTCTCTCACCATTGGAATCTCAATTCAGAAGTTTCTCTAAAAATATGATTATTTTAATCCCACCTTAACAATTATTGGTGATGGTATCCGTAATACTTTCAAAATTCTACTGCAAAAGCCATATGGACTCTTGGAAAGATATCAGTGCTACGTAGACTATGTCTATGTGGACAGGTGCCAAACTTTATATAGAAAATCACTGCACCATTATTGCTTGAAGATGAACCTGCATTTATTGTCCCTTTCCTGTGCCCTAATTGGTTATATTAGTTGAACATAACATGGTCATATTTCCAATGCATGGAGCTGCTACCTTTCCACTGGAGTTTTTCAGTTCTGATTGGAAACAACTTGAAACGTATTTTTTCAGCATCTGTCTTGGCACCTGGAGTTTAGCAGCAGCAGCAAAACTATTTGATTCCCAGCAAAAAGAAGAAAAGGACTATCAATTCAGACAAATTTTCTAGATGTACTAACTGACTGTATCCTGCATTGGAGGCTGGCTTCAATAATTGCAGGTGGTCCTTGGCTTACGGCCACAATTGAGCTCAAAATCTCTGTTGTTAAGTGAGACATTTGTTAAGTGAATTTTGCCCCATTTTACGATCTTTGTTGCCATAATTGTTAAGTGAATCACTGCAGTTGATAAGTTAGTAACCCAGTTGTTAAGTGAATCTGGTTTCCCCATTGACTTTGCTTGTCAAAAAGGGATCCCATGATCCTGGACACAGCAACCGTCATAAGCATGAACCAGTTGCCAAGCACCTGAATTTTGATCACATGTTCCTGGGGATGCTAACAAAGATAAGTGTGAAAAATGGTCAGAAGTTACTTTTTTCAGTGCTGTTGTACCTTTGAACGGTCACTAAATGAACTGTTGTAAGTCAAGGCTGTTGTATTGCCAAAGATCTAAGCAAATGCCCATCTCCCTTATGAATATCTAGTCCAGTATTTGATTCTGAGGTTGTTTGCTTTATCTCTGTATGAACACTTCTGGTTTGTCCATGATGAGAAAATGCTTAGCTTCTCAGCAGAATGCTCATGTCACAACCAGCTATGTGATCCTGCTGTTTCATAAGGTATATGTGGGAAAGAAGACTGCCCAAGTATTTGAGGGCTGGGATTATTTGACACCACAATTCTCTGGCTTTTAGTGGTCTGATGATATCTCCTCGGATGTCCCTTACCATTTACTAGCTTCAAATTTCAAACCAGTTATTTTTCTCAAATGGATCTGGAAGCAATCATTCATATCCTCTGAATTTTGCATCATCACAGAAGAATTTAAATAGAACTTTTCATCTTGCAATTAAGTAATTAAGATTTTAGTTAAATCACTGCTGCAGATGCACAGCCCTGGAACTGCCTGCCCTACTCAGGTTTTGATAAATTGTATGTTTTGGCAAGAGAAATGTTCTTAAATATATAGGGAATAGTTGTATAAGATAGATTCAATTATTTTCATTTCATTAAGCTTACATTTTAAATCATTTAGCTGTATTCTGGCCCTGTCCACTCATCTTAAGTAGAATCCCTAATGTGTTTGTCACTCAAAGTCCAAATGCATGGCTCAGATAACTCCCCTCTGCATCCCCAAAGATTGTGCAGTTTGATTGTGCATCACGGGAAGGATCGGGTCCTCATGAAAACGAAGTTTGGTTAACATGAAATGGATTGGGAGTGACTGGGAGGCAGGAATGAGTCTTTCCCACAAATTCCATACGCTGAAATAGCATTTTCTCCAAAAATCTGCCAATCAGATGGCTTTAGTTATACACCTGGAAGCTGTGCATTTGTGGGGTTTCACTTGAGTAATTTAGTCCAGAGGTAACTGAAAGCACATTAGGATATATATTCTGAAATGAATATAGTAAACCATTTAATTTCAATTTACTGGCTGCTAGGTTCCCAGATTTCCCTCTTCCTAAATCATTCACACTTGTGACTTATATGTTATATTAATCTTTATATTGGTGATTGGATTTAAAGTTTCTACTTTCCTATTTGCTGGAATGATTTGTTAGAGTTTCTAGGTTGATCAAATGTCCTTTGTATTGATGGGGCTGTCCCAAGAGAAATGATAGAGGGCCACTTCGGAGAGCCAATGGAATGGCATTCAGAAAAAGCCTCTGGAAATCAGATTAGTGCCATGAGAATTTCTACATGAAGAGTGTCTCAAAGAGTAATGACTGTATTTGCATGACACTTTTGTCAGAGTAAAACGTATTTATTCATGGTTAACTATTAATGTTAATTTGTATGACTCAGTCTCTCTCTCTCTATCTCAAGTTAAGAGAACAGCAACTAAGATAATCAAAGGTCTGGAGACCTAAACATACGAAGAACGGCTGCAGGATTTGGCTATGGCTAGTTTAGAAAAAAGGAGTATGGGTGACATGGTGGCTGTATTCCATTATTTGGGGGGCTGCCACAAAGAAGGGGGGGGGCGTCAAATTATTCTTCAAAGCCCCAGAGGGCAGGACAAAGAGAGAAGCAACCTGGAATTAAAGAGAAACTTCCTAACAGTGAGGACAATTAACCAGTGGAATGGCTTGCCACCAGAAGTTGTGGATGCTTCATCTCTGTAGGTTTTAAAGAAGAAACTAGACAGTCACTTATCTGAAATGGTATAGGATCTCCTGCTTAAGCAGTGGGCTGGATTAGAAGATCTCCAAGGTGTCTTCCAGCTATCCCATCCCATCCCATCTGTTAGCCTGCCTGGCAAGTTCCAGACCCATCTGCAACTGTTTTGTTTGTTGAAGGTGGTTAGACTGTTTTCCCAACAATAGCCAATCAAGCTTTTGTGTATTGCTTGGTACTTCTTTCTTTCTCTCCTTGTGAACAGACTTAACAGATTTAAATTGTTTAATATTTCCTGTTTCTGGCACTCAGCTTCAACCCAGCCCCTTCAACTCTATGATCAGCAGAGTCTGTAGATCACATGATTCATACATTTCTATGTGAAGATTTGGAAAGCAGGTTATTGTCAATTCTGTATTATCCCTAATGTATGTTCTTGAAAACAAAAATTGGTTGGAAAAATATTGTGATAGAGAAAAACCAAATTCAGATACTGGAAAAGCAATACCATATATATGAAGACCTAAATAACTTTTGTCATTGTTGCCAAGAAAGTTCAATAGTTAGTGTATCCTTTCCCTCCATTTGTCTTTCTTTCCAACTGTCCACATCCTCCTTTGCTTGTTCAGATGCCTGGTAACCCTAGGACAGAGCTTCTCAATCTTTCTGGCTTTGCGAGCCAGTTGGGGGGAGGGGATGCAAGCGGCATGCACGCACACATGGGCATGCAGCTGCATTTGCACAAGTGGCGGGCATGTATGCACACTGCCAAATGGAGAGCGTGCGCACACACTCACCCACCATTTCCGTGCCCTACTTCCAAATACCTAAATGCCTATTAGTAGCCCCCTGCCCTAGGAGACCATATTCTTATCTCTGTTAAGGGTAATATTAGATAAGGGTGTCTCTTTCTTGTTTACCTCTCTACCTGTCTAGGTAAATTTACAATAAGAATTTATTGTGTAGATGTCTCCTCATAAAGTTAACCCTCCAAAATGGCATCTGTAGGTGTGTGCTTCTATTTTGGAGATTAAAAAAGTAGGATCAAATATCCTCAAACACTAGATTTATTCACTTCTGTTTGCACAAGGCGCTCTTCACTTGCAGAGATGAACTTGAGTGGTGGTGCCCAGTTGAAACAAGAAGCCAAATGGTCATGTAGCAGAAGGTGCACGTTCAGTGCTCAGCCTTGCTTCTCATACCCCTGCAGAAACAATATCAGAAATAAAAATCTGGTCATTGAAAATACTATGAATTTTTAGTACAGCTCTGGAAATTAGTCTAGAGAAATGGGCTACAGTAGCAATAAAGCATGGTAAACTCATGAACAATAATGGAATTGAAATGCTGAGTGGCCAAATCCCCAAGAGCGAATGGGATGAAGCCTACAAATACCTGGGCATTTTACTGTTGAATAACATCAAGCATGGACAAATTAATATTGTGATTAGTAAGGAATATATCCAAAGAGTGAGAAAAGTGCTAAAAATAAATCAAAGCTATCGATACTTGGGCCATACCTATGATACAATATCGTGCTGAAATTATTCTCTGGACTGAAATGGACATCTGGACCAAAAAAATGAGAAAACTCTTGACTATTGCTTTCATTGTCATAATAATTTCTCCAATAATTCAACTATCTTATATCGAATTCCATCATTGTAAAGTATGCCCATTGTCAATTCTATGCTACCTTGAGGATCCATGAAGTAGATTTGAATAAATCTGGCTTTCTGGTTGAGAGTTTGGCATTAAACGTCCAATATTAGGATACATTTTCCCTTGAATATCACAGAAGGAATTCTTGTTGGAAGGAACAACAGAATAACAGAGTAGGAAGGAACCTTGGAGGTCTTCTAGTCCAACCCCCTCTTCAAGCAACCTGCTGTCCAATCTCTTCTTGCAAACCTCCAGCAATGGAGCACCCACAATTTCTGGAATAAAATTGCTCTCTGTTAATTGTTCTCCCTGTCAGGAAATTCCTCCTTAGTTCCAGGTTGCTTCTCTCCTTGACTGGTTTCCATCCGTTGCTTCTTGTCCTGCCTTCTGGTGCTTAGGAGAATAGGTTGACCCCCCCACTTCTTTGTGGTAGCACCTCAAAATATTGGAACATTGCTGTCCTGTCGCCCAGCTCCTGTTCATGAGGTCATCTTTGTTGCACTTCTCTGCTCTCTTTCCAGAGTCTCAATATCTTTTTTATATCGTGGTGATCAAAACTGGATGCAGCATTCCAAGTGTAGTCCTACTGAAGCATTTTAAGGTGGTACAAATACTTCACGTGACCTTGGTTCTAGTGTTAATGCAGCCTGGAGTTGTTTTGGCTTTTCTGACTATTGCCACACAGTGCTGACTCCTGGGACTCCAAGATTCCTCTCCCTGTTACTGGTATTGAGCCAGACTCCATCTATTTTATTTGTTTTTTCATTGTCTAAGTGCAAAACTATATTTTTTCTCACCATTGAATTTCATTTTGTTAGCTAGAGCCCAATGTTCAAATCTGTTGAGATTCTTGCACACACACACACACACAGAAAGAGAGAGAGAGAAATACAGAGTGGGAGGAAGATAGGGAGAGGGGGAGAAAGATACAGATAGAGGGAGAGAAGGGAGAGAGAAAAGGAGAAAAAGAGAAGGAGAAATTAGAAAATGATGGAGGGAGAGAATGAGAGGAAAAAGATATGAGAGAGAAGGAGAGGGAGAGAGAGAAATGAGACAAACGGGGAGAAAAAGAAAGATGAGAAAATGAGAGGAAAAAATGGAGAGGGAGAGAAATGAGAAAAGGGGAGAAAAAGAAATGAGAATGATGGAGGGAGAGAAATGAGAGGAAAAAGAAACAAATGAGAGAGAGAGAAGGGAGACGGAGAGGGAGACAGAAATAAGAGAGAACTGGAGGGGGGGGAAGAGAGGAAAACAAAGAGATGGGGGAGAGAAAGAAAAAGGGAGAGAGAGAGGACCAAGAAAAACAAATGGAAGGGAGAGAGGGAGAGAGAGAGAGACCCATTTCCCACTGGATAGGTGTGGCTGGGGGGACATGTGACTAGGTGGGAGTGATGTTGAGTTGGCCATGCCCTCCCAGGTTTTGTGGCTCCCGGTGTTTTCTGTGGGAAACGGGTCCAAATGGATCTTTGAGTATTTAAGGTTGCAGACTCCTAGGTGTTCATGGATCTGTTGCTTAATTTTCCAGGATCTTCCCAGGTATTGATGTCAGACTGAGTGATCGTTAGTTCCCTGGATCTAGTTCTTCCTTTTTCTGAAGATGAGAATCACACCAGCTGTTTTCCAGTCCTTTGGTTGGTGTTCCAGGATCTTTGAAAGATACGGTTCAATGTTTCCAAGAGCATAATCCATCTGGTCCTGGTGATTTGAACCTCTAGAGTGGACAGGGGTTCTCTTACCATTTTCTTGCTTATTTTAATTTATTCCAAGTCTTGTCTTTTTCTGGTAGGTTGGGCTATTTTTTCTTTTTGCGTGAAAAATTAATTAAAGAGCTCTGCTTCCTCCCTGCTCCCCATCACTTCCTTGCCATCTTTTCCCATTAATGAAAATATTGTTTTTCTTGTTTTTTTACATGTTGAAAGAAACCTTTTTATTATTATTTTGAGATTTGTTGCCAGCCTTAGTTCATTCTGAGCCTTAGCTTTCCTGACTTCATCTTTGCAGATTTAGGCTATATGCTGGTATTCTGCCTTAGTTATGTGTCCCTCTTTCCATTTTAGTATATATAAGGATAACTTTTTGTCTTTCAGTTTATCATAAAGTTCTTTGCACAACCATGCTGGTTTCTTTTTCTGTAGTATTGTGTTGGCCTGGGCTTTTATAATCAATTTTTTCAGTTTCCCAGGCTTCTTTGTTTTCCTCCTTAAACTTTTCACCTGTGGAATCCTTCCCAAAGCTCTTTCTAATTTTGTTGAAATCAGCCCTTTCAAAGTAAGACGCTGGTTTGATTATGTTCTATTGCTTATGTCAATTGAATTCCAGTGTGACATGATCATTCTCACCCAAAGTTACTGCAATTTCACACCTCTCTATCATTTCTTCTATGTTAGGACTAGAATAGCTGATGCTCTAGTTCTCTGTTCTACCTTTTGGATGACAAAGGTAAGTTGGTCAGGAACCTGTTCAATCTCCCACTTGAAGCAGAGTTTGAGGTGGGGGGAGGGAAAACTACACAAGACTAGCATGGTTACACAAAGAGCTCTCTGACAAATTAATGGACAAAAAGGTCAAATATAAAAAATGGAAAGAGAGGCACATAACTAAAACAGAATACCAACAAATAGCCCAAATCTGCAAAGAGTGAGTCAGGAAAGCTAAAGTTCAGAATGAGCTAAATTTGCAATTAATGCCAAAAATAACAGATTAACAGATAATCAGAGTTGGAAGAGACCTTATAGGTCATCTAGTCCAACCCCCCTGCCCAAGTGGGAGACCTTACACCATTTCTGACAAATGGCAGTCCAATCTCTTCTTGAAGGTCTCAAGTGATGGCGCTCCCACAACTTTCGAGGGCAACTTCTGTTCCATTGGTTGATTGTTCTCACTGTCAGAAAGTTTCTCCTTATTTCCAGGTTGAATCTCTCCTTGATCAGTTTCCATCCATTATTCCTTGTCTGGCCTACAGGCACTTTAAAAAATAGCTTGACCCCTTCCTCCCTTTGGCAGCTCCTCAAATATTGGAAGACTGCTATCACGTTTCCCCTGGTCCTTCTCTTTACTAGACTAGCCAAGCCCAGTTCCTGCAACCGTTCTTCATATGTTTTAGGCTCCAGTCCCCTAATCATCCTGGTTGCTTTTCTCTGTACTTTTTCTAGAGTCTCAACATCTTTTTTATAATGTGGTGACCAAAACTGGATGCAGTACTCTAGGTGTGGTCTTACTAAGGCTTTATAGAGTGGTATTAGTACCTCCCTTGATCTTGACTGTATTCCTTTGTTAATGCAGCTTAGGATTGCATTAGCTTTTTTGGCTGCTGCTGCACACTACTGGCTCCTATTTAGCTGGTTGTCCACTAAGATTCCAAGATCCCTCTATAACAAAGTCTTTTTTTTAATATGTAAGGAACAAGAAGGAAGTCAAGGAAACAATAAGTCCACTAATGGCATCAGAGGGCATGAAGGTGATGGGCAGCAGAGAGACAGCAGGACTGCTTAATTTCTTTGCATCTGTTTTTACGCAAAAGGAAGAAATAGCCCAATCTATCTACCCTGGACCAGATGGTTTCCATCCCAGGGTTCTGAAGGAGCTGACAGACGTTATCTCGGAGCCACTGAGCATAATCTTTCAGAGCTCTTGTAGCACAAGGGAATTATGAGAGGACTGGAAAACAGTTTATTTGGTTCAAATCTTCAAAAAGGAAAACAATGGATCCAGGAATTATAGGCCAATCAGATTGACATCAATAACTGTCAAAATTCTGAAAAAGAGAATCAAGCAGAGAATTTGTGAGCACCTACAAATGAACAAGGTTACTAGATTACTAGAAACCAGCATGAGTTTGTTAAAAACAGATTATGCCAGACAAGCCATATATTCTTTTTTGATAAAGTGCCTAAAGTCGTAGACAAGTGAAATGCTGTGAGTCTATACTTGGATTTCAGTAAAGTATTGGACCCATAGCCTACTTCTTGATAAGATAAAAAAAATGTGAGATAGAGAATTCCATCACCGGATGGATTCATAATTGGCTGACCAATTGGACTCGGTGTGTGGTCTTTAATTAAGCTACACCTACATGGAGGGAAGTATGCAGGGGGTATCCCAATGTTCTGTCTTGGGACCGATAGTCTTCAGCATTTTCATAATAATAGAAGGGAAACTCATCAAATTTGCAGATGACAGAAACTGTTAGGAATTGCTAACACTTTGGAAAACAGACTCAAGAATTTTGACAGACTTGAGCATTCAACAAGATGCAGTTTGGTGGTGAGGAAATTAAGGTTCTGCAATTAGTCTGGAAAAATCAAATGTGTTAGTCCAGAATAGGTGGCAACTTGGCTCTGTAGTAGTAACTGTGAGAGAGATCTAGGTGTCTTAGTGGAGCGGTCCCCAACATTTCCAACTTGGCAGTTTAACCCAGCGTGGGCAGCAGTGGCATGTGAGTGGCAGGCGTACACATGCATGCACACATGGCTCCATATGTGCAAGTGAGGCATACATATGCCCTCCACTTGCATGGATGGAGCTTCACAGTTGGGGACCCCTGTCTTATTCTGTTTCCCTGAAAATACAACCTACCCTGAAAATAAGTCCTAGCTTGATTTTTACATGTAATATAAGCCCTACCCCCAAAATAAGCCCTAATTAAGATCCCGCCCACTCCAGAGTGCATGGGTAAAAATTAAGCTGGGAGGGTGGGGGGGATGGAGCTGTCCTATTACTTCCCTTTGGACAATTGTAGCCAGTACTTGCACACCCCAACATCTGCCTTGCCGGCCCATTTCTTCTGCAGCAAGACTGGCAAGGCTTTCCTGAAGGCCTCAGGAGCTGATAACAAAGCTCTGGATTGATCCAGAGCTCTGTTATCTGCTGCAGCGGCCTTCAGAAAAGCCTTGCTGGCCGCAGCAGAAGTTCCTGAAGGCCTCTGACTATGAAAAGGAGGCCGGGCACAACACAGGCAAGTGAGGTTAGTCAGTGGATGATGCCCCCTGAAAATAAGACTTGGTGCCTTTTTTGGTGGCAAAAAAAATACAAGGCAGGCTCTTATTTTCAGGGAAACATGGGTAGTGGACCACCAGTTAAGTATGAGTCAGGAATGTATTACAGCTGCCCCCCCAAAAATCAACTAATATTGTAGAGCAGCGGTTGCCAACCAGTGGGCCACTGGTGGGCCGTGAGAAAATTTTGGTGGGCTGCAGAGAAATCTCACCCCCAGAGCACCCCCCACAGCAATTAATCCAGGCTGCGTGGCCCACATGGCCCACGGGAACCCTCCCTGCCCTCTCACTCCTTACCTGGCAAACTTGTCTGCTAAAGTTCTATTTTTCCTCTTTCCAACCATCTTCTGTTCTGCTCTGTTGGGAGATTTAGATTAGCTAGGAAGCAGGAAATGGTTGGATTTCTTGCTTTCTAGCTAATCTTTAGATCTTCGGCTCTGCAGAGCCGAACCTCCCTTAGGACTGAAGGTTTGCTTGCAAGCAAATTCAGTGCAGACTCACGGCAAGCAAATTTGAGAGACTGAGCTAGCCGATGGCAGATAGATAGATCACTGAATGATTCTGTGAGCAACTCTATCTGCCTGCTTTGCCTGATTTTGGGTAAAAGTTGCTCTTTTTTTATAAAAAATTCAATATTTACATACATGGTGTATTGTGAGTTAATTTTGTGAGTTAATGTCATGAGTTTGCTTGCAAGCAAATTTTATGTGACAGACTGAGCTAGCCAATGGCAGATAGATAGATTTCTGAATGAATCTGTGATTCTGTGACCAACTCAATCTGCCTGCCTGCTTTGCCTGATTTTGGGTAAAAGTTGCTCTTTTTTATAAAAAAATCAATATTTATATAAATATTTATAATATTTACATACAAGTCACATGACCACCAAGCCACACCCACAAATTAGGCCAAACTCACAGAACCAGTTAGTGGTCCCTGGGATCTAAAATTATGAGTTTGGTGGTCCCTGAGGTCCAAAAGGGTGGTGACCCCTGTTGTAGAGCACGAAAGATAAGGATTTGGAAACTAAACTTGAGCTGATGAACATTTGAGGGATTTAGGTATATCTAGCCTATTGAAGACAAGGATCGGAGGGACATGATAACTGTCTTTCATTGCTTGATTGGTTGTCAGAGAAGAGGTGAATGCCTTATTCTACAAAGCACCTGAAGGCAGGACAAGATGTAATGGGTGGAAACTTGTTAAAGAAAGATCCAACCTAAAAGGAGAAGGAAGGAGAAAGAGAGAATCCATCTAGAAGTCAGGAGAAATTTTCTGACAGTGAGAACAATTAACCAATGGAACAACTTGTCTCCTGGGTGCTCGATCACTGGAGATTTTCAAAACTAGGCTGGGCAGCCATTTGACCAGGATGGTAGAACAACTCCTGCCTTGATCAAGTGGTTGGACTAGAATATTTCTGAGCTCCCTTCCTGCCCTGTGATTTGACGTCCTTTTCCTTCTCCATGCTTATTAAGAATAAAGTTTCAGCTGTGCTTGAAGCATAGAGTCTCCAGAATATAAACACATCCTGCTAACCCTTCTCCCTGCTGCTGACAGGCCTGAGTCTTGATAGAGAAGTCTAGCAGAAAGCTTAGCTGGAACCCCACTTTATTGTTTTTAGGAACAGAAGAGTTTAAAAAAAGAATCAAATTGATAGCAAGGCTGGGCAGATATGACCTGCAGGAAAACAATGGGCACCACACAATTGGTAGTGTTGATGGGCCCGGAAAAGAAAAGAAGCAACATAAAGCTTAAGTTCCAAGATTCCTGGAAGTGGAATGATTACCCCTAAACTAACATACCCTCCTCAATTCCACACAGTTTCACTTTTATCTCTTTGTTGTTTCCCTTTCCACCTTCCATGAGCTAGTTAGCACTAATGTGAAACTTGCAGCTATCCTGACCATCTTACCAGAAGGGTAGCATACAAAACCAGAACGAACACCTGCATAAAAATGTGCACCACCCCCTGCCCCCAGAAGGCGTTTTCCTTTTGTTCCTCCCTGATATCCAGTATCTTCCTTCTATGCTATTAATCTCAAAGCAGAGGCATGCGTGGTCTTACTTTTAAGAATAATATACCCTTCGGGGAGGCCACCTTGGAGTCCTAAACCAAGGCTGTCCAGATCAGATTGCTTCTGCTTCTGGATCCACTCTCGTACAAGTGGCACATTCTGATTGTCCCTCAAATCATTTAGATTTGTGCCCAGCAGACCTTTT
The DNA here is from genome assembly GCA_023653725.1 of Bungarus multicinctus. Classification (NCBI taxonomy): domain Eukaryota; kingdom Metazoa; phylum Chordata; class Lepidosauria; order Squamata; family Elapidae; genus Bungarus; species Bungarus multicinctus. Next base: position 20,678,179 of record CM042842.1, read on the forward strand.
ATGTTTTCAGGGGTTAATTCCTACAGTACAAATAGAACAAAACCAGTTAGGAGCAATCTTCACTTTGCTGCTTTCCCAACACACACCCCCCCCCTGCATATAAGACATACATTTGACTTGCTTCAGGGAAGGGGTGAAGGGAACATTGCCCTTTGAAGTCCCTGCAAGGGAGCAGAAATGCTTCTGCTTTCCCCACATTTCACCCCACAATGATTGCAACCTTGAGAGGAGAAATGCCCAATTCTCGCAGCCTGCTCCCAGAGGGAGAGGAACCAACCAGCACAGACTCACTTAGAGGTATCCATGCCCCTTTCCCAGGTCATCATTGGGCTGCACCCATCTTGGCCTTTTCAGCCATAGGCAGACCCATAGGCAGACAAGGCGGCACACGTCTCCTGCCCATCCCCTCGGCTTCGAAAAGGAAAAGCAGCTGGAGGGTGTGGAGTGAGCAGGTGAAGATGAGGTGGGGTGAGATTGGCCTCTGGGTAAGTGCCCATTGAAAGGCAACCAAATAGGCTGATACCCAACTGCTAAGCCGTAAGTCAGGGTAAGCAGCCCATCTTGGCCTATCCCTCGCTGGAGCTTAGCTTGAGAGCACAACTGGAGCAGTTTAAGGGCAAAACTTGGAGTTCCGGCCTATAAAAGGAACATCCACACTGAAGCAGCTCATCGTCCCAATAAGTGCAAGATCTGAGGCCCATGATTTAATTAGGGTATCAGTCAGAACCCTGACAGCAAGCCAACTCTCTCAAAACTAATAAAAACGACAAGGATTCCTGAGCCCCGGACTCGAGTGAGAGTCAAAACTCCCAGCAATTAGTTTGCTGCCCGGTTGCTGGGTGGGTGGGGCCTACCGGAACTTCCTGTTTCTGGCTTCCGGTGGGCCTCCAGAGCCCAGGGAAGGCCATTTTTGTCCTCCCAAGGGTCCAGAGGCCTCTCCCGGACCTCGGGGGGGGGGGCGGCGAAAACAGCCTCCCCCAGCCTCTGGAGGCCCACTGGAAGCCAGAAACAGGCCCGTTTCCAGACTTCCAGAAGGCCTGTTTTCCCCCTCCCAGAGCCTCCGCATGAATCCTGCACTTACCTCCATTGAAAATGGGCCGCGTGGAGACTCCTGGGAGGGGCGGGGCCAGCCGGTTGGTTGAAATACCTGGTTCAGTGAATCAGATGTAACTTTAACATCCAGTTCGCCGGTCCGAACTGGTAGAATCCCATCCCTGCCTGGACTCTCCATCCACTCCCTGACATTCAGGCTACCCTGGCAGAGGGCAGATTATCCGACCCAGAGCAGGGTAGAACTTGCTCCCCACCCAGGGAACTCCAGGAACCAGCAACCCAACTGGAATCAAATTACAGCCCTCCCTGGGCATCAAAGCCGAGGTGCCTGTCTCAACAACTGAAATGAGAAGGGATGAGTATTGGTGGAAAAAAGCCCCTGAAGCGGCTGAAGTTGAGCTTCCCAACAGATCCCCAAAGAATATCAGGACTTTGCGGAAGTGTCTAGCGAGACCGAGTGCAACGTCCTACCCTCCCACCATGAGGGAGTGGTAGGGAGAGCGATTAAGTGAGGTCAGAGTTGGCTTCACTTGGTCCGTACCGACAAGAAGCTCCTAATAAATAATTGGATTTCATTTGAAGCTTGGCCTGAGGCTCATGAACCCTGAGAGTTACAAGAGCACTGAAAAAAATGACATAGGACCATTTTTCATATTTATGACCATTACAGCATTCCCACGGTCATATGATCAAGATTCAAATACTTGGGAATTGTCTCATATTTATGACGGTTGCAATATGATCAGCTTTGCAACCTGACAAGCAAAGTCAATGGGGAAGCCAGGTTCACTTAACAACCATGTCACTAACAACTGCAGTAATTTACTAAACTGTGGCAAGAAATGTAGTAAAATGGAGCAAAATTCACTTAACAAATGTCTCAGTTAACAACATAAATTTTAGGCTCAATTGTGGACTACTAACATTGATTAGAATGTTGACTTGGTTGACCAGAGCTAGCATGGTGATATTTTAAACACTAACAATTTTAAAATCTTAAATATTTTAAAATTCAAAATACTCAACATAGAATCTAAACAAAACTTCAAAGCCTGAGAAATGTGACATTGACCTGTTTCCCCCATACATCCTTTTACCTCTAATCAGCATTTCCCTCCACCCAAATTGATTGTCTTCAGGGTTCTTGGAGAAGCTCCCATAACTACCTGCCAGTATGGCTGGGGAAAACTGACTTCAGCCACCTTTTACTTTAAAGTCCACTCACCTTTAGAGAGCTGCCTTTCAGGCCCAAAAAAGTTTGAATGTCCATGTTGACATCATTTTTACTAAGTGCCCTGAGATCTTCACCTGGAGCACCTCCTGAAAGCAAGAAGGAGAATTTAGCTGATATTCTTTACTGGTCATCTTTAATGAAAGAAAGAGCAATGGGAATTTTTTTCTTAAAATAGTTTCAATAGGTTTTATTAATAGCTGCACATTTTCTAAATTATTTCAAACCAATACCCATGATAAACTTCAGGGTTTCACAGCTCTATTTTGGGGCTAGTTGCAGGGATTTCATATGACATTATAAGTCACGGAAACAAACTAATGTTAATCATAAAATGTAAATTTCCAATCCCTGTGAAATGATGGTGGTGGGAAAACAACTCTTAAAACTACCCATCAAAGTAGATTTTGCAATAGTTCAATTTTTGCCACTTTAACAGATATTTTATCATAAGGAAAAAGATGAAAGAAATGATGGGACAAGAGGAAACATAACTTATGGAACATAACAATATAGATTAAAAATGGAGTAGAAATTGATCTGATTTATATTCTCTATGCAAATTAGACTTACAAAACTTGTATCTTTGTATTTATTTATTTATTTATTTTATTTAAGCACTTATATACCGCCCTTCTCCCGAAGGACTCAGGGCGGTGCACAGCCGATCCTACCCCAATACACAATACAAAAATTAAAATGAATTAAATAATTTAGGCTGTATAATTAAAAGTATACCTTCCCCCATAACTAATTAAAACCCCAAATATTTAAAACCCAATTTAAAACGGGGGACAGTTAAAATCTTGTATCAGCCCAGGCCAGCCTGCTCGAAGAGCCAGGTTTTTAACACCCGCCTGAAGGCTCTCAGGTCCGTGCTGGTGTGTATCTCTGGGGGCAGACTATTCCAGAGGGCAGGGGCCCCCACAGAGAAGGCCCTATTCCTGGGGACCGCCAGACGACACATAGAAGCCGACAGCACCCGGAGAAGGCCCTCTCTGTGGGAACGCACAGGTCTGTTGGAGATCACCGGCAGAACGCGGTCCTGCAGGTAGCCTGGCCCAATGCCATGGATCGCTTTAAAGGTCAAAACTAGAACCTTAAAGCGAACCTGGAAAGCCACTGGCAACCAATGCAGCTCGCGCAGGAGAGGCGTCACATGGGAGCTTCGCGACGCCCCCATAATCACCCGCGCGGCCGCATTTTGCACCAGTTGGAGTCTCCGGGTGCTCCCCGCAGGGAGCCCCATGTAGAGAGTGTTCCAGTAATCCAGGCGGGAGGTGACAAGGCCGTGAGTGACCGTGCGTAAGGCGTCCCGATCTAGGAAGGGCCGCAACTGGTAGATCAGGCGAACCTGATAAAAAGCCCCCTTGGAGACGGCCGCAATATGGTCTTCTAGAGACAGCCGTGCATCCAGGAGGACACCCAAATTGCGAGCCCTCCCTGTAGGGGGTAGAATCTCTCCCCCAATAGCCAGCGAAGGCGTCAACTGGCTATATCGGGCCGCCGGAAACCACAGCCACTCAGTCTTGGATGGGTTGAGTCGGAGCCTGTTCCCGCCCATCCAATTCCGCACGGCCTCCAAGCACCGGGACATAGCCTCCACAGCATCGTTGGGGTGGTCCGGGGTGGAGATGTAAAGCTGGGTGTCATCTGCATACAGATGGCACCGCACCCCAAGACCACGGATGATCTCGCCCAGCGGCTTCACATAAATGTTGAACAAGAGAGGGGAGAGGACCGATCCCTGAGGCACCCCACAAATAAGGGGCCTAGAGGTGGACCTCTCCCCCCCCGCCAACACAAATTGCGAGCGGTTGGAGAGGAAGGAGGAGAACCATCACAAGACAGTTCCCCCAATCCCCAACCCCTCCAACCGCCGCAATAAGATACTATGGTCGATAGTATCAAAAGCCGCCGAGAGGTCTAACAGGACCAGGACAGAGGAAAACCCCCTGTCACGGGCCCTCCAGAGATCATCAACCAACGTGACCAATGCTGTTTCGGTACTATGCCCGGGCCTGAAGCCCGATTGAAATGGATCGAGGTAAGTCGCTTCCTCCAGGTACTGAGGGAGCTGACGTGCCACCACGCTCTCAACAACCTTCGCTAGGAAAGGAAGGTTGGAGACTGGACGATAATTATTTAAAACAGCCGGGTCCAGGGTAGGCTTCTTGAGGAGGGGCCGCACCACCGCCATTTTCAAGGCAGGAGGGAGCGACCCCTCTCTCAACGAAGCGTTGATAATCTCCTGGAGCCAGCCTCGTGTCATCTCCCTGGCGGTCGAAACCAACCAGGAGGGACACGGGTCCAACAAACATGTGGTGGCATTCAGCCTCCCCAGCAACCTGTCCACACCCTCGGCAGTCACAGGGTCAAACTCTTCTCAGATAATATTCTCAAGACCTGCCCCGGACACCTCCCCCGGGACCACCCAATTGGAGTCCAGCCCGTCCCGAATCTGAACGATTTTGTCGTGCAGGAATCGGGAAAACTCTTCCGCCCTACCCTGCAAGAGGTCATCCCGCGCTCTCGGCTCCAGCAGGGAGCGGGTCACTCCAAACGGGGCGGCAGGCCGATTTTCTGCTAACGCAATAAGGGCGGAGAAATGCGAACGTTTCGCCGCCTCTATCGCCACAAGGTAAATCTTAATATAAGACCTCACCCTGTGTTCGGTCGGACTCAGTGCGGCTAGCCCTCCAAACACTCTCTAGACGTCTTTTCCGGCACTTCATCTCCCGTAGCTCCTCCGTAAACCACGGAGCCAAGTGGGATCTGTGCCGAGTCAGAGGTCGCAGAGGCGCAACTCGGTCCAGAGCCCCGGCAGCCAACCTGTCCCAGGTGGCTACCAGGTCTCCAGGCGAGTTGTGAGCCAGAGTATCTCTCTCTCTCTCTCTCTCTCTCTCACACACACACACACATACACACACACAGAGGTTCCTCACCCCCTCCCACCCTCCCAAGGCAGCCACATCCTAACCTGCTTTCCAGTTCCATTCTCCGCTGTGTGTGAGGGAAAGAAAAGTTGCTTGTGGGACTACAGTAAAAAAAAATCGTTCAGACCTTTTTTGCCATAATAAGTTGGAAAGTCTAAACAATTTTTTTAACGTAGTCCCACAAGCAACTTTTATTGCCCTGCATGCACAGAACAGAGCCAGAAAGCAGGTTAGTGTGTGTGTGTGTGTGTGTGTGTGAGTGTGAAAGTAAAAACAAAGGAATGGTTGATTGGAATGATAGTCAGATTTCAACCGTGCCCGGTGAGCAGACCCTGAGACCTTTGCCTGCTAATGTCCATCGCACAACCCCTGTGAAACCACCCCCGAGCAGCGCCAGGGCTGGGAGGCCACCGGAGGAGCTCCACATGGCCTCTGCCTGCTTCTGCTTTGCCTTTGCCAGGGTGGGGGGCACTAGAAGGGCACTGTCCTTGGGTGGCCAATCTGAGCGCCACCCCAAAGCCAACAAACAAAAGCCCCGTGCCCAGCACCACCACCAGCCAAGAGCAGTAGGCAGGCAATCCAAATGCCCAGTGCTTATTCGGCTTCTCCCTCAGTGCAGAGTGGTTTTTGCCTGTCCCTTTCTGGGCACAGGGCTTCTGTTTGTTGGGCTGCTTCCCAAAGCAGGCATCTCTGCAGCCAGCTGCTTGGCTTTTCCCCTCTTTTTCCCCATGGGAGGCTCATGAGAGGTTTGCACAGTGGCAACGGCAGCAGGTAGAGGCAGAGGCATGGAGGAGGCAGACAATCCAAGCACCAGCACCAATGGATGCTTACTTAAATGGACGCTTGCTCTGATGATCTAGGCAGCTGAGATTGCCTCTCTCCCTCCCCCCAGTAAAATGGGTGGCAAGGGGCATGCCCAAGCAATGCTCCAGCATCAAAAAAACCTGTGATGACCTGGGATATGACACAAAAATAACCAAGTCACAAAAATAGAAGAAAGTCCCTTTATAATGCCTTCAACTTGGCCCCAATATCCAATTATCCTCGGCTGGATATCAAACTCTTTCAAAAAAAACCAACAGTTTACGGAGGGAGTAAATGCAGTCCTCACCCAAAGTAAGGTTAATTCGCAATAAAAAACCCAACACACCACACTGAAGGAATTACTACAGCAGGCAAGGATGCATGCTTTGCATTCCACTCCCTGTCATCTATTCCATCTCTCCCTCAGAATTAAATTCCAACGGGCATGACACCCTTACCCTGTGTAAAAATCAGGGCCTTTTTACTTCATCATAGGCCAAAAAGGAGAGAACAGCTGGGCTGCAGGGCATGGTTCTAGGCACGTGAGGTGAGATAAGGAGTGGCTGGGAGGGGCAGGACCAGGGGTGGGATTCTACCAGTTCGCACCTATTCGCTAGAACCAATTGTTAACATTCTAAGCAGTTTGGAGAACCGGTTGTTAGAAGAAATTACTGGCCTAATCCTGTAAGGAAGGCAGGAAGGAAACATTCTGGTGTTGCTTACAGAAACTGCCTCTCAGTTAACCCTTATTACATTCTTGGCAAGACTGGTCTTCCTGTCTCTTGAACTTCTCTAGAGGTTTTTTTCCCTTCCTTTGCTGTACTTTGCTTGTGTGGAGTGACCATTCAAAGTTACAATGGCACTGAAAAAAGTGACTTATGACCATTTTTCACACTTACGACTGTTGCAGCATCCCCACAGTCATGAGAAGCCAGGTGACGAGATGTGTGCCTCGATGTGAGTTATATTGAGTTGGCCACGCCCAGCCAATAACATGACCACCAAGCCATGTCCACCCAGTCACATGACCACCAAGCCACGCCTACCACCTAAGCCATGCCCACAGAACCGGTTGTTAAAATTTTTGAATCCCAGCCCTGGGTGGGACCAGCCAGTAGTGCAATCAGACGGTTCTCCAAACTTTGCAAAAAGTTAACAATCGGTTCCCTTGAACTGGTGAGAACCAGCTTGAATCCCACCTCTGGTTTAAGCCACCTAGAATAGCCAACAGCAAGATATGTAGCAAATACATTTAACAAATAAATAAAAATGTAACATCTTCAAATATAGCATGCACAACTCTAAGGCTTAGTGGCTATGTTCAGGAGCATGCAATACCCAAATAAAAAAACCAAGTCATGACTTAATCTAATTACTCAGTTCACTCAATTTATGAGGACAATGGCTGTTTCAGAAAATTCTGTGAACCAGAAACCACTTGACACAGTTTTAGCCTAGCCTTACCTTTGTATGAATCATATTAAGCTAAACATGGCCTTACTGGAAAGTTTTGTACTTAGATTCATCCATTCATTCAAATGTTTTCATACATACTACCTCCCTAATCGGGGGACTATATTGTTTGCACAGATGGAGTTTAAAGGCAATTCAAGACTTGATTTCAAATTATTATTCAACAAGCTCTAAACCTTAACTGGTCTTTCCTCAGTCAATGTTTCTGCTTACCTAGAAATGGCCTGATCCGTTTATAATATTCATTGTATTCATAGTGACGATCTGAAAAGGCCCGCTTGGCTTTGGGATAGAGATGATCCTTGATGGCTGAGGAGCAATTGGATGGGTCAAAGAGAGTGGCCATCCTGCCAAGAAAAGGCAAGGTAAGGAAAAAGAAGGGATCCAGCTCTCACAACACTTCCTTCTTGCCTCAATTTCACTTCTCCACAATTTCTTCAAAAATAATGCTTTTAGTAACACCTAAGCTACTGACCGGAAGAACTAGCTGAAAGGGGCAACATCAGATATTCAGCTTAATTTTGACTTTCTTTGGGATGGGCTCTTCCTCATTTGTATAGCTCTGGCTTCATCAATAAGATATAGCAATAGCAATAGCGCTTAGACTTATATATCGTTCTACAGTCCTTTATAGCCAGCTGGATGACATTGGACTAGTCACTTCCTCTCAACCCAACCCACCTCACAGGGTGGTTATGGGAAAATTAGAAGGAAGTTATGTTGGAAATATTTGCTGCCTTGGGTTAGTTGTAAAAATAATAAAGGTGGGATACAAAGAAATAGATAAATAAATAGATGTTGAAAGAATTCACTCACATAATGCTCTTTTCAGTTATCCTGCTGAGCTGGTCCTCATTCAGGAGACAGATGTATGACCCGAGTACATCCAGAAAATCGCTATCAATTTGCTTTCTCAATTCAATGTAACGCTGAATAACTGCAATTCTCTAAAACAAATAATTCCAGAGTTGAAGGCAAGCCACTTGCAATCTTATGTTGCTTTAGCTTTCCCAAACCTATACCTTCCAAATGTGCTAAAACAGCCACTTCTAGAATTTGGGAATACACTGGATTGCTGGAAATTACAGTACCAACAGACCTGAAGAGTGGCAATTTGGCTTCATATATCTGGAAAGGTTGCTCTTTTTCAACTGCACATACAAGTTGAAATAGCAAATGTTTGTGTGTGTGTGTGTGTGGTGTGTGCTGAATTCCAGAGGCATTGGCTAAGAACTCTGAACATTATAATTAATAGAATTGTAGCAACTAGATCGGGTGTCAGCAATCTGCAGCTCTTTGGGCCCTCTGCTGTGGCTACCCCTCCCATCACTGGCTAGCCCTGCCCTCGCCCTCCCCTCCCCTCCCTTGCCTGGCCTGAGAAGGTAAGAGCGACAATGGGGGATGGAGAAGTGGCTGGGGCTTATTCTCTGGTACCTCACTCTTGCTGGAGCTTCTTCTGGCCCATGTTGGTGTTGGGAGTGCCTTGGTCACTTGGGGAGACGCGCAACCTGATCTCTGCCTTGAAACACTGGCCTGACCATGATCGATGCCAGCTTCGCTAACATGAGGGCTGGCGGGGTGGGAATGGGATCTGGAAGGAGGGGAGGATGGAAAGGGGACAGGCCTGCAGCGCCCAGCCACGGCTTTAAGAAATTCAAGGCAGCGGGTAAAGGGAGCTGGCCCCACTGAACCTTACCAGCTCACTCTCTCTCTCCCCCTCCCTCCCTCCCTCTCTCTCTCTCTCTCTCCTGGCTGAGGATCAAGTGCCAGCCATGACAGAGGCTTCCCTCCACGCGACCCTCCTCCTCCTCTCATGACCCCTGGCTGGCAAGGCCAGGAGGGTATGCACATGTGGGGAGACCCTCCTTAAGTGAGCAGTCGCCTGCCCTGTGCAGGCCAAGGGGGCCACAAGAGGAGAAGGAGGGGGAAGAGGGTCCCCCGAAAGGAAGCCTCTGCCATGGCTCTGGCCAGCCCAGATTTCAAAAAAGGAATAGAGAGGGGGGAGAGGAAGGGGAAGATAGGGAGATGGGGAGAGAGAGATACTGAGAAAGAGATACAGAGAGGAGGGGGATGGGATGGGAAATAGAGAGGGAGGGGGGCAGAGAGATACAGAGAAAGGGGGAGAGGGGGAGAGAGAGAGAAAAAGAGAGAGAAGGGTTTTGTAGCTGGGTAGGCATAGCAAGGGGGTCATGTGACTGAGTGAGAGTGAGTGACATCGAGTTGGCCACACCCACCCAGCTTTTGTGGCTCCCAGTATTCTTCTAAAAGAACACTAGCCCATTGCCTAGAAAATTCTAGGACACCTAAAGTAAAATGACAAGAATATAACACATTCGGTTGACTTCAGAGCCCTCCTCGATGACATGCCACAGATCGTGATCGTCCACGGCTACAGCCCGTGCTCTTTCATTAGAGACCCCCAATCATTGTGATTAGGGGCTGAAGCTGCCTCAGCCAGGTTGAGGGGAGCCGCGTCTCCCCCTCTGGGCTTGGCAATTCCCCCTCTGAAGATGACTGAAGTGGTGGTCTAAAATGGACACCCCGAAGAGGAGGACTCAACTGGACTAAGTTGGTGCAGGAGTGAAGAAAGAGGTGGATAGCATGTGAGCCGGGACAATTGGGTGCAACAACCGAATAAAAGGTACCCCAGGATTAATGTAATAATGAATTTCTAAATAAGAAAAGAAAGTGACGGAAATACAAAGGGAAGGAACAAAAAAAAAATAGCTTTGACAGCTAAACGGGGCTTCAAGCTGGGAAAGGAAGAAGCCAGAACAAGATACTTAACTAAATTGGATTAAAATATTTTGGCAACAAACAGGCATAAATTAAATCTGGACTTAAGAGTGTCAAAAAAATATAAGGGGGAGGGGCAAATATACAAACTGGAGATTTGGTTGTATTGGAATATTGAGGCTCGAAAAGCCTTGAATAATAAAACAGGAAAAAAGTGAAGACTTTGCATAACGGAGAGTGCCATCTTGTGGACAAAAATTTAAATTTAAAAATAAAAGGGAAAATCGTGTTTCTTTATGAACTTGAGTTGATACAATGTTAAAAAATATTGAAACAATAAAACAAGAATCCTAGAAAGCGAAAGTTGAACTAGAATAAAAGAAGAAGTAAGAAAAGATTGACTGCGGGACTCATTGGTGATTTTGGTATAGACCCAGTGTTGGAATAATTCTGAATCTAGAAAGCCTGAAGAAGGAAAATAAACGTTTTTGTGAATTTCAACGATCATAAGATATAAGAGTGTGCAATGACGATATCTCTTCAGGAACTAAAAATGGAACTTAAAACTATGAAAGAATTGCTACAGGAAAGAGGTAAATCATTTGGCTCTGTTTTAAAAGCTATGGAAATGGTTATTGAAGAACATGAAGAAAGAACTTCAGAGAAGGAGGAATTAGTTCAAGAAGAAGCCATCTTAAATAGACAATTAACACAAATTAAATAGACAATTAACACAAATAGACAATTAACACAACACCACAAAGAAGAGGGAAAAGAAGGGGGGGGGTTAACATTTGAGATTCAAGAAGGTAACTAAAAAGGGGAATACCTGTGAAATTAGGAAAGGCAGAAAGGAGCAGCAGAAAAGGGGAAAAGAAGATACAAAGAGGGAGAGGGACACAAACTGGAAGGAGAAAAGATATGGGAAAATGAAAGAGAAGAGAGGTAATGAGAAACAGGAGCAGGAAATAAAGAAATTTGGGAAATGTAAAATAATGAAAAGAAACTGTTTACATAGACATAATGGTTAATTAATTAAAAAAGGGGATTCTACATGGAGATGTGGGGTAATAAGAATATATTTGCAATTATAAAATATTTAGAAAATAGGGAAATATAGATTACCAAAGAAGGGATGGACACTGATATTCTTTACTAGCTGAATGTATATTTTTATCTTTAAAAGAAATGTTAATATTTATTAAATAAATTGAAATAATTGAAATGAACTGTGAGGATGTTTAAAAATGAAATTAATATCAGTGACCAGGATTAGTTAAATGGACTAATTGGTTTTTTTTTTCTTATCTTTGTTTTGAAACTATAAATAAATTCTATGAAATTAAAGGGGGAAAATATATTGCGGAATCTGATTGAAAAGATATATAATGTTATGTAGTTTTTTAAGGGAATGACTATTATTATAATTAGTTAAAAATAAATGTTTATTGGGAATTAAGATGAGGGAATTAGGGTATATTTTAACCACTGAGGGGTGACACACTCAAATTAGTAAAAAGGGGGGGGACTTATGCTTTTTTTTCTTGTATAAAAGCTTGTACTAATTTAGAACTTATGGAAATAATATTGCGATGAAATTGCAAATCTGACAGATAAAAAACAGATAAGAAAAGAGTGTTTTGGAAAAGGTAACAATAAAAGTATTTGTAATTATAAATTAGTCAGTTAATAAGCTAATATAGATTATTAAGAGGAAGAAGGGACATTTATAATTTTTATTAGGCGAAAGCATATTGTTATTCTTATTTTTAAAAGAAATATTAATGTTTAAGAAATATATTTGAAATAATTGAAATGAAATGAGAGTATGTTTAGTTTGAGATCAATATCAGAGACCAGGAATAATTTGTTTGTTCTTCTCTTCTATAAAAGTTGGAACGGAAAAGGTAATAATAGAATTAAATAAAAATTGGATAAGATAGGAAATTGAATGTAAAAAGTGAATATATAACTATTGTCATATTTGCATGTAAAAGTGGTGACCCGGAAATATGTTATCCACTGAAAAGAGCTTTTTTGTTTTGTAATTCATGTGAAAAACTGAATAAAACTTGTTTTTTTTTTAAAAAGAATATAACACACTTACAATGTGTGGAAACAAGGACAGAAAAATGGTCAGGAACTTATAATCTGTTTCTCTTTTTTTAAAAATGATGTTAGTTTATAAGCACTAGGTTTAGAAGCAAAGATAGACTGAGTGCATGATAATGTTCATATTAAAAGCCCCATATTATCTTCATAATTACCAGCTCATCAGTGGACACAGAATCCAATAAAGCATGAATTGTGCTTGTTGAATTGATAGTCCATTGCTTGATCTTCTTTTCATCTATTTTAATGAGTCCAAGATTACTGAATACAGCAGGAGGATATCCTTCAGGAAATATCTGCAAGGAGCAAATAACTGTGTAAAAATGCAAGTTAACTTGGTATCACCTCATTTATCCAGGAGCTGGTTCTGGTATGGCCTAATGAAAAGGTTTATGCAAAAGGATTTCTAGGAGTCATCAGGATGATGGGATGGGCATAAAATAAGTTAAGTTGATAACTATGCTAAGTTGGAAGCCCAGCTCCTTTTAGGATGTGCTGTGACATATATAAAAAAGTTGGAATTTCAATCACACTTTTGACTGCTATTGTCATTTTTCTGACCCACTAAGCACTACAGGTCTCCTGTTGCAAGAATGAAAGGCAGAACTGGCTCTGAGAGAGAGAGTGAGTAATGTATCCCTTCCTCATGAGGCCATCCTTTGATCCAGCCAATTTAGACAGTTTTAGGAAAGGTTGTTCAGAAGGTGATTGGCCTCCTGCTTCAGAGAGCCTGGAGCATGTGAGTTATCTGGATCCTTTCCAGCCAGGATCAAGACCTGGGTGCAGTATGAAGAAGCTTTGGTAGCAAGTGAGGGATGGGAGTTGTGTGTTAATCCTAGCTCTCCTTGATCTGTTGCTGTCCTTCACCATTCATGGTGGCTTTCAGAATTAGCTAAGGGGATTGAAAGTAAAGGACATCATTTTGTGGTGTCTCTGAGATTTGTTCTAATCAGTGATGACGGGAAGGGACTGGTTGAGTCCTCCTAGGCCTTTTTAAAAAGGACCTCATAGGACCTTTTTAAAAATCCTCCTTATGGGGATATATGGCAGGTCCAAACTCTCCTTGTTTTAGGAAAACCTTGGAGACCTGGCTTCATGAGGAGCCATTTGGACCCTTTTGGTTGTATGACCATGTTGCTTGGCTGCCATTTTATATTTATATTTTGTATTTATATATGGATTTTTTTTACTTATATAATTTTTCCTTTGAGTTAAGTTGGGCAGCTTTTTAAATCTTAACAATAAATAGATGAAGAATAAATAGTTAAGAGTGCTATTTAAAAAAAATGATGTTTATTACCTCATCCAGTTTATCCTTGACTGCTTTCAGCTGTTCATCTGTGAAAGGGTAGTCTGAGAACGCACTAATATTGTTCATTAGGTTTTCCTTAGTCAAGCACAATTTCAATTCTACCGGAGTATAAAATAGAAGCTCATCCATCAGGTCATCATTTAGTATCTCCTCTGTGATGACTTTGTCCTCTGGGCACATTGCTAAGAGAAAACTCACGAGTTAACCATGGTTATAGAATTTTCAGGTCTCTTCAGATTTCGTGAATGGAAGTAGGAAAACCTATATGTTTTTCTAAATACCTTGGCAAATGTTTCTATTGATTATTTAATATTTATTAAAAAAGAATAAGTGAAAAAGAAAATCCAAATTAGAAATCTTCCCCAAAATGGAGTTAAAAAGAGAGGTGAACTGAGAAGTCCATTCATTGTGAATCTGGAGTGAGGTATGCTTAAAAAAATTAGGTGGCAGCCATATTTAATTTTGAAATTACAACGCACACCATTTCTTTCACTCAACATATTACAATATGCTCTTCTGGATTTCAGATGGAGGGCAGGTGTGTCCATGAAACCATAATCTAGTGTTTAAGGATCAGGCTAGAAAACTGGGGATGGTGAGTTCAAGTCCTGCCTCAGCCATGGAAAAACATGGGTGATCTTGGGTCAGTCCCTCTCCCTCAGGCCAACCCATCTCACAGACTTGTTGCATGGGAAAAATAGGAGGAAGCTGTGCTGGATATTTTTGCCAGTTTGAGTTATTTGTAAAAATAATAAAGGGAGGATACGATTAAAAAACCTTTCTTTTTACGACCCTGTAATTCTTTAATTCGGGGAAGAGTCTGGGCGACTGAATGGAGCTGAGCATTTACTTGTGGGATACAAAGTCTTTCCCCACCTTTTAATGCCTATAATCCCTTGCATTGGGGTGGGGCCACTGAATGTAGCTGAGCGTTTACTGGCTGGATGCCCTTCCTGATGCCTATGCGGAGTTTGCAGCAGATATTTTCTCTTTGTGCCTGGAGAGAAAAATATCTGCCACTACCTAGGATTGAACTCACAGCCTACCGATTGTGAGGCAAGAGCTCCCTCTGTAGGCCACCACACTATTCAAAACAAACAAACAAATAAATAAAAATGATTCCTCGCAATATAAAAATGAATGTACTTCAGAGGGATTCATAGGACAGTTAAAAATGTTAAGATGGTGGTCAGGATCACATGACTGAAGCCCCACTCCTTAAAGAAAAAGGGGTGTGGATTCAAGCGCACAGCCGTAGCCACCATCTTGTTTTTTTCATCTCATCTGCCCCTCCTAGATGCAATCTTAAATCTGCCTTCTGCTGACAATCTGCTGCTGCGGTATGAGAATCACTCTATTAGGAAGCAACTCCACATTTTACATACCGATCCCACGCTTTGTTCTGGAGGGTTTAAGGCTTTCCCTAATACGGACCAGCTGATTTTGTGACAGATCAGAACGGAGAATGGAATTTTCTAACCACGGCATTAAAACATTCTGCAGAAAGAAAGAAGAACACCAGGTGTTGGAAAGTGCAAGGTTTGAGAAATCCCATACTGGTTATGGTAACGAGAGGCAGGATTTTGTTCCCATTGTCAAGTGCACTTTGGGTTTCACTTGGAATTAAATTCCTGGAATAAAGGAACGGACGAGTTTTGCATCAGACTAAGTATCTGCGTTTCAACAATGGGTATTTCTACGTCCTAAAATAGCTGCATCAAATGCATCAAAATCCCAAGGATTTCACAATTTATGGAAGATTTTGCTTCACTTAATGCAGAACTACCATTGGATACAAAACATGATGCCAAGAACATTTTTATTTTTTTTCTTTAGCCCATGATCTAGAGCAGGGGTGTCAAACTCAGTTTCATTGAGGGCCACATCAGGGTTGTGTTTGATCTCGGGGGCCAGGTGGGCATGACCAGCATGGTGTCACTCATGCCAGGGGTGCCTCTGGTGGCCTGTGTGCTCTGCTAGAGAAAGTGGAGCTCAGGAGGGCCACAGGCAATCCTCCCGAACTCCATTTTTGCTGGCAGAGGCACCCTGGGCTGCTCCTTTGCTTTTTCCAGGGTGACCTCGCAGATCAGATCCAGCTCACGGGCCTTGAGTTTGACACCCCTGATCTAGAAATTTCTAGCTTAACTTTCTCACTGGATGAAATGTTTTTAAAGTTTATCATTAATGTAAGGATTATTTTTTACTTTGTTATTGTTTTTTCTGTTAAAGGCAGCCAGGAGAAATTACAGGTGGGCAAAAAATTATAGGAAACTTGACATCTTATGGCAATTATTGATGGAAATTTGGAGAAATCTTTCTCAGAATTGGAAGGGATCTTGGAGGTCATTTAGTCCAACCCTTGGCTAAGGCAGGAGATCCTATGTCATTTCAGACAAATGAGAGAGAGTTCTTTGTGCAACCATGTGGGTTTCTTCTTGGATTTCTTGCTTTTCTTTTTCAGTGGTATTGTGTTGGACTGAGCTTTTATAATCATAATTTTCAGAGTTTCTCAAGCTTCTTGAGTTGTTTTCCCCTTTAGGATTTTCATCCATGGAATCCTTCCCAAACTCTCTCTAAATTTGTTGAAATCTGATAATCTGATAAACTAGCTAAAACACTAGTTTATGTTTTGTTGCTTGTGTCTGCAGTATAGTAAATTCGAATATGACCTGATCACTCTCCTTCAAAGTTTCTGCAATTTCAATCCTATCATTTTTTCTTGGTTAGTAATATAGCTGTCCTCCTACTTCCCTCCTCTTCCTTTTGAATAACAAAGTTCTCACCTAGATTGGTCAGGAACTTGTTCAATCCACATGATGCAGTTTGTCTCTTATGATGTCAGGGTAGTTAATAAAACATAGTGAGGTGTATTTTCTATATACATTTGTTTATTAATTAGCAAAAAGTTCATCTATTTCTTTTGCTTTTAATTCTAATTAAATTTTACTTAAATTACATTTTAATGAAAATTTTAATTAAAATTTAAATTAATTTAAATAATTGAATTTTAATTAATTAAATTTTATTTTTAATTCTAATTTTAATACTATTAATTCTGAGATTGCTGGTTTACCATTTGTCAGCCTGTGACAAAAGATCTTTCCTTGAAGTTGACATTCATAGGTTTCTATTGAAAACGGTGCAATTGGAAATGATTCAGATTCAAAAGATGATCAGATTTGTAGCTCAGTCATAGATACCTGATTCTACCTCTAGGCTCATTTTGGGTTTGTTTGTTTTTTACTTCCTTTCTCCTGGTGGAAAAGTGATCATTCTTCTGTTTGGTTTTTTTTTTTCTGACGTACCTTAGGAATACTTTGCAGAATACTGTGATCCAGGATTAGGATCAGTTGACTCAGTTGATCCAGAACAGAAGATGTCCATGTAGAAGGATGCCTAGGAGAAAAGTGATGTTAACAAACCATGTCTGAATGAAATAGCAAGTTAATTCGGTAGCATTCCCCAAACACAACTAACAAGATTATGAAATGAACCCAGAATGGGCTTGTCAAGGACATTGAACTATATTCTGACTAAGCAGGCTGAATTTGTGCAATACCAAAACAAAGAGAGCGAGTCTGGTGTATAGCAACAGTGAAGGTATCAAGCTAGAAACTGGAGGATGGGAGTTTAGCTTGAGCCCAAAGTCAGCTGGGTGAGACCTTGGAGCAATCACTTTCTCTCAGTCTTAGGTAGGAGGCAATTGAATATAGAATACTCACTGCTGAACTGCATCTTGTTAGACAGAACCCAATGCTAAAGTCTGTCAAAATCCTTCTGAATGTTGAGCCTAGCTTTCAAAAGTGTTAGCAATTTCTCCCAACTTGATGTCATCTGCAAATTTCATGAATCCCTTTCTATCTAGATGAGGATCTAGATCATTTCTGAAGATGTTGAAGATTACTGGGCCCCAGAGAGAACCTTGAAGTACTTCCTGCA
Organism: Bungarus multicinctus; assembly: GCA_023653725.1. Taxonomy (NCBI): domain Eukaryota; kingdom Metazoa; phylum Chordata; class Lepidosauria; order Squamata; family Elapidae; genus Bungarus; species Bungarus multicinctus. The sequence continues at coordinate 20,695,775 of CM042842.1, forward strand.
TATTCCCTCCATGTAAGATGTGGCTCCATTAAGAACTACAGAGTGCAGTTGGTCAGCCAATTATGAATCCATCCTGGGATAGTACTGTCTATCCCACAATTTTCTATCTTACCTAGAAGTACAGTAAGTTGTAGTCTACTTTGTCAAATGCCTTACTCAATTCCAAATGTAGTATGTCCACAGCATTTTACTGGTTTAGTAATTTAGTCAATTTATCAAAGAAGAATAAAAGGTTTGTTTGGCATGATATATTTTTAACAAACTCATGCTAGTTTCTAGTAATCACCTTGTTCATTTCTAGGTGCTGACAAATCCTCTTAATTACCTTTTTCAGAATTTTGAGTCATTGATGTCAATCTGATTGACCTATAATTTCCTGGATCCATTTTTCCCTTTTTGAAGATTTTACCAACCACATCAGTTGTTTTCCAGTCCTCTGGTAGTTCCCCTGTGCTATAAAAGCTTTGAAAGATTACATTCAGTGGCTCCAGAGGTGGTATTCTACCAGTTCTCACCTATTCACTAAAACCTGTTGTTAATTTGCTAAGCAGAATTGGTTGTTGGAAGAAATCTCCTTTTGTTTTTTTTTCCATTTTACAGGACTAATCCTGTAAGGAAGGCAAGAAGGAAACATTCTAGTGTTGTTGCTTACAGAAACTGCCTCCGTTAACCCTTATTACATTCTTGCCAGTACGCCTAGACTTCCTATCTCTGGAGCTTCTGGGGCTTGACTTTCTTAAAGAGGAAGGGTTATTTTAAGCCCTTTACACTGCTGTTTAGAGGAAATACTCCCCTGGACAATCAGCACTTTGAAGAAATAATTGAATAATGAAGCAGAGTTGCCGGAAAGAAGCTTTTAATGACAAGGAACCAAGATGAGTGACATTCAGCAAGACTTCTTGGCTAGCTAGAAAGATTGACATTCAAACGTGAGTTTACATAACCTTTCTGAGTTTTGATCTAAAACTGGTTTTTGGTGAAGTTTAATTCTGAGCTTGGTGATATTTAATCCTGTGTTTATTGATGGGATAATTTTCTCTATTCAGCTTTGTTTAGAAGGAAAAGAGTTAATCCCTGTTCCTGAAAAGAAATTGGGTTGAGAAATCTGGCTAGTTCCTGTGTCTATTTGTTCTGGTAATTGGTTTAACAAGCAACAGATACTGTTGTGATTTAATTATTTGTATTGTGTTTGAATTTTTTCCTGCCTCATGGTTTCTTTTTTTATCTGGAGAGGGGGGTCTTCCCTCACTGCTTTAGTGATATCTGGCACTGTACTTTTGGGGTGTACTTCCAATATTCAATATTCAAGCTTGGCACTGATTTTTTACTATATTTCTGGGGAGCATTTGATCTTTCCTTAAATCTAGATGATTTCCTTAGGATATCTTGTAAGATGAGTGAAACCAGTTGGTGTCTTTAAGAGATGCAAATGGATCTAACGATTGTTTCTCCTGGATGTGCTCTTTCTGGAGAGCTTAAATGACCTCTCTGCTAAAGGGTTTCACTTTATGAGCAAGGGTTGGTTGCTGATAGTTATCATTGCATTTTAACTATTTTCATTCCTCAAGGTCTTTAATCTAATGATTGGTATTTAAGGCAGCTTTTTACAAGCAAAGAAGCTTTTTGTATTTTTGTACAGGCAATCCTTGACTTACAACAGTTCATTTAGGGATCATTCAAAGTTACAATGGCACCGAAAAAAGTGACTTATGACCATTTTTCACACTTACGACCGTTGCAGCATTCCCACAGTCAAGAGAAATCAGGCGAGGAGAAGCGCCGCTTGATGTGAGTGATGTCAAGTTGGCCATGCCCACCCAATCACATGACAACCAAGCCACACCCACCAACTCGGCCACACCCACAGAACCAGGTGTTAAAAAATTTGAATCTCAACCCTGAGTGGATCCAAGATTATGTCTGTCAGAGCCCTGGGTTGCAAACTATCTGGTCTAGTGATTTGCACTCATACCACATCCTTGCTTATTTTGACTTGTGTACCTGTTCTGTCTCCCTTGGTGCTGCTTTTGATAGGTTGGGCTATTTTATCCTTTTGCATAAAAACAGATGCAAAGAAGTTCTGCTTTCTCCCTGTGTATCTTGCTTGCTTACATTAATGGACCTATTGCTTCCTTGACTTTCTTCTAGTTCCTTACATATTAAAATAAATGTTTGGGGTTATTTTTGGCATTAGTTGCCAGTCTTAACTGATTCTGGGCCTTGGCTTTTATAACTCTCTCCTGGCATATTCTAAAGATTGCATTGGCAAACTGCTTCTGAATAAACTAATGTAGAAATTTTAGGGCCCTCTCAGAGAATCAGACATGATTGAAAGGAAGTTTCAAAGAATTGCTAAATTGCTAAACAGGTTAGTATTAACTTACTAAGATATTAAGTACTAAGGTAAGGTATAGCAGAAGAATAGTTGTACAGAATATTTATGCAGGATGATTTGATGTTAAATGAAACATTTACTATGGTTCATTTACTACAATAGGCCACACAGTTCACATTTGAAAATCTGCAATTTCCATCATACCACAAAAGATGGCAGCATTTATTCAATATTAGCTAAGACTTTTAAAAGGTGCCTCTGTTAGGCTTGGGTGTCCTTGAATAGAAATCCACTAAGAAACCTAAGGGCCTTAAGCCAATTGAAAGTTGAAAAAAATGTTGCATAGTAGGACAATGCAAAATAGCAACAAAGCAACAAAAATGTATTCACCCAGCCATCTGAGCATCTTTAAAAAAAATGCTACTAGAAGTTAAAGATTTATCATTTTTGTACAGCAGGTGTTCTATTTAGAGTTCAAAGACAACCTCTGGCATTTCCAGGCAGTGCCAAACAAAGACTTGGGCAAATTTCCAAGCAATGCTGTGTGTCAGTATTGTCTTAAAACTTATAGTTTTTGTAACTTTGGACCACACTGACAAGGCAACAATGTAATTTACATTCACTTACACACACAAAAAGGAGGTGTAATTCCAAGGCCAGCCAAAATAGGTAGCAAATAATCTCTTTTCAGAAAACTGTCCCAAACTAAAAACAGGTCCTACCCAAAAGAAGTATTTCCACTGCTGAAGATTTGTCGAATTGCTTTAATTTGATCTGCAGTCAGGTTCTGGCACTGACTTAATTGTTTTAGCAATTTTTCATCAGTTGCTGCAATAGAATCCCCAGACATCTCACAGACCAAGTGGTTTGAAATTATGGCCTCTTCTTTGCTGATCACCATGACAGATGTATTCTAATTATTTTTAATCCAAAATTAGAAGAAAATAAAACATGGAGAATAATTAAATAAAACAATTTCAATTTAATTAATTAAGTTAATTTAATTTCCTGTAAGAATAATGTAGGTATTATTTTGAGATGGTGAAAAACAAATTAATTTAATAATTAATAGATCTGAGCAACTGTTTGAAGTAAGACCAAGACCAAAAATATTCTTCCACTTTCTATCTCATCAATTAAATTGTTCCTCATTAGTAATAGTTGGCTAATATCAAATAAATTTTAGCTGATTAATCTATCAATTAAATTTTGTAGGCTTAGAAATGCACAGTCATGGGTGTAAGGCAGGATCAACCAATCTTTTTGAGCCAGTTTCTGATCTATCTAGACTACTGAGAGCCTGTGGCAGCTGTTCTCATGGAATGGCTCTCATTTTGAATGTGGCCAATTAAAGCACCGGAAACAAAACCTTTGGATCGTTCACTTTTACTTTTGTTTAGGGGAAGAGGACTGGGGAAGTGATCGTTCTAAGCAAAGGCCCTGTGTCCCCGTACCCATCTCTCTTCGGGAGGCAGATCCAGTTGGGACACTTAGAACGCCACAGAAATCCCTGGGTTGCCTCTCCTCACTTACAAATGAAACATGCAGGGCTCTCAGAAGAATCTCACATATGAGATAGATAGTACGTGGTGCTATCTATGGTAGTTAGAAATGCACAGAATCATGGATGCTCAGAAGATGTAGGAGAAAGAGTGGCAGGACCTGGGTCTGGAATTCCTATTTAGCCACAAGTGGACCAAGTCCAACCCATCCACTCCCTCCCTCCCTTGAATTTCTCTTTACCCTTATCTAACTCCTAACAGATGCTAACTGTTACTTGAGAATATTCCTGTACATAGGCATGAATAACAATAAATCAGTTTAATTGGACTTTCATGTGTGGACCTGATATTTTGCTCATGATAGAAGAAATGGATTTCTAAGAAAGACCAGTATTAGAAAGCTACTCTTTGAGTGGGAAACTACCAAGAACTCTAGTACTGAGAGTTACACATCTCTGAAGAAAACAGTGACAGTGGCAAGCTAATTCTGGAATGTTGTCAAAAAATTGTGTGTGGAATGGCTAATCTAGAAAGCTAAGCAGTGTCAGATCCTCAGTAATATTTGGAAGGAAGGAAGACTAGTGTAATAGTCAGGACAAGAAAACTTAAAAATATCCCAGAAAAAAGCAAAAACAACCACTTCCATATCATAGCATGAAAACATGGACAAGCCTAATTTTGTTTAATCACAGGGAGATTTTCCTAATAATAAATTATTATTATTTAATAACATTTGAAGTTTATGGAACCCCAAACTGTTGTATTATTCTAGAAATAATGATGTGGAATAGTGGAATCTATTTATAGTAGACTTTGCTTGAAGTAGGACTCTGCCTGGCTGATCTTTTGCAAGTGACTGTGACATATCTGAGCCCTGTTATCTGTAAGGAGTTTGAGCCGGTTGATCCTGAGGACCTGAACAGAATCTTTGTGACTGAGAGCTCGGCCAGCTATGTTAGGAACCTGGTCCAGAATGCAACAGAATGCCCATGTTATATCTCTGTTGTGTGAACTGCACTCTCTCCTAGTTTCCTTTCCGGTTCCATTCAGGGCACTGGCTTTGTGGGACTGCCTCTCCCTAAGAGTATTCACTTGTTTAGTAGATCAGAAAGGGTAGGTGCATTCCAGATCCCTTCCCTGAAACCCTGCCAATTAATGGAAACTTGGAGGTGTGCCTTTTCTGTGGATGCCCCTATTTATTACAACACCTGTTGTCCCCATCCTTTCAGGAGACCATCAAGACTGGTTCCAAAGGTGCTTTACCAAAAGGCAGCTGGACTTTCTTGGTTTTTTCCTTGGAAATGTTTTGCTTTTCATCCAAGAAGCTTCTTCTGAAGAAGCTTCTTAGATGTGAAGTGAAACGTCTGCAAGGGAAAACCAAGAAAGTCCAGTTGCACTTTTGGTAAAGCACTTTCGGGACAACCATGGCCTGGATGATTGGAAACTCCAAAGACATCAAGATTTGTCCTAAAGGGATGGGATGGGAAAAATGAAATGAGGAGAATGGAGCTTTCTGAGAGGCATCCTAAGGGAATGATTAAGAGTAATTTTTGTCTGATTGTTTAGTCACTGATTGTATAGTCACTGGTTTTATTGTTGTTCTGAGCTGCTCAGAGCTGTTTAAGATGGACACCCATATACATAATCTAAATAAAATAGAAGCACAGTCGAATACCTCACACTTTGGTTCTCTGACTCCAGAGATCAAGAATACTAAACAGATTTCAGAGAAATATAGAAGTCTGTAGACAATATAAGTACTGAACAGAAATACAATACTTACCAGGGATTTCAGTGCACCACTGGGAGTGAGCATTATTGCACAACCTAAAATATAAAACATGGGTTTTATCTTAAAGATGTTTTATTGAGAAAGTGTAGTAAGATTGCCTTTCTCTGCAAAGCCAATTAAGTGGAATGTTGTTTACTGTACCATTTTTTTAAGAATAATAAACAAAACCTCTAGCTTAAATATGTAGCTCTGTGTTTTCTGATAACATTTGTGTTCAGTGTTTACTTGGAAGACACAAAGCATGAATAAAAGTTTCCTTTCCTCTAGAGTAAGCTTCCCAAACGATGAGGAGGAGCTCCTTTGCGGAGCTGCAGACAAAATCTGGAGAACCTTTTAGCTGTACAGATTTATAATAAATCCACTTTCCCTAAAGTTTCATTGCATTTTCATTGTTCATTTGTGTTCATTTTGTTTTTAGGCATGGTGTTAAAGGGAGATGTAATGGGGAAAAGGTTAGAAACTCCTGTTTCTAGGATGCATAATCACCATTAGCATGCACATATCTCAGAGGAGAAGATGCTAAATCAGAAAATAGAATCTGGATTAGACTTTTACAGGGCAGCTATGGAAGCATTTAATGATAATTTTATAGCAGTCACGCATACTTATACTCACCAGCCATAAAAAGATAGCAAAGCATTCTGGTTGATTCTGGCATTATTTCAAACAGATCCTTCTTTGTAGGTAAATATATGCATTCATTCCAGAAAACCAAAAAAAGAAATAAATTTATCGTCAGTAATAATTATCTTTTAGTTTCCCTGCTTGGTTTAAATCTGGCCAGATGCCGCTGATGCTCTTTGGAGCAGATTGATCATGAAACTACACCTCCTAGAAGTGAGATAAGGGTCAATGAAATTCATGGTGGGCTGGACTTAGTACATTTATGGCTACGTAGGGATTCTAGACTGATCCCACTTTTGATCTCACCCCAGACTCTGTCATGCCTATAATCTCCTATAATCAATGAACTTTATGTCCTCCATACAGACCTGCATGTTTTGACAATGTATATGAGTTTGGATGATGCCTATAAAGAAAATTTAACAAATTAACTCAGTCTGTCCCTGAAGATAGGAGAAGGTCTAAATGACTCATCAGGAAAACATTTTTCTTGGCTTGTGCTTATACCGCTTATTCAGATAAATGTTTGACTATGCTTCTGTTTTGTCCCAATTTATCTTTCCACCTATATGCTGAAAAATTAAAAACATTTATTTTGCAGATAAGAAATTTTAAAGGTCAAATGGACAAATAACCTGATATTTGTCAGGTGGACAAATATCAGTGCTGTGGTGCAAATTTTTGGACTCAAGTAAGAATGAAAAAACACACACTGGAAACTGATAGCAACCCCTTTCCTCTGGAAGGAGGTTCCACCCCAAGATCTGGATGCCATCCAACCTTCTGGTGACTTGGCTGTTTGTGGAGGCCTTTGGTGAGGGTAATTAAAGCCCCTTGGATTGGGTGGGTTTTTCCTTTTTTCATTTCTTTCCACTTCTTGTCATCTTTGCCATCTTTGATTTGTTATTTACCTTTGTTATTTCATTTACTTTACTTATGAGCCATCCAGAGTTATTAGGAGCCAAGCAGCATACAAATTTAATAAATGTGTATTTTATTTAAATATATCTGTTTTACATTAAACAGCTCTTCTACAAATCTCTAGCTGTAACCGTAATATTTCAGTGAAAGACCTGACATCCAGGACAAATTTTGAAACATCAAATCACATTCAAGCAATTAACTATTCAAATTTTAGCATCTCTGTTTCTGAGCCAGAATATCTCACTTATATCTCCAATGTCAAATGGAGGAAATGTGTCACACATATCCCGAAGGACCCAACACTGGTATTTACCACAATTTGACTACATAAATTCTAGGAATTAAAAACATGATGAGGTAGGTTGGTACATTGCTCTTGGTAGGAAAGCTGCATCATCCAGATTTTGGAAAAAATTTCTAGCTAGAAGTTACAAATTTTTCAAATCTTCCTTTATTGGATGAAAGAAAATCAATCTGCCCACAATCCAGAGATTGTTTGATTTACTTCTAGCACCTTGAATAATATGAGGAACGCAGCCCAACCCAATGTTTAAGGGGAATGGAACTTTGCTACTTTGCCAATAAACCTATATGTTTTTCCTTGTAACTGATGTGGGAAAGATTAAACTATCATTTACTCTATAAAACTTCTTCAATCCATATGGAATTAAACATTTTATGCATTAATTCAACTCTAGACAATTTGTTTTTTCCATTCTCCTTTTAGGAGTTCTTCTGAAAACTTCAAATGAATATGTACTCATTATTCATAAACAACAGGAAATTAGTTAGAACTGTCATACAACCGATAAATTGACCAAAAATAAAATTACAGATAACCACAATTTGAAAAGTACTAGTACTTTATAAATTGTGTGTGTCTTTTGCTTCTCTTAAAGAAATCATGATTTTATATGCAAATCCATCCAAATTTTAATTAATATTGGAAGTGCCTGTTTGTTATTTAAACTCTCTAATTCCTAGGTTAAAATGAAAGGGCTCTCAGTAGGCTGGAACTGAACTGAAAGCTGTGATTTGCTTAGTCTCAAACAATGAAGCCAAATGTTCTCTCAAACAAATGGCATCCCTTCCATTCCAAGAACACAGAGAATAAAAAGCAAAAAATAAATATTTCAAGCAAGGGACATACCTCTGCTGCCTCTTTATGCGTTTGGCTGACAGAAATAAAATCTGGGCATTCTGCTTTGCACAAATGCAATCAGGATGTGATCTCTGCCTCCAATTTCACTTAAAAAGGCAGCCACGCCCAATGCTTATGAAATGTGAAACGATTTGGCAATTGGATGGGATGTTTTAGGCCTGTGTCCTGAGTCACCTGTACCCCAGGAATCCAAGGGAAAGGCAGAGGAGAGAACAAGTGGCAAAGCCCAGGCTGTGCCTGTAGCAAAGTATCTCCAGCTATTGTGGTTTGCAAGCTACTATTTAACAAATTATGATGAAAGCAAAGCAAAGTTGATATATCAATATCAACAGCCATAATAAATTTCCTTTAAGGAGTCATCCTAGGGACGCAGCTCAATTTCTCCCAGATGCTTTTTTCAGAATAAAGTGATTGTGTCATGAAGAATACGAGCCACCATATTCTAAGAAGAGATTTGCGGAATGTTAAGTTGCAGTCTCTGGACCACTTGCAGACTCTCTGCAAAAATTACCCCCCCCCCCCCCCCCCAAAAAAAAAAAAAAAAGGCTTCATTTCATCAATCTGTCAAGATTGAAATGCTTTGCTTCTTTCAAACCGTCCTGCTTTTCAGCTTGCCAATGAACTCGAGGGAGGCATGGGGGAAATGGAATGCTGAGCATGTATGCAGAGATTGTGAGAGCTTGGCAACTATCAAGGTCACCACTGCAGGTGCTGGAGAAAGAGATGGACTGTTCCCATAACAAAAGGACGTCTCATAATTGGACAGTGTGACCCCCCCCCCCAAGGGGTGGAGAGAAGAGGAAGCTGTTGTTTAACTAGGCAAGCATTTGCATGGGAAAACCAGAGCTGGTTTTGTTTCTTTGGTACCAATATGGTCCATCTAATAAAGTTTTGCTTTTAGGAATTCAAGGCTCCCGAGAGTGTTTCCTTATTTTGGGTTCTCTAGTCGGACACATTCATAATTCTTAAAGCATTATTTGTTAATATATATTAAATAACAACAGATCAAATGATAGCCTAACATAGTATGTATGTATGTATGTATGTATGTATGTATGTATGTATGTATGTATGTATGTATGAAAAGGCTTTCCTTGGAGTCCTCATATGATAGAAATAGGACCTTGTGTAATTGTGAAAAAGCTAACTTATAGATCAAAAGCATTAGTGGAGAGAGTTCATTTTATGTAGATTGGAATTATCTCCTTGAAAAGTCCAACTGTAAGATATCTACTATAGAAAAGTGTTAGGAGGTCTGAGGGAAATTAATGATACAATGAAAAATTATACCCTTGGAAGCGCACCACAGTCACAAAAAATGGGTAGGGCTCTGATTGCAGAGTAACATCCTGCACCTTAACTTTTGACTCCACTTCTGCCCCTGTGTGGAATGCAGAAAGTTTGATCTTTAGAACATTCCAAAACTTGTTCATTCTATGCAAACAAGGCAGGCCTCAAAGGTATTGTTGATTTATTGATAAAATTGAATCATCCATCCCTTACCTTTTAAATTATGGCATTAATCCTCTGTGGTACATGCTGGCATATATCACACTGTTTGTGACAGAAGCATTTCTAGCACTTCGAATGACTCATAAATCACTTTCAGTGTATTCTTAACAGGTATTAAGTCTTCAAGTCTTCCCCAGACTTGAGCAATATATGTAAGACCTTCCCATGCTTGCACCTGGCAATTTCTTTTCTGCCATGCCTCATGGTGTCGTCTTCAACGCTTCCTGATCCATAGTTAGGATAGTCATGCTTAGCTTTCCAAAGTCAGAGGCATTTTCTTTTCTTTTTTAAAACAAGTTTTATTTCAATTTTCCACATTTTAAAAACATCTCTATTTAGTGAACAGCATGATTACAGGTTCATCTTTACATACAAATATGACCATAATTACATATTCAATTTTTATATTCAAAAACAAGCTCATTAGTTTACTATATTATAATATTATATCTTATTATAATCCAATATACTAATAATACCACTATTAACTAACAGAAAAATTTTCTAAGGTAAAATTTCTACATTTATATATGACAATAGATATATAACTAAATTTATATAATATTTCATCTTACTCTCATTTATTTGTTTCCATCACCTTTTTTTTCCTTACCCATTTATACCATTTATCCCAAATTTTACAGAATTCTGTATCCTCCTTTCCGTTAATCTTTAAAGTAAGCCTCTCCAATTGCGTGCAATCGTAAGTTTTTTGAATTATGAGATGTATTGGTGGTGTGATAAAGTTTTTCCAATATTGGCTAATGAAATGCATGCTCCGGTTAATAGATGTATAATCAAATATTTAACTTTAGAAGTGTACTCTCCTTTAATTATGCCCAATAAAAATAATTCCGGTTTCCACTCCAATTTACACTTTGTAACCTCTTCTATCCAATTTTTGATTTTTACCCAATAATTCTTTATTTCGGGGCATGTCCACCATGAATGAAAATAAGAGCCTTTTTTTTTTTTTTTACATTTCCAACAGCTGGGATTATTTATGTGCGGTGGCGCGCTCCAACCCCCAGGTCATCTCCTAGGTTGTCCGAACGATCCGGCCCCGGGCCTTCGGCTGATGGTTTGCAATGCCAGGTCCGTCGTTAATAAAGCCCCCCTCATTTCTGATTTGATCACTGATGGGGGGGGGGGGCAGACCTGGTGGATGTTACTGAGACCTGGCTGCGCCAGGTGTTCCCCTGGTAGAGATGTGCCCAGCTGGGTTTCAGGTTTTCCATCAGCCGAGGGCCCAGGGGAGGGGTGGGGGGTTTGCAGTAATTATTAAGGAAGATCTGTGTCCTACGGAATCCACTATTCCTCAGACGACTGGATGTGAATCCCTTTTGTGACATGTGGTTCCGGGGTTCAGATGGGCCTCTTTGATCACCATCCCTGGCTCCCTGCTATGTGATATCGGCCCTGCCTGCTATTAGGTAAGCCTGTTGGTGGTTGAGCCCCCCAGGCTATGTCCTGGGGGTTTTCAACCTGCCTTCAGTGGTGGTCCCTGGGATAGCCCAGGAGTTCTTGGCTTCCATGACAGCCTAGGCTGACCCAGTTAATTAGGGACACCACCTGAGCTACTGAGGTTGCACCCATGTCAAGGGGTTTCAACGCTTCACTTGGTACTTGGGGATAGCCAGATTCTTGGCTCCATGACAGCTGGCCGACCAGTAATAGGGATACTAGGTGTGACATCTGGACTTGGTTTGTCTCTGGAGTGCAGGAGATCTAGGTGTAGGGACGTTGTTGTGAGCCATGGTCTGGTTGATCATTCGCTCCTTAGACGGGACTTCCAGACCACACCCCCTCATCGCAGGGAGGCGGAGCCGATACGATGGTTCCGCCCAGGTGCCTGATGGACCCAGATAGGTTCCTGATGGAGCTTGGGCCATTTCCCGGCGCTCGGACACACGACCCAGTTGAGGACCTGGTCACCACCTGGGACAGGATGGCGGCTGGTGCCCTTGATCGAGTCGTGCCCTTGCGGCCTCTGACCCGATGCCGATCCCAATTAGCTCCCTGATTTTCTGAGGAGCTGAGGGAGATGAAGCGCTGGAAAAGACACCTAGAGAGTGGTTGGAGGACCACCCGCTCCGTATCTGACTGAACACTATTGCGGTCCCATATTAGGACCTATTTAGTGGCGATAAGGACAGCAAAGCGTTCTCACTTCTCCGCCCTTATTGTGTCCACAGGGAATCGCCCAGCCACCCTCTTTAGGGTGACCTGCTCCCTCCTAGAGGTGGGAGCGCAGGATGAACCTCTATAGGGGAGGGCTGAGGATTTTTCGAATTTTCTCCAGGACAAAATCACTCAGATCCGGGATGGGTTGGACTCTGACTGGGCAACTCTGGACCGGGGGGGGGGGGGGGGGGCGGGGGTGGAGTACAGTGAGGTTATCTGGGGGGAGTTTGATCCTGTGACCCTCAAGGATGTGGACAGGATGCTGGGTGGGCTCAATGCCACCACATGTTTACTGGATCCATGTCCCTCCTGGCTGGTTTTGGCTGCCTGGGAGGTGTCACGTGGTTGGTTCCAGGGTATTATTAATGCTTCCTTGAGTGAGGGGTTTTTGCCTCCCACCTTGAAAGAGGCGGTGGTGAGACCCCTCCTCAAGAAACCGTCCCTGGACCCGACCTTATTGTCTAATTACCATCCGGTCTGCAACCTTCGCTTCATGGCGAAGGCTGTTGAGAGTGTGGTGGCATGTCAGCTCCCCCGGCATCTGGATGAAACATCCTATTTGGATCCATGCCAATCAGGCTTCAGGCCCGGGTACAGCACAGAAACGGCATTGGTTGCGTTAGTTGATGATCTCTGGAGGACCCGTGACAGGGGGTATTCCTCTGTCCTGGTCCTATTAGATCTCTCAGCGGCTTTTGATACTGTCAACCACAGTATCTTATTGCGGCGGCTGGGGGGGTTGGGAGTGAGGGGCACCGTGTTACGGTGGTTCTCCTCCTTCCTCTCCGACCACTCGCAATTTGTGTTGGCAGGGGGGCAGAGATTGACCTCAAGGCCCCTGATCTGTGGGGTACCTCAGGGGTCGGTACTCTTGCCCCTCCTGTTCAACATTTATGTGAAGCCGCTGGGTGAGATCATCCGTGGCTTTGAGGTAGAATTCCATCAGTACGCTGATGATACTCAGTTGTACTTTTCTACCCCAGGCCACCCTGACGAAGCTGTGGAAGTGATGCTTGGAGGCTTTGCGGGGTTGGATGGGGCGGAACAGGTTTCAGCTCAACCCGGCCAAAACCGAGTGCTGTGCTTTCCGGAGCCCCGATACAGACAGCTTACTCCTTCGCTGGCCGTGGGGGGGGGGGGGGGGGGGCGAATTCTGGTCCCCACGGAGAGGGCGCGCAATTTGGGTGTCCTCCTGGGTGTACGGCTGTCGTTAGAAGACCATATAGCAGCCGTCGCCAGGGGGGCTTTTTGTCAGGTCCGTAGGATCTACCAATTCACACGTTCACATCTGCCCTCATCATCTCCCGCCTGGATTATGCCAATGCTCTCTACATGGGGCTCCCCTTGAAGAGCACCTGGAGGCTCCAATTGGTGCAAAATGTGGCCACGCGAGTGGTTTTGGGGGTTTCTCGGAGCTCCCATGTTACACCACTTTTGTGTGAGCTGTATTGGCTCCCAGTAGCCTTCCGGGTGCGATTCAAGGTGTTGGTGACCATCTTTAAAGCGCTCCATGGCTCGGGACCTAGGTATTTATGGGACTGCTTGCTGCCACCGTCAGTCTCTCATCGACCAGTGCGCTCCCATAGGGCGGGCCTCCTCGGGGTGCCGCCGGCTGGACGGCTGGCGACCCCGAGGGTTCAGGCCTTCTCTTTGGGAGCACCCTCCCTCTGGAATGAATTGCCCCTGGAGATGAGGACCGTCCCCGACCTATTGACCTTCCGGCGCGCACTAAAAACCCACCGATTCCATCTAGCCAGTCTGGCCTAGAGTTATGTGTAATGGTTTTAAATTCGATTTTAAATGGTTTTAATTTTCTTAATTCCCTACTTCTTAATTTTTAATGGCCAATTTATTTAATTCTTTTAATGGATTTTAAATTATTGTATATGTATTTATATGTTTTTTATCTGGCTGTGCACCGCCCCGAGTCCCTTGGGAGAGGGGGCAGTATACAAATTTAAATAATAAATAAATAAATAAATAAATATCTTTGCCAATCTTGAGGTTTCCAGTGACATCGCTTCATGACAAGGCAAGAGAACTTTGCTTAGTCCTCCTGCAGTGGGATTTTTGCCCTGATCACAGCTGTTCGAGGCGGAATTCGATCCTGGTGGGATCATCCATGTGAGGAAGAATTCCTGGAGCCGGTCTGGTCCTGCAAGCCGGGTGGTGAAGAAAGGAACCCGAAGTGCGGGGCAAACAAGCCAGCTGTCCCGGCTGGCCCGAAGACGTGGTGGAACATTTGCCAGAGGGAAGACGTTGGCGAGTCTGGAGTCCGAGATGAGAGTGACCAGGAAACTCAGCATTGGATTACAAAACAAAGAAGAGTTTGATTTCCAGCCACCTGAATAGACTGTGGAAAGTGCTAGCCAAAAGAAAAAAGTACTCTTGCAGATACTAAGAATGATCAAGAGGGTGACAGTGCATTTTCCAGAGGTGGACATTGTGATTGAGAAAGCAGAAGGAAGTGATGAAGTATCTGATTGGACTGAGAGAGGCAAAATGGACTTCTTAGACTTCTGAGACTTTTGAGATTTTTGAGATTTGGACTTAATATCTACAAGATCAAACTTCTAGAGAAAGGGGCAAGAGTATAAATATCAACTTTGCTTTTCTTCGTTTATATATAAATATATATGTAATTAATAAGGAAATAATTAATTATTGAACTTAAATAGGCTTAGCTTGTATAAATAGAATTTAAATTTTTTTTTAGAGTTATAGATATAAGTAATTGTGTATTTATATATAGATTGATTTAAAGTTGCTAGATTATGAATTTAAAATAATGATGAAGATAACGATGAGATAATTGATTATTCCTTCCCTCCCTTTTTATTGGAGAATTTACATGGAACATATGGTATATATAGTACTTATATATTATAACTGAGCTAAAGAATTAATATTGGAAATAAGGTTATATATAATAATTAATTTGAGGTAGATTGTAAGAATATATCAGCTTAGGAACTATTAGAAGAGTGAGGAATTGATTTATTTATCTAGTTATTTATTTATTTTCCTATTTTTTTTCTCCTAAACACTGTGTTAATTGTAAACAATTGCTTTAATTAATGTGACTACAGAACTGAGAAATTAGAGTTACAAAGATAAATAACTTCGATAGTAATTGGAGACACGCTTTGGGAAAATATATTTAGCATAGTGGAGAAACAGCAAAAAATTATTAAAGATATGACTAGCACATCTGCGATTATTACAAAAACAGGAAAAAAGGTAACACAATTGGCAACTACATCTATTTCTACATCAGCATCAACCCAGAAAACAATTGATGAAATGTTGGCGTCAGATAAAGCAACATCCCAACCTAGTTCGCAGCCAATTCAAGCAACTATGATATCTATTCAAAATATGATGTTGACTTTACAGGAATCAATGTCAAAAAAACATTCTGAAAGTAAAGTCAAAAGGGAAATGATGAAAGAAGAGTTAAAAAATGAACAAGGTGAAATGAGAAATGAAGTTAAAAATTTGGAGGGGAAAATAGGCCAGATCCAAGAATTGATTAAAAAAAATGGAGAGAAAATTAAAGTGGTGGAAAAACAGGCAAGCCAAACTGAAAAAAAATTGGAAGGCATGGGACAAATAATGAAGAGACTGTTGACACTTTGACGCATATTGAAATGGACAGGGCCTCATATTATCTAAGATTTCAAAATGTTGAAGAAAAAAGACATGAAAATTTATCTTTAGTGATGGTAGAGATGTTGGCGGAATTGCTGGGTAGAGATAAGGAGGAAATGGTGAAAGAATTGGACGATGTTTATAGAGTATATACAAGTTATTGCAAAGCGACATGGACTTTCCCGTGAAATACATATAAGATTTGCAAGGAGATGTGTGAAGGACTTGATTTACAAAATCACAAGAGATGAAGGAATAAAATACAAAGGTAAAGAAGTAACTGTGTTGAAACAAGTGCCTAGGAGAATTCGAGAGCAGAGAAAAGACTATAGATTCCTAACAAACTACTTAAACAAAAAAAATATACCTTTTAGAAGGATAATTCCAGAAGGGATACTTGCAATATGGCAAGAGAAAAGAGTAAAAGTAGATACTCTATCTAAAGCACAAGAATTTTTTGAGCAAATAGGTGGTGTAGAGGAAGAAGCAAGTAATAGAGATGAGTATGAGGGTTCCAGTCAAGAAGACATACAATCTAGAGGAGATAGGAGAAAGGGGATGGAAGGAAATGGAGAAACATTGGGAAAGGAAGAAAGAGGAGTAAGGACGAGAAATCAGACGACGATTAAAAGCTAGGTAGGATAGAAACAAACTAGGGAATGGAGAAGGGAGTGAAATTGATATCGATAAACATTAATGGGTTAAATGAACCAACTAAGAGGAAAAGACCCTTTTTGAAATTAGAGAAACAAAAAGTGGAGATAATGTGTTTACAAGAAGTTCATATAAAGAAAAGTGATAAAAAGTATTTAATAAATAATAGATTGGGGAAAATGTACTCATCATTGGCAGAAGAAAAAAAAAGAGGAGTTGTATTATATATAAAAGATAATATAGATTCAAAGTTGATTTATAATGATGAGCATGGAAGAATGATAATGGTGGAGGTGGTAATACAAAACAAAAAGACAATAATAGTGGGAATATATGCTCCAAATAAAAACCAAAGTGAATTTTATGAAACCTTATATGAAAAATTAGAATTTGATAACCCAAGAATTTGTATTGCAGGAGATTTTAATGCAATATCTGACAATGAACAAGATTATAAGTGTACTCAAAGACAATACAAAAAATGGAATAAGTTGCCTAAAAAATTCACAGAAATGGTTGAAGAATTAGATTTAGTGGATGTATGGAGGAGAAAAAATCCAGGAATAGCACAATTTACTTTTTTTTCTAGCCCACATAAATCATGGTCTAGAATAGATATGATTTGGGTTAGCAATGAATTATATAAAGGAATTCAGGATGCAGAAATCTTAGCTAATACATGGGCAGACCATAACCCAATACAAATAATCTGGAAAAATAGTAATTTTAAAAAAGGCAGATGGTCACTTAATATACAATTATTGAAAGAGGAGAATTATATACAAAAAATTAGGGAAGAATTAACAAATTTTTTTGAATTTAACAAAAATCAGGATACCTTATTGCAAAACTTATGGGATACAATGAAAGCATATTTAAGAGGAATATCAATAGCATATATAATAAATAGAAATAGGAACAGAGAGGAGAAACGGAAATCTTTAATAAAAAGAATAAAGGAGCTGGAAAATAAGCAAATGGTAACTCCAGGAGAAGATCAAATTAGAAATGAAGTAATAGCACTTAAACATGAGGTGGAGGCCGTAGATCAAGAGGAATTAGCTAAAAATTTGATATACATAAAACAAAACTATTTTGAACACGCGAACAAACCTGGAAGATAGTTAGCATATAAACTAAGAAAAGAAAACCAGAAAAGAACAATTATACCAATTATGAGACAAAAATGGAACAATAGAGACAGATTAGGAAAAAAAAAAGGAAATTGCAAGAGATTACTTCGAAAACCTTTATGAAAAAGAAACAGTTGAGGAAAATAAGATAGAGGATTATTTGAAAGAAAAAATCCCCTTTTCAATGTCTGAAGATGAAAAAGAGATACTTAATAAAAAAATAACTTTGGGGGAGTTAAGAGTTGTGATACAAAAACAAAAAACAAAAAAAAAAACACCAGGTCCAGATGGATTACCCAACGAACTATATAAAGAAATAGGTGAAATTTTAGAAATGAGATTATTAGAAGTCTGCAATGAGGTAATATCTGAAGCTAAACTCCCAGAATCATGGAAAGAAGCCTATATAACTTTAATACCGAAAGAGGGTACAGATATTAATCAAATAAAGAATTACAGGCTGATTTCCCTTTTAAATTCGGACTATAAAATTTTTATGGCAATAATGGCGGAAAGATTGAAAATAATACTCAATAATAAAATACATTTGGACCAAAATGATTTTCTCCCTATAAGACAGATCAGACATAATATAAGAACAATAATAGACACATTAGAATACTATGAAAAACACCCAAGTAACCAGGTAGTCTTGGTTTTTTTGGATGCACAAAAGGCCTTTGACAATTTAAATTGGAATTTTATGAAAAAACAGATTAATTTGATGAACCTTGGAGACAATTTTGTACGAATGATCAATACAACATATACTACACAAAAGGCAAATGTAGTAGTAAATGGAGAAATCACTCAACCTTTGAAGATAAAGGGAGTCAGACAGGGATGTCCTCTTTCACCTCTGCTTTTTATAACAGTTTTGGAAACTTTACTAGATAGAATTAGATTAAATAAAGAAATTAAGGGAACTAAAATTAAAAATCAAGAATACAAACTACAAGCCTTCGCAGATGACATTATAGAGGACCCATTAAATTCAGGACCAATATTACTGAATGAAATAGATAAATTTGGCAGACTAGCAGGACTAAAAATTAATAAAGAAAAAACCAAAATGTTAGTTAAAAATTTAATAATTAGTAAACAAAAAGAATTAGAAGATAAACTTGGTTTACAAATAGTAAATAAAATTAAATATTTAGGAATCTGGTTGAGAGCAAGAACACTAACTCTGCGAGAGGATAATTATATAAAATTATTGAAACAAATTGAAAAAGAATTAGAAAATTGGAATAAGATGCAAATTTCACTACTAGGAAGGATAGCAACAATTAAAATGAATGTGTTACCAAAAATAGTATACTTATTTCAAACAATTCCGATACTATTGGGGAAATTTTTTTTCAAAGAGTTAGATAAAATTGTATTGAAATTCATTTGGGCAAAAAAAAAATCAAGGATAAAAAAAATATATCTATAAGATAATAAAAGCAGAGGTGGATTCGGGCTACCTGTCTGGGAGATATATTATAGTGCAGCAGCATTATTATGGATTAAAGATTGGATTGAGTTATGAAACAATAGGATTTTACAGTTAGAGGGACATTTGTTACTTGGCTGGCATGCTTTTTTATGGAACTCAAATATTAAATCAAATATATATTTTACTAGGCACATCTTCTGAAAATCCTTAATTAAAATCTGGAACGACATAAGGAAGAACCATTATACAAAGATGCTGGTATGGTTTTCAACGATCCCAATACAATAGACATTAGCAAAAAATTAAAATACCATCAATTATTAAATAAAGAGGGAAAAATCAAATTAAAACAGGAATTAGAAACACAAGATATATGTATTGATAATTGGACATATTTTCAAATTAAAATGAGATACAACAAAGACATGAATGAGCAAAGAATTGAAATTAAAAATACACAACTCGACAAAATATTATTAAATCCGGAGAAATGCTCGATCTCCCAACTATATAAATATTTATTGGAATACAAAATGGTTGGAAAAATTGTCAAGGGTCCAATGCTGGCTTGGGGAAAAAACTTTGGCTACAGTATTGATTTGGAAACCTGGGAGGAGCTATGGGGAAAAAACTTGAGTTTAACTAAATCTGTAGCCCATAAAGAAAATCTTTATAAAATGATATATAGATGGCACCTAGCACCCTCAAGGTTTATATTCAACTTCTTATCCTATCAATACTTTTATACATTTTCTACTTTATTATATTATTCCAAATGCTTGCCTCTTATTTAATTCACCTATATTTCACATATCATCATAATTGTTATACTTTAATACTTTTAACTGTCATATTTGCATATTTCATCACATATTCTTATTACATCCATTCATAAAATCTAATTTAATACAATCATTCTATAAAATTAGTTTCCCCCTTAAATTACCAATTTTAAATGTGCCACCTCTAAAATTTATATATTCACTAATTATCTCCCCTTTTAATCTCAATGAATATTTAACCTTTATTACCTAGAAAGTTAAAATTAATAATCCTTTTAAAACTACATAATAAATATAAATCAGATTCTGCGTGGTTTTTGCCCTTCTTAAATTCATAATAATTATTTACAATTTCAATATTCATAACTTTAAGTATATTTAAACTACCCCTCCTCACCTTGCAGAATCCACTTTTAAAATATTAATTAGCCATTGTCTTTATCCGTTCTAAATAAACAATTCCTTTTCATTTTTTTACAATTCCCATATTTCTTTGTTTCCAAATCCTGCTTCTTATCCCATCTTTTCCCTTTCATTCTCCCCCTTTTTCTGCCACTCCAGTTTTTATCCCCCTCCTTATTTATACTTCCACCCTTCAGTTTTCTGCTGTTTTTGTTTTCCTTTTTTAATTTTACAAATATTCCCTTTTTTAACTTCTTACGTTTCATATTTTTATTCCCACTCTTCTCCTCTTTCTTTTCAGAGTTCTTTGTTCCCAATGATAGTTAAAAATGGCCTCTTCTGTAGCTCTTCAGCTCCACCTCATCTTCCATCTTTTGTCTTTGTTGTCTTTGTTGCTCATATTCTGAGATCTCGTTTTCCAAGAATTTTAAAGTATAAACCAGCAATTCACTTTATTCTTGTAATATTTCTTTCATGTTTCTGAGTTCCATTTTTAATTCCAGAAGAGATATCACCATTTTACATGTTTTAATCTAGTAATTTAATCCAAACAGTGTCTATGAGGTTAGTTTCTAACAGTCAGCTTTTGTTTTATTCATCTCAAATTTTAAGGTCATAACTAGTCCAAATCCAAGTCCAGCCAAAATCAACTATTAATCCCAAGGCAGAATCTTCCTGCTTTTCTCTTTGTTTCAAAGTTCTAATTTTTCAAAGATCTTGCTACATTGTATCAATGTACCTTAAGATTTTTTAGAAGCAGAATCTTTTAGTAACAAAACAAATTAACTTTAACCATTAGACGGCACTCTTTATCATAACAAATCTTCACCACCCCCTTTTCCCCCTCTGTCTGGGGCTTTTTAAACCACAGTTTCCCAAAAAAATCAAATCCAATTAATCCAAATTAGTTAAATAATTTTTTCTTCCAGCTTCTACCTTTTCTGGTTTGAAGCCCTGTAGACATTGTGCTTTCAGGATATTCTTGTCTTGGATGGCAAACCTCAGACAAAGAACATTCTGTGCAAAGTGCAACGTTTGCATGTTTACCTGGAGGAAACGTTTGCATGTTTACCTGGAGAAAACAAGACCTTAACACCCAGATAGGACGGAACAAAGGCAGGAACTGAAGCTTATGTTAATCTTAATTAAAAGTTAATCCTAACTGGAAATGAATGTATAAACTGCTTAAGCAGACAGTAACAAAGGTTGTCTAAATAGATGTATAGTGTATAAATTAACACTGGTATGCTACCATGGATATAGAGAGATAGAACGAACTCTGGCAAGAGAGCAGACAGTTCTTCTTATTCTCAACCTGACAATAAAGAAAGCAGCTTGTCTCATCTCCATGTGGTCCTGAGTCTTGATTCCTACAAGTGGCGCCTTGAACAGGGACTCCTTACTTCGTCCGGCAAGGATTTGGTGCACCTTCAACCTTTCAAAGGTTTCTGTAAGTATGGGGTCTTCGCTTTCTGAGGAGCAGAGAAAGCATGTGGAGGAATTAGGATACCTTTTAAAGAAAAATCATACAGATTTATCTCAGCGCAGTCTCACAAGGCTGGTCCAGGAGATTGCAGCTCAATGTTTATGGTATCCAGAAAAAGGGTCTCTTAGGTTAGTAGATTGGGAAAAAAATGGAATTACTTTACATACAGAGCCAAGGGCTAGCGTGGAGATTTTACATGCTTGGCATTTATGTCGGCATGCAGTTGAGATATTTGGCACTAATGAGGTTTCTCTTTTAGCACACACCCCCTTCACAAAATACAGCCCCTATAGTTTGTCCTCCTTCTTCAGAATATCTGACTATCTCTCCCTCTGCTCCTTTAGATACAGGACAAAAACCTCCTGATCCGGTTATTCAAACATCTTTTCAAAAAATGGTGGAGACATGTAAAAAGGATGTCTCCATGCCAGGGGCAGAGTTAGCTGAATTATTGTCTGTCTGTCCTGTGCAGTATCATCCAGGAACTGAAGCTTATGTTAATCTTAATTAAAAGTTAATCCTAACTGGAAATGAATGTATAAACTGCTTAAGCAGACAGTAACAAAGGTTGTCTAAATAGATGTATAGTGTATAAATTAACCACTGGTATGCTACCATGGATATAGGGAGATAGAACGAACTCTGGCAAGAGAGCAGACAGCTCTTCTTATTCTCAATCTGACAATAAAGAAAGCAGCTTGTCTCATCTCCATGTGGTCCTGAGTCTTGATTCCTACAAAGCCCCATCGCTGTCAAAAAACAATTCACACCCTTTTTTTCCCCTCCTTTCTCTTCACCGCTTAAAGTCCTTTTTAAAAAATTCTTAAAAATTAATCCTGGGATACCTTTCATTTAATTATAATGTCCCATTTCTCCTGCTGTCCACTCCTTCCTCTCTCCTGTGCAATCTTATTCCAGCTTACTCTTACTCTTCAGGGTGGCCATTTTAGATCACCACTTCAGGCATCTTCAGGAGGGAGCTTTGCCAAGCCAGGGAGGGGGTTTACAACCCCCCTCTACCCAGCTGACAGTCTCGCCTTCCTCCACCACCCCTATGCGGCAGCTTCTGCCCCAGATCTAGCTGATCGGGGCTCTCAGACGAAGAAGCACGGACCAAAGCCACAGACAATTGTGGTCAGCAGTCCATCTTCGGGGAAGTCCAAAACCGGAAGCCCTCCAAAGTTAGAGGCATTTTCCCCTGAAGCCAAAAGTGGCCTGATGCGGTATGAACAATTGATCATATGGAAGTGGGATCAGCCTGGCACCTCTTGCTCACTCCTGGGCTTTCCTCTCTGGTCCTTGGGCACTCCCATTCCAGGGACACTGGCTTTGGGAACTAAAAAGCTGACAGTTTCCAACTGAACTTACCTGCTTTAGCCATCTCCTCCCCAAGTCCATAGACCCTGCTGTTTACGCAACTTAAGTGATGTGGATCCAACTCAGTGGTGTATTACCATGTGCTTAGGGCACCAGGCCCAAAGGGGGCACCACAAAAACATTTATGTAGCCTAAGCTTGGCTTCGTTTGTACAATATATACAAAGGAGGGGGGCACCAGGGTTTGTCAGTGCTTAGGGAAACAATGAGCCTTAATCCACCATTGATCCAACTGTTTGATTGCCTAGAATTGTTTGATATGGGCAGCATATAAATTTAATCAAGAAACAAATCAATAAAACTTTAATGAACAGATGGTGGGTAAACTTTAGAACAAGCCCATGCAATAGGGATAATCATCAGAGGTGGTATTCAGCAGGTTCTGACCAGTTCTGGAGAACGGTAATGAAAATTTTGAGTAGTTTGGAGAACCAGCAAATCCCACCTCTGACTGGAGATTTTACAGTATCCTTCCCCTGCCACACCCACCGAGCCACGCCCACAGAACCGGTAGTAAAAAAAAAATTGAATCCCACCACTACCATTATCTGATAAGGTGATAAGAGATTTATGTGAAGCTCAATCCTTCTGCAGATCAACATTTGCTAAATTTGCTGTCAAAACCATGGGTTTGGGCAAGTGGTAAAGCCCATCAACCTCTGTTCAAAGCATCTGCCCATCACAGGAGTGATGGTTTGCTAGCAGGTAGTGAAGACCACCAAGCCAGAACTTTTACCCAGGGGTTTTGCTTAGCATTGCTCTACAACCACTACCACCTGGGATCAAGTCGGAAGAGATGATTTTGGAGGAATTAGCTGTGGGGACAGCAAATTTTGGTTGATTTTAATTCAAGTAATTCTGCTTTAGTTTTTTGTTGGCTGAAATGTGGTGAGATGTGGTGAGGCAAAAGCCTGAGCCATAGTGAAAGACCTCAATTTGAACATAAGGCACAAGGAAAAAAAAGGAGGAAGAAAGAACTAGTAACCAAGAACTAGTAACCAACAACAGTAGACTTAACAATTGCCTCAATCTCATCTTCTGCAATAGTTTGAATTCAATTTACAGAATACAAATTAAAGACCCCTTTTCCAACAGTGACCACAACATGATTGACTTTTGTCTCAACATACATCCACACAAAAATTATCACAACAGAATCCCCAATTATAACTTCACAAAAGGCAACTATGATCTTATAAAAAATGATCTCTCATCCCTTGATTGGCAATTTCTATTCACTGGATGCAATACTGTAGAAGATCATTACAACATATTTTTATTAGAAGTCAAAAGAGTCATCAAACTATATGTACCAATAACAACTCCTAAAACAACAACAACAAAAAAAACAGATTACCCATAACAATAAGGAAGCTTCAATCCAAAAAGAAATAACTTTGGCAGAAAAACAAATCTAGTCACGTTGCCAACTTCAAAAGCCGATACAAAAATATATAATAATAATAATAAATATTTATTTATATACCGCTCCTCTCCCGAAGGACTCGGAGCGGTGCACATCGTACAGATTAAAACAATAAATATGTGAAACAATAAAACTAAATTAAACCCAACCCTGGCTGTAAACAAATTTAAAACCCTACTCTAAAACACTAAAATTTAATAAAAACCAAACACCCCAAAACTAAAATCAGCCCAAACCGGCCTGGTCAAAAAGCCAGGTTTTCAAAGCATGCCTAAAGGTCCCCAGGTCCATGGCTGTCTGTAACTCCGGGGGCAACCCATTCCAGAGGGCAGACGCCCCCACAGAGAAGGCCATATTCCTCAGGGTCACCAGCCGGCACATAGATGCTGACGGGACCCGCAGGAGACCCTCCCTGTGGGAGCGCACTGGATGGTGGGAGGAAAATGGCAGAATGCGGTCTTGTAAATATCCTGGTCCGATGCCACGGAGCGCTTTAAAAGTTAACACCAAAATTTTAAAGCGCGCCCGAGAGGCCATTGGCAATCAATGCAGCTCGCGCAGGAGGGGCGTCACATGCGCGAATCTTGACGCCCCCATAACCACCTGCGCGGCTGCATTCTGTACCAGTTGAAGCCTCTGGATGCTCCCATTCGGGAGCCCCATGTAGAGGGCGTTACAATAGTCCAGTCGGGAGGTGACTAGGGCATGAGTGACTGTGCGTAAGGCATCCCTATCCAGAAAGGGCCGCATCTGTCGAATCAGGCGAACCTGATGAAATGCCCCCCTGGAGACGGCCGTAATGTGGTCTTCTAAAGATAGCCGTACATCCAGGAGGACACCCAGATTGCGAGCCCTCTCTGCAGGGGGCAAAATCTCACCCCCAATAGCCAGCAATGGAACTATTTGGCTATATTGGGACGCCGGAAACCACAGCCACTCAGTCTTGGAAGGGTTGAGTCGGAGCCTGTACCCGCCCATCCAATTCCGCACGGCCTCCAGGCACTGGGACATGACCTCCACGGCATCGTTGGGATGGCTTGGGGTGGAGATGTACAGCTGGGTATCATCAGCGTACAGATGACATCTCACCCCAAAGCCACGGATGATCTCCCCCAGCGGCTTCACATAAATGTTGAACAGGAGAGGAGAGAGGACCGACCCCTGAGGCACCCCACAATCGAGGGGCCTAGAGGTGGATCTCTCCCCCCCCGCCAACACAAATTGCAGACGGTCGAAGAGGAAGGAGGTGAACCACCGTAACACGGTGCCCCCAACCCACAACTCCCCCAGCCGCCGCAATAGGATACTATGGTCGATAGTATCAAAAGCCACTGATAGGTCTAATAGGACCAGGACAGAGGAATAACCCCTGTCACGGGCCCTCCAGAGATCATCAACCAACGCGACCAATGCTGTTTCGGTACTATGTCCAGGCCTGAAGCCCGATTGGAAGGGATCCAGGTATGTATCTTCATCAAGGCACTGGGGAAGCTGACCTGCCACCACACTCTCTACAACCTTCGCCACGAAAGGAAGGTTGGAGACAGGACGATAGTTGTTCAAAAGGATTGGGTCCAGGGAGGGCTTCTTGAGGAGGGGTCACACCACCGCCATTTTCAAGGTGGTAGGCAGCAAGCCCTCCATCAAAGAAGCGTTAACAATTCCCTGGAGCCAACTCCGCGTCACCTCTCTGAAGGTAGAGACCAACCAGGAGGGGCACGGGTCCAACAAACATGTGGTGTCATTCAGCCGCCCCAGTAACCTGTCCATACCCTCAGTGGTCACAGGGTCGAACTCATCCCAGATAACCGTCTCAAGACTCGCCGCGGTCACCTCTCCCGGGATCTCCCAACTAGAGTCCAATCTGGCCCGAATCTGAGCGATTTTATCGTGCAGAAATCGTGAAAACTCCTCCGCTCTTCCCTGCAGGAGATCATCCCTCACTCTCGGCCTAATCAAGGAGCGGGTCACTCTAAACAGGGCGGCGGGTCGATTTTCTGCCGATGCAATAAGGGCGGAGAAGTGAGAACGCTTCGCTGCCTCTATCGCCACTAGGTAGGTCCTAATATAGGACCTAACCTGTGTTCGGTCAGACTCGGCATGACTGGCCTTCCAGACGCCCTCCAGACGTCTTTTCCGGCATTTCATCTGCCTCAGCTCCTCTGTAAACCATGGAGCCGAGCGAGATCTCTGCCAGGTCAGAGGTCGCAAAGGCACAACTCGGTCCAGAGCCTTGGCAGCCAACTTGTCCCAGGCGGTTACCAAGTCTGTGGCCGAGTTATGAGCCCGAGTTTCAGGTAATGGCCCAAGCTCCATCTGGAACCATTCAGGGTCCATCAGGCGTCTGGGGCGGAGCCATCTCTTCGGCTCCACCTCCCTGTGGTGTGGACTGGCGGTACAGAAGTCCAGTCTAAGGAGAGAATGATTTAACGACAATATCCTCTAACCGATCATTCAACCACTGTCCAGAGACAAAAATCAGATCCAGCATGTGTCCCCCTATGTGAGTGGGTCCAGAAACTAATTGGGTCAGGTCCAAGGCCATCATGGAGGCCAAGAACTCTCGGGCCGCCCCAGAGGATTCACCAAGCGAAGGCAGGTTGAAGTCACCCATAACTAATAGTCTGGGTGTCTCCACCGCCAGCTCGGCTATTACCCCGAGGAGCCCGGGCAGGGCTGATGACAGGTAGCAGGGAGCCAGGTACGTTATCAAAAGACCCATCTGCCCACCCTGATCCCACCTCACAAAGAGGGACTCACAGCCAGCCATCTGAGGTACGGTGGCCTCCCTAGGACATAGATCCTCCCTAATAATTACCGCCACACCACCACCCCTACCCTGAGCCCTCGGCTGATGAAATGCCTGGAAACCTGGTGGACACATCGCTACTAGGGGGAAACCCCGCTCTGAGCCCAACCAGGTTTCGGTGACCCCTGCCAGGTCCACGCCCTCATCCTGTATCAGGTCAAAAATCAGGGGGGCCTTATTCATAACGGACCTGGCATTACATAACATCAGCCGAGTGCTCAGGGCCTGAGACTCTGCACAACCAGGCCTGCAAGACGGGTCAGGAGGATCGGAGCGCGTTACCACTTGGAGATAGCGGGCACGCGATCCCCTAACCTGATATGGCCCTCTACCCCCGCCATATCTGCCCCTCCCACTTACGGTGCCAATAAGGTCTATCCTCGTTAGTTCTGATCCTGGTTGCCCCCCCAACCCCCGGTCCTTCGGGTCCCCCCAGGCGTACTCACCGGCTTGGCTGACCCCAACCCCCCCAACCCCCTCACCCAATAACCCCACTAAAAATCTATCCCTCACCCTCCTCCCAACCTCCCTCCCCATACCCGTAGCACTCCTCCCTAACCCCATTAAAAATCTAAGAATAAAAGGAAACAGTTGAGTACCCCTCCCCCTCCCCAGAAATTTCATGGGATGGCCATGGCCATGCCACCTCTCTGGATCCCAAGACCCGTCCTTGAGGTGGACTTTTGATAGTCCCTTCGGCCATGTCAGGGAAAGAGGCACCCTCTGAAGGGTGTAGAGCTCGGTCCATGTATATACTGCAGCGGGCCAACTGGTCCCGACTCAGATATGCGGTGTTAGGTCCAGCCGGCTCCAGATAGGACTCGCCAACCTCCCCCAGTCCCCCACCACCACTGCCACCGGCGGGGGGAAACCACGGGGAGCAACAAGTCCATCTGCAGCCGTCAGCACCACTGCCGCCCGATCCTGCCGTGGCCGTCCTGCAAAGAAGCGGCCGCCGTCTTCATCGGCCCTGTAGTCCCGACAGCCCTTCTGACCGGTTCCCGATGACAATTGCCGGTCTCCCCCAGTCCTCCCCCACCTCTGCCACCGGTGGGGGGACCCAGGGGGAATGAAGGGACCGTCCATGGCCGTTGTCAACACCGCGCCCGCTGCCACCGCGGCCATCCAATGCCACCGTCCTCAACCCAGCAGGCTCGACGACCCTTCCATCTGGCTCCAGACGAGGCATCCCAAGCTCCCCTGGGTCTCCCCCACCTCTGCCACCGGTGGGGGAGCCCAGGGGAAACGATGAAGTCCTCCTCGTCTGTTGTCGCTGCCGCCCGATATCCTCGCGGCCGACCCAAGCCAACACGTCCGCCGCTTTCATCGCCCATCCAGCTGGCCCCAGGCACGCCTCCCGACCACCCCCGGGGCCCCCTCACCTCTACCACCGGCGAGGGGGAAACCCAGGGGGAATGATGACTGCCTCCAACGGCCGCCATCCTTGTCGCGGGCCGGAACTGCCACAGGCGTCGCAGGGTGTTGCGGAGCCGCCGCTGCCGCCACCGCAATCGCCATTTCCCTCGCCCCCAGACCCCCCCACCTCTGCCACTGGCAGGGGGGAAACCCAGGGGGAACGGCGGATCCTTCATCCGCCGCCGTCTCTGCCACGGCCCGACACCGCCGAGGCCGCCGCACCAACGCCGCCATGGCTGCCGCTGCGGCCGTCACTCCCGCCATCGCTCCCGCCGGCCCTATGGCCTCGGCAGACCCCCGACCAGCTCCTGCTGGAACCTGCCGGTCTCCCCTGGTCCTCCCCCACCTCTGCCACTGGTGGGGGGACCCAGGGGACACGGAGGCTCATGCCGCAGGCCATCCAGGTCGGAGAAGCTTCAGACGAAAACGTCCAGCCGCCATCTTGAAAACGCCATAGCCCTGATGTGTTGCCAGATAAAGACTGAATGCACCAATTATCACATTAAAAAAGAAGAAAACCTTCTACGCACCAATTCCATCTGAGCTTTTTACAATTTTGTAAACTACAATCTAAAAGACTCTATCTAAAGTCCATCCCACCCCTGAAAGGACCTAATGGTAAAGATTGCAATGACAACACTATTAAAGCCAACCTCTTTAACACATTCTTTGGCTCGGTATTTGTAAACAGCAATGGATCATGCCCAATATTTCCTAGTCAAATCACAAACAATTACAATGATCTAATACATATTGATTTTACAGAAGACAATGTTGAAAAGTACTATGCAATCTAAAACCATCTCTATCTATTGGACTAGATGGAATATGTGCCTACTCCTTAAAAAAGCTATCCACTGCTATAGCAGAACCTCTAAGCATAATTTTTGAAAAATCTTTCAGGATCAGCTCCTTGCTTAACCAATGGTCACAAGCCACAGTCATCCCCATCTTCAAAAAGGGAGACCCCAGCCTAGTTGAAAATTACAGACCAATCTCTTTATGCTGCGTCACCTGTAAAGTCATGGAATCATTATTAACTATTTCATCATCCTCCATTTAGAAACAAACAACCTACTCTCTAATAAACAATTTGGTTTCAGGGAAAAAACTATCCTGTAATCTGCAACTTTTACACTGCAAAAACATATGGACTACACAACTCGATCAGGGCAAAGCAATAGACACAATCTACATAGACTTCTGTAAAGCCTTTGATTCAGTGGTACACGACAAACTATTCCTAAATCTTATGGTATCTCTGGACAACTGCATAATTGGATAGACGCATTCCTGTCAAACAGACAATAAATGGCCAAAATTTGGAGTGTCCTATCAAATTCTGTACCTGTCAACAGTGGTGTCCCCCAAGGCAGTGTTCTAGGACCAACTCTTTTCATACTCTACATAAATGGCCTCTGTGGTCATATTAAGAGCAACTGCATTCTCTTCGCTGATGATGTAAAGCTATTCAACACCACAGACAATACAGCTACCCTTCAAAAAGACCTTGACTGTGTATCAGAATGGTCAAACAAATGGCAACTTCAAATCTCAACAAATAAATGCTCTATCCTACATACTGGCAAAAAAAAAACCAGAAAATAAAATACAGGCTGAATAGTCAACCTTGTTGATGATCCAAACTCTGTCAAGTATCTTGGAGTACTCATCTCTAATGATCAAAGTGCTAGAGCCCACTGTAACTACATAGCCAAAAAGGCGTTAAGAGTTGTTAACCCACATTACATATCTGATATTAACACAGTTGAGAAAGTCCAGAAATATTTCACAAGAAGAGTCCTCCATTCCTCTACTCGTTGCAGAATACCTTATGCCACCAGACTCGAAATTCTAGACCTAGAAAACCTAGAACTATGCCGCCTTCTGGACAATCTAAGTATAGTATATAAAATCATACATTGCAATGTCCTACCTGTCAATTAATACTTCAGTTTCAACCATAGCAATACAAGAGCATACAATAGATACAAACTCAAGGTTAATAGCATCAAACTTGATTGCAGGAAATACGACTTCAGCAACAGAATGATCAATGTCTGGAATACTCTACCTGACTCTGTGGTTTCTTCCCCAAACTCCAAAAACTTTAACCTTAGACTGCCTACTATTGACCTCACCCCTTTCCTAAGAGGTCTGTAAGGGGCATGGATAAGCGCACCAACATGCCTACCGTCCCTGTCCTATTGTTTCTTTTTTCTTTCTTTCTTATATGTATCCATGTATTCATAACTATGTTTTTACTTATACCTATTATCTTGTAAGCAATTGACAAAAATAAATACATAAAATAAATAAATAAAGAGAGGAAGAATGGACTTCTTTTTAATATGAATCCTTTCATGTAATAATAATAGATGCACAGAAAATATTTTCTTATTCCAAGAGATTTTATGTTCCTTAAAATATATATTGATTTTTCTGTATACCTATCTAAATTAATCTAATTCTAAAATATGCACTGATTTTTCTTTTTCTTCTTTCAAGTATGCACTGAACTTAAAATATGCACCCATTTAAATATAGAATATGCAATTATTTTATTTAAATATACCGCACAGATTATATTAGCATGAGGGATGACTTTTTTTGTAGAAGTGCAACAGCTGCCTGTGTTTGCACCATCAACATTCAGCAGCAGAATGGCAGTTTTCACAGGACTGAATTTTGACTTATTTTACTCAAATTAATGATGTCTTTTTTTCTCCCTATTCCCTTCATCTTTTTCTTTATGATGGTCTATTTTTTCATTGTAAACTTACAGGCAGGGGCTCTTAAGGACCTTATGAAGATGATTCAGCATCCATTCCTTTTCTATTGAGACAGATCAAATTGCTTAAAACAAATAGCTAAATAAAAAGGTAAGGAAGCCTTTGATGAATGGACCCCAATGCCCACCCAATTTCTAAATGCCAGCAGTGGAAGAAAGGAAAAAATCAGAGGCTTCCAGCCAGAGAGTCCAGCCCAACAGAAGCTATTCATTCAGTGTTGTCCAAAGGTGTGGCTCTGAGTGATCTTCCATCCATCAGTGCTTCTTTGAGGGACGTGATTGTTTCCAAGGCTTTGCTTCCTTCAACCCCTTATCAAAAAACACCTAAGGATGTGTTACAGCCTTATTACATGCAACACAGAGGAACTGGTACAAACAGGCTGCTCAGTAGAAGTCATTCAGCCTTTTGGCTTCCTTTGTTCTCCATTCTGTTTGGTGGCCACACTTTATTATTTCACTCCTTTAAATAGGGAAGACCCCAGATGAACTTGGTTTTAATACCATTGTAGACCTCCTCCCCAAAGGTGTACTGCTAAAATTGTAAATGTAAAATTCTGTAGTATGAATTAATAATATGATTGCACTAAGCTTCTAGTGGGTTTAATGTACTGGTAGATTTGGTGTATAATTTCTTTCACTGTAGTAGGAATTGATATTTTTAATTTGATTTATATTTCATTATTCTGAACTAAAAGCAATATTTATTGCATTCCCGCTGCGGCACTAATCTATTTCCTATATAAAAATGTTGCCTATTTTTGTTTAAAACAAACTAGGACCTTTTGGAAGTCTAATATGTGCATTGGTATTAAATTTATGGTCACTCTCCATATTGTACAAACTTGCCTGATCAAAAAT
The DNA here is from genome assembly GCA_023653725.1 of Bungarus multicinctus. Taxonomy (NCBI): domain Eukaryota; kingdom Metazoa; phylum Chordata; class Lepidosauria; order Squamata; family Elapidae; genus Bungarus; species Bungarus multicinctus. The sequence goes on from CM042842.1 coordinate 20,728,035, forward strand.
GGACTGCAAAAGTCTGGACGACCACAAATGATAGCAAAGAAAGATGAAACTTTTAACTTCCTGTTTCCATCTAGAGATAGTTAATCTGAATTTTGCAGCCCAATCTGGTAATCCCGGTAAAAACAGAAAACCAAGTATCATCTATTTATATTCAGCTGTCCTACATATGAAGCATAGGTGGTTTTCAGCAGGTTCTGACCAGTTCTGGAGAAGTAGTTCGGAGAACCGGCAAATCCCACCTCTGACTGGAGATTTTACAGCATCCTTACCCTGCAACGCCCACCAAGCCACGCCCACAGAACCAGTAGTAAAAAAAATTGAATCCCACCAGTCAGCACTCTTGTTCTGTACACAACATAATCGATTGCATTTCAACAGCAGGTGGAATTTGGTTGGCTTTAACAGTTCTTCTTGGGTTTAGTGTGTTGTGTATAAAATCAGGGCATTTATTTTTTTTTTCATTTGATTTGTCAATAGCTTACAAGATAATAGGTATAAGTATATATATAGTTATGAATACATGAAATGGGTACATATAAGAAAAATAAAAGAAACAATAAGACAGGGATGGTAGGCACGTTGGTGCACTTATGCATGCCCTCTACAGACCTCTTAGGAAAGGAGTGAGGTCAATAGTAGACAGTCTAAGGTTAAAGTTTTTGGGGTTTGGGGAAGAGACCACAGAGTCAGGTAGTGTATTCCAGACATTGACCACTCTGTTGATTTTAGTTTTAGGAGTAGTTTGTCATGTACCACTGAATCAAAGGCTTTAAAGAAGTCTATGTAGATTGCGTCTATTGTTTTGCCCTGATCGAGTTGTGTAGTCGATATGTTTTTGCAGTGTAAAAGTTGCAGATTACAGGATAGTTGTTTTCTGAAACTAAATTGTTTATTAGAGAGTAGGTTGTTTGTCTCTAAGTGGAGGATAATGGATTGGTTAAAAATGATTCCATGACTTTACAGGTGACGCAGCATAAAGAGATTGGTCTGTAATTTTCAACTAGGCTGGGGTCTCCCTTTTTGAAGATGGGGATGACCGTGGCTTGTGACCATAGGTTAGGCAAGGAGCTGATCCTGAAAGATTTTTCAAAGATTATGCTTAGAGTTTCTGCTATGGCAGTGGATAGCTTTTTTAAGAAGTAGGCACATATTCCGTCTGGTCCAATAGATAGAGATGGTTTTAGATTGCATAGTGCTTTTTCAACATTGTCTTCTGTAAAATCGATATGTATTAGATCATTGTAGTTGTCTGTGGTTCAACTAGGAAATATTAGGCATGATACATTGCTGTTTAGAAATGCTGAGCCAAAGAATGTGTTAAAGAGGTTGGCTTTAATGGTGTCATCATTGCACTCTTTATCATTAGGTCCTTTCAGGGGTGGGATGGACCTTGATTCTTTTAGTTTGTTGTTTACAAAATTGTAGAAAGTGCGGTTGGAATTGGCGTGTAGAAGGTTTTCCTCTTGTTTAATGTGATAATTGGTGCATTCAGTCTTTATCTGGCATAAATTTTTGTATTGGCTTTTGAAGTTGGCAACGTGACTAGATTTGTTTTTCCGCCAAAGTGATTTCTTTTTGGATTGAAGCTTCCTTATTGTTATGGGTAATCTGTTTTTTTTTGGGGGGGGGGAGTTGTTATTGGTACATATAGTTTGATGACTCTTTTGACTTCAAGTAAAAATATGTTGTAATGGTTTTCAACAGTATTGCATCCAGTGAATAGAGATTTCCAATCAAGGGATGAGAGATCGTTGTGTATAGGATCATAGTTGCCTTTTTTGAAGTTATAATTGGGGATTACATCATTGTGATGATTTTTGTGTGAGCGTATGTTGAGACAAAAGTCAATCATGTTGTGGTCACTGTTGGAAAAGGGTTCTTTAATTTGTATTCCGTAAATTAAATTCAAACTATTGCAGAAGATGAGATCGAGGCAATTGTTAAGTCTAGTATTGTTGGTTACTAGTTGTTCCAGTCCCAGATTTGTAACAGCATTGTAGAAGGTTGCATGTATGGGTTCAGTTGTACATTCGTTTAGGGTCCAATTAATATGAGGTAGATTGAAGTCACCAAGAAAGATAAAAGTTTGTGGGCAGGATGTTGCCCATGTTAGTAGTGAATTTAGTTTGTTTACATGTTCAATGTCATAATCAAGTGCTGATAGTAAGAATTGAAATGTGATATTTAAGGATAGTTCACAGATGATGGTCTCAGGAAGAACAAGCTCCTGGGTAACTTGGATGTTTTTTAGATGTAAGGACTTTTTATAGAAAATAGCAACACTATCTCCTCTACATATTTCATGATCTGATTGGTAAACATGTCTCTTACTGTGGTAATGGAGTCAGGGAGCCATGTTTCACAGATAAATATGATGTCGAATTTAGCCATATTTAGTAAGAGGGGAAATTCAGGTATTTTATTTGCTAGGCTTCTTGCATTGAATAGCTTGCATTTAAGGCCAGGTGTAGTTGGAATTGAGATAGTTAGGGGCGTGCATGCCTAGTCTTGGGTGATGGTGGATTTGTTGAAGTAAGGTTGTGGTTGAAGGTTAAAGCTGAGTTGCGGGTTGTGTGACTTACTTTTGATACAGTCAGTACGGTAGTCAATGTACAGGTCCTTCTCTCCATTGTCTAAATGTTTTTTGAGTTCTGTGAGAGTACACGGGAGAGGGCATGTTGCTGTATGATTAGATCAGGGCGAGAACGGAGGTTCTTATGGTTGGTATTGCTTTTGGCAAGTGAATTTATAAATGAATTTACGTTTGCTTTATTCATTTTTGCAAATGACCCTGCAGAACCGTGCAGCCATAGAGCCGTCTCTGTTTTTCAGCTCTTGGCCAATGCAGGAAGTGTCAGGTATTTCATCAGGGGAGATGGTTGATGCTTGATAATCCCTGATGATGTTTCGGACAGTTGTGATGTCATCATTGTCATTGATATCTTGTAGACCAAATAAGATGGCGTTTGGACGTTTCTGTTTGTGCTCAAGAGCTTCTCTGATGAGGATTGGGATATCATTATTTGTCTGATTTATATTTTTTTGTCGATTGGGTAGTGGATTGGGTTGTGGTTGTTGGGTAGAGATATGGTTTGTAGCTATTGGATTTTCAGGTTTTTGCGTTGTGTCTTTCTTTTCAAGGTTGGAGAATCTTTCATTTAAAGCATCCAGGGATGCTACTATGGTGTCAAGGGATGTTATTTGTGTTTCTGTGGTATCAACTCATTCAAACAGATCCAGTTTGGGTCTGTATGATTTAATTTGGTTAATTTATTGATCGATGTATTGTTAAGGTAAAATGTCAAACTGGTTAAGCATACAAGTCCCATAATGCATCACTGCTTATTCCCCTCCCACCTGTTATCAAGCATGCTCAGTTTTGGTTTTAAACAGACTCTGATTTACCTCTGGAAGGAGTGGTATCTGGAGGAGAGTATGGACGTGAATTGCTTTGATTTTTCTACAATAAAAGAATGATTCTGACTGCAAATAGTTTGGAAGTTTATTTTGGCTAAGATCCATTATAAGTTATCAACAATTGGTAGCAGAGGTCGGTTGCCAAATTAACAGGAACAAAATATGTCAGGATCAGAAAAATCCAGAATTAATACAAGAGCCTTCACCAGACAGATGGCAGCTCAAATGACTCCTATGGGTGCGATAGGAATCCTTTTGGATGAAGGAAATATAACTCCTACAACTGATAGAAATGAAGACCCACAACCAGATGCATATCCACCATTCACGCCACCCAGAAATGAAGATTTAAAATCAACCCTGCTCAGAATCATCGAAATATCAACAAACAGCAAGGATCCGATGGCAGAATTAAGAGGACTTTTTCAATATACAGACAAACCTCAAACTGAGGAAAGGCAAACAGAGAAAGAAAATGAAACTGCGAGTGCTGAACCGGTAAGTCCTTTGCAGCCGTTTTTAAACTTACCGGAGGCGGGAAAATATGAGGAGGCGCCATTTTCAAACCCATACAATTTAAAGCCACAACCAGTAAAAATGGCTGACTGGCAACCAATCACTACAGAAGTTTTGAAGGGGGAGACAAAAAGAAAAGGTAGCCCTGAGAGGAACTCTCCCTCAGAGCAGGAAATATCAAGAGCGATTGAAATGCTCAGAGCAGCATTCGGAGCTGCATTCACCCCCCCCCCCACTCCAAGACAGCCACAGACAACAAGCACTGAACTCCAGGCAGCCACGTTGTCCCCATGCAACCCAGCAATCACAGGCAGTGTCAGCCTTCAAGATTTCTTCCTTTATTTCCTTTTTTCTGCTTTGCATCTTTCAGCTGCCATAAGTAACGAGGGGGGGGGGGGGGCGATGGGCCATGATATATTTGGGAAGCGTGCTGGAGTGAGTAGGAAACGAAGCTGTATATCTAGGGGAGAGGGAGTCTTACTTAAGTTTCTATTCCTTGCTTTTCTATTCCTTGCTATGCGCAACTGCGACTCTTTATCAAACTATGCCAAGGTCAACGGACAGAGGCCTCATCACCACCTGAAGATGCCCACATGATGTTATGCACCATTCCTCATTGGAGGAGCAATATGGACTGTTGGGGGTGGGAATGTTGCCATCACTTTGTATATGTGTTTTTCACGCTCATTTCCTCAGATTCAGAATTCTTTTGTTGCTACCACTTTGATTTCCAGTAAAAGATATCTTTACTCTAACAATTGGAGCTTAAGTGTTTCTTTCTTGGACTTTGAAGGGAGCACCAGCTGACATTATTCTGAATCTCCCTTTTACCAGCCCACCCAGAGAAAACCCAAATTTTCTTCCGAGGGGGTTTGCTAACAAACAATGTCTAGTCCAGTCAGCGACCAAGAAGACCAGGGAGCGACTGGAGGACCTGAATCCCTGTTGATGGAGGGAGCAGAAGAGGCCGACTTCTTAGCAGAGCTAAGTCTTGGTGAAACCCCAGCTGTGAAGCCTAAATGGTCCCTGGGAGTCGGTTGGAAGGATCCTGAGGAAAGGCCCCCTCCAGGAGTGACCACGACCCGTCGTCGAGGGAAAGATGAGCCATGGCAGGAGAAGGAACGGAGAGGTTTCTTACTAACGCAAGCCATGCAACTTTTACATGAAGCTGCTGGAGAGGCTCAAGATGATCAAAGGTATGAGGGGGAAGAGGGGGAGGTAGCCCCAGGCAGAAGAACCAGAGCAGCCACCCCCATAAATCAACCTGGGCCGGCGCAACAGGCAGCAGCAGCAGCACAGGGCCCCCCGGCTGGGGGGATAATTGCCAGAAGGCGTAGAGCTCCAAAAGTGCCTCCGTTGGAAGTAAAATATGGAGGGGACCCCCAGGAATTAGGATTTTTCCTAGCACAAGTTTGGAGCCATATGGAGGAGTATGGGCAGGATTTTTCCTCAGAAGCGGCCAAAGTCAGGTGTGTGACCAGGGCTCTGGAGGGAACGGCTGCAAAGTGGATGGTGACTTTGCATAATGATAATGCCCCTCAGCTGCTGAATTATGACCAGTTCATGACAGCATTGCGCACTAGATTTGAAGATCCTCTAGCTGAATGCAAGGCTAGAATCAGGATGAAAACCATAAATCAGGGGCGAAGGTCAGTAGCTGATTACACCCAGGAGTTTAGGGAGCTGGCGTGCCATATCCGCGGCTGGTCCCAGGGAGCCCTGATAGAAGCTTTTAAGGATGGGCTGAATGAAGATGTTTATCAACACTGCGTGGCCAGAAGAGACCCTGGTGAGCTGCAGCAGTGGTACGTGCTGGCAGCAGAGGTGGAGATTGACCTAACCCGAAACAGACGCCGGGGGGATTTTGTTTTGAAGAATTCCCCACTCACCAGGCCTCAAGAAGCCTTAAAACCTCTAAAGGGAAGACCAGCGGCAAAACCCAGGACCAGAGCATGTTTCCGATGTGGAAAGAGGGCCACTGGGCTGCAGACTGCCGTGCCAAGCTGGAACCAAAAGGGGCGCCAGGAGGAGGGAGAAGGTCTGAGAGGCCCCCAGCCACGCCTCGTGGATCGGCGCTAAAAGCGGAGGAGGTTGTAGAGGTCACCCCTCAAAAAAGAGGGGGGTTGGGAACTCCAACCTCTTCTGAAGGGAGTGAATCCGAATTGGAAGACGACGCACTAGTAAGTCCGAACCAGGGCCCTATGACCATTCCAGTGAGATTAAGGGTACCCACGTCAGGGGCTGAAGGGGACATGTTGGCTTTGTTAGACTCTGGGTGCACAAGGTGCATAATCAGTTCAAAGGTGGTAGAGAAGCTGGGCTTAAGGCTAAAGACTCTGAAAACGCCCATAGCTTTTTGTCAATTGGATGGATCGGTAACCGGGGGTGGACCTGCTCATTTTATAATGGAACCAGTGGAGATGACAATGGGGAACCATAAAGAGACTCTGTGTTTTATTGTGGCTCCTGGGATGGAGCGCCCCTTAATACTGGGTTTGCCTTGGCTCCGGAAATGGAACCCCCATGTTAATTGGAGGAGGGGATTACTACGCATACGTACAGACCAACCCCCCAGAAGGGGAGGGGCAATCCAAATTGAGACCCAAAAATCCCACAGAATTGGCTTCTACTGGCACTGAGATTCTGAAAGGGGGGGAGAAAATTCCAGAGGAATACTGGGACTTAAAGGAGGTGTTCAGTGAGAAGGCCTCGGATGAGCTCCCCCCTCATCGCTCAACGGATTGCAGTATTGAATTTTTGCCAGGAGTGAAACTCCCCAAACCAAAACTGTATTCAATGACCCCACAGGAATTAGGGGAATTGCGGTTATTCATTGAAAAAAATTTAGAACGTGGTTTCATCCAACCTGCTAGGCCCCGGGTGGCGGCTCCAGTGTTGTTTCGGGAGAAGAAAGATGGTTCCTTACGCTTGGTGGTGGACTACCGCAACCTCAACGCCATCTCGGTGGAGAACGTGTACCCCCTCCCCCTGATGAAGGACATGCTGGCCCACCTCGCTAAAGGAAATATTTTTTCGAAACTCGACCTGAGAGAAGAATACTATTGAATCCGAATCAAAGAAGGGGATGAATGGAAGACTGCTTTCAACTGCCCGATGGGGTGTTTTCAATTCAACATCCTGCCATTTGGCCTACAGGGGGTGCCTGCAGTATTCATGCAAATGATAAACCAAGTATTGCAAGAGCATTTGTACAAAGGAGTGTTAGTTTATTTTGATGATATTCTTATCTACACAGAGACTCGTGATGAGCATGTAAAACTAGTGCGGTCAGTCCTGGAGAAACTTCGAGCGGCTCAGTTGTATGCCAAGCTGTCAAAGTGTGAATTTCACCAGGAGAAAATTGACTATTTGGGCTATCGCATATCGCACGACGGCATAGAAATGGACCCGGGAAAGGTGCAGGCGGTTTTGGAATGGGCCCCTCCCCGTACCAGGAAACAACTGCAAAGTTTCTTGGGATTTGCAAATTTTTACCGTCAATTTATTCCTGCTTTTGCGAAGATCGTGATGCCTATCACGAATCTCCTTAAAACCAGAGGGGAGGTGAAACCGAAGCCCAGTACACCACTGGAGTGGTCCATGGAATGTCAAGCTGCTTTTGAGAAACTGAAACGTCTGTTTGCTGCTGAACACGTACTTAAGCACCCAGACATGGACGTTCCGTTTGTAATCCAAGCTGATGCAAGTGACGTAGCCGTTGGAGCGGTGCTACTTCAGGTAAATGAAAAAGGATACCTGCAACCATGCGCTTATACCTCCCGTAAACTAACTGAAACCGAGAGAAGATGGGCCATCTGGGAAAAAGAAGCTTTTGCAGTTCGATGGGCTTTGTTAACTTGGAGGCATTTCCTAGAAGGAGCCAAACACCCTTTTGAGGTCTGGACAGATCACAAAAATCTGGAGGCTCTGAAAACGCCTCGGAAACTGTCTCCCAAGCAAGTTCGCTGGGCGCAACATTTTAAGCGGTTCAATTTTTCTTTGAAGTACATTCCTGGTGGAAGGAATTTCATGGCAGATGCTTTGTCCAGATTACCTCAGTATAATAGTGCTCGCCAAGAAGTGGTAAGACCTATCATCCCAACCGAACAGTTGGCAGCTCCAATGGTTACCAGAGCTCAGAAGAAAAAGGAGATTGATTTGTCAACTGATTTATCGGCACAATTGAAAGAAGCTCTAAAACTTGATGATTGGTTCCTAACCCACTCGAATGACTGTACTATTAGAGATGGGTTGGCCTGGGTGGGGGCCAAATTATATGTACCGGGAAAACTAAGACACAAAATTTTACATCAAGCTCATGATTCTAAACCTGCTGGACATTTTGGGTTCGTGAAAACCCTACACTTGGTCAAAAGGCAATTTTGGTGGCCCACGTTGAAAAAGGACATTGAGACTTATGTCGCTAGTTGCCCTATTTGTGCTTCGGCTAAGCGGCCGCCTGGTAAACCAGCAGGCTTATTGCAGAATGTGGCTAGACCAACGGCCCCATGGAAGGAAATCTCCATGGATTTTATAGTAGAATTACCTGACAGTGGAGGAAATACAGTCATTTGGGTAGTGACAGATCTGTTTTCCAAACAGGTACACTTTATACCCTGCGCGAAGATCCCGTCAGCGAAGACGTTAGCTAAGTTGTTTATTCTGCATATCTACAGGCTACATGGAGTTCCTGAACGCATAATCTCTGATAGGGGTGTCCAATTCACCTCAAATTTCTGGAAAGAGTTCCTGAAGTTACTAGGCTCCGCCCCGGGGTTAAGCTCCACCCATCATCCACAAACCAATGGGGCCTGCGAGAGAACTAACTCGGTACTGGAACAGTATCTGAGATGTTACATTAATTATCAGCAGGATGATTGGACTGACTTACTGCTTTTTGCTGAGGTGGCATACAACAATTCAGTACATAGCAGCACCGGATTCACTCCATTTAAAGTGGCCTCGGGACAAGACTTTGTACCCATACCCGAGCTTCCGCAAGAGAAATCTAACATTCCCTCATTGGATGAGTGGATAAGGCATCTCCAGATAACTTGGCCAGTTGCCCGCAAGGCATTGGATGATGCTCATCAAGCTCATAAAAAATTTGCAGATAAAAAGAGACGTCCACAAAAACCATATCAAGTTGGTGATAAGGTGTTTTTATCAACCAAATTTTTGCAGACCACACAGAGATCGAAAAAGCTTGGACCTAAGTATGTGGGACCTTTTCCGGTTGAACGAGTTGTGAATCCTGTGGCAGTTCAATTGACACTGCCTAAAACCCTCCGTCGGATCCATCCTGTTTTCCATGTTAGTTTGTTAAAACCTGAACGTACATCTGATCTGAGGCCTACTCAAGTAGCCCCCCCTGTACCATTGCTCATTGAAGGTGAACAACATTTTGAAGTTAAAGAAATTTTGGATTCTAGGAAGAAGAGGGGTCGAATCCAATATTTGGTTGCGTGGAAGCATTTTCCTTCTTCCCAGTCTGAATGGGTAGACGAGAGAGATGTTAGAGCTCCCCGGCTGGTGCAGGCGTTTCGCACCATGTATCCTGATAAACCCTGAACATTAATGCTGTTGTTATTTGTTTGTAATATCCTATCTTTTATTCTTATATTTTCTAGGACTAACGTCTTTTTGCAGGAGGGCCGAATGTCAGCCTTCAAGAATTCTTCCTTTATTTCCTTTTTTCTGCTTTGCATCTTTCGGCTGCCATAAGTAACGAGGGGGGGGGGGGGGGCGATGGGCCATGATATATTTGGGAAGCGTGCTGGAGTGAGTAGGAAACGAAACTATATATCTAGGGGAGGGGGAGTCTTACTTAAGTTTCTATTCCTTGCTTTTCTATTCCTTGCTATGCGCAACTGCAACTCTTTATCAAACTATGCCAAGGTCAACGGACAGAGGCCTCATCACCACCTGAAGATGCCCACATGATGTTATGCACCATTTCTCATTGGAGGAGCAATATGGACTGTTGGGGGTGGGAACGTTGCCATCATTTTGTATATGTGTTTTTCGCGTTCATTTCCTCAGATTCAGAATTCTTTTGTTGCTACCACTTTGATTTCCAGTAAAAGATATCTTTAATCTAACAATTGGAGCTTAAGTGTTTCTTTCTTGGACTTTGAAGGGAGCACCAGCTGACAGGCAGTCTCCCAGCACCTTCAAGCAGCATTCAAAAAGCTTTAGAAATGACTAAAAGGAACACAGAAGTCACGATCCCTCTCAGCGTGTCTTCAGCTGTTATCTCCGATCTCCAAACAACCCAGAGAGGCATTTCTGCTTCCTCCTCGCTCCCGACGACCTCACTGGCTTCCGCAGCGCTCCTAGTGCCTCCAGGTTACTTACTAGCACAAGCCTCCAAAGGGGAATTTCCAGCACCAGGAAACCACTTCTTGAATCCAGCACAGCCTCAGGATACTACATCTTCCCAGTCAGGAATTAAGAATGAAACCACAGCTCCAATGCAGTTTTTTAACCCTTCACTTTCTGCAACATCTCTTCAGGAGACATCCTCCACAGGAAACCAAGATAAAGTGAACATGGCACAAATTCAGAACTTCATGCATGTACAGTCAGCTCCAGTCATCTTACAGAAAAAAGGGACAGTGAGTTTTTCAAACTTTACAGCTTGCATACCAATGCCCTTCTGCCAATATACGCACATCCCAGAACATCAACAACAACAATTTTTGAACACCAACCATACTCAACACAACATCTTACCCAATGGTTTTCCAAAGTTATGCGCAACAGGTAATAATCTAATGGACTGGGCGCAGCAATTTCAGATTGCATTAATGAGGGAAAATGATCTTTTTCTCATCCTGAACGCACCCCAAAAACCATGGTCTATAGAGGTAGATTGTATTCATCATCGGGCATTTTGCTTGATGTTAAGTTCTCTCGAGCCAGCCATATACCACATCATACCCAATGGGTCCACCATCTCTGAAATTTGGGAGAAGATATTTAACTTGTTTTATAGCAAAAATAGAAGTACCACTAGTAGAATATCTAGGGAGTTTCATTCTGCTAGATTGAGACCAGGAGTAAGCATGAGCGAACATCTGCTCAACTTAAACGCCATGAGATCCGATCTGTTACAAAGGGGTGAGACAATCACAGAGGAAAGTTTTATTAGTATCATAATTAATTCCCTCGACTCTAGCTGGGACTATTTTCTTAATCAATTGGATAATCTAAATTATGACAACATTTCGCTTGAAACATTATCAGGAAGGCTGGTGGCTGAGGACAATCTCAGAAAAGATCGAATTTTGCTTCATAAGGAACTTCAAAAACACTTTTCATTGAAATGTTTGGGAAAAGTTGATAAATATTTAGGAGTTCAAATTACCGAATCAAGTAATGGTTTTATACTATCACAAAAGGAAAAGATATTAGAATTACTGGAGAAATGCAATATGTCTGATGCAAAATCATCATATACCCCTATGCAAACTGACTTTCTAAAGAATATGTTTAATGATGATGAGGTATTTAAAGACAATACAATCTATCGATCTACAATTGGTTCATTACTTTATATAACCAATTGGACTAGACCGGACATAGCACTATCAGTCAACTTACTTTCAAAACATGTGAATAACCCAAAAATATACCATTGGAATGCGATCAAAAGATTATTGAGATATTTGAAACACACCGCTGATGCAGTTTTGTCACTTAATCCAAACACATCGAGCACCCCTAGACTTTCATGTTACGCAGATGCCGATTGGGCTGGAGATGTTAAGACACGAAAGAGTACCTCAGGGTATGTTATTTTTCTGAATGATAGTCCCATCCACTGGTACACCGGAAAACAAAAACTTGTATCAACTTCGACTGCAGAAGCTGAATTTGTTTGTTTATCAAAGGCCGCAAATAACCTAATTTGGTTTGACGATTTACTAACGGACATTTGGAAAGAACTTCATATCCCATAATCATTCAGGAGGATAATAAAGCAGCAATAGATATATCCAAGGCCAATGCTGTAGGCCACAGATCAAGGCACATCGACATAAAGTACAAGCATGTGAGACAATTGTCAGAAATTGGATTTATAAAAGCTATACACTGTGAGACTAAGGAACAAACTGCAGATATTTTGACCAAACCTCTTCCCCCAAAACAACACTCTTACCTGACAAAGAAACTGTGTATAAATATATAAATGTTATATGGTAATATCTATCTTAATGTTTCCTCAATGATTAATCAGTTCGACCTTAGAAGGGGAATTGTTAAGGTAAAATGTCGAACTGCTTAAGCATACAAGTCCCATAATGCATCACTGCTTATTCCCCTCCCACCTGTTATCAAGCATACTCAGTTTTGGTTTTAAACAGACTCTGATTTACCTCCGGGAGGAGTGGTATCTGGAGGAGAATATGGACGTGAATTGGTTTGATTTTTCTACAATAAAAGAATGATTCTGACTGCAAATAGTTTGGAAGTTTATTTTGGCTAAGATCCATTATAAGTTATCAACATGTATGTATTGTACAAAGCCAGAACATAACAGTCATTCTATTCTTGTAAATGGTCTTCCTCTTGAACTGAAGATTTGTAAACCAATGATGATTAACTTTCTTTTTCCACACCACACATAACTACAAAGATGTTGAACTACAGTTTGAACTTAGTGGGGGGGAAAATCCAAGGTGGCATAAACCTTCTCTCTTTTCTTTATTGCAGCTGGATGACAAGAGTGGTTTCTGATTTGTCACCAAAGAAGCAGCATCATGGCTTTTAAAAATACCCAGACCTTATATACCATTGCCCATCTTCCTCTTATGTCCTAGAGATAGGACATAGTACAAATGGAAGGCTTTTTGCACACAGCGAAGCAAGGAACTCTTCTTGATGAATTAGAAGTTAGAAGAATAATTAGCTCCATGCACAAAAGGTCTGGATTAGCAAGACAGGTTGCTTCAGATGTCCTCCCATTCCACTCCAATATTTCTCTGTTGCATTAAAAGACAAAAATAATGATTAAGTTTTTTCCCCACTTGGAGCTAACCTTGGCACAAACATGGCTTGGCAACCTCTTGTTTTCCCTGATGTTGCCATCATCTTTTCCACAGTCCATAAGACAGATTTAAATTTCTTCAGATGTACTTACACTGGAGTGGCTGTTTTGCCCTGATTTTCAGATTATCCAAGAATAGCTTGGATAAAGAATATAAAATCTGTCATCTTTGCAAATAATTCAGAGTACAGCAGTGGTTGACTAGGAAGATGGGAGAGCGATTGGCAACAGAGACAATCCATTTCAGAGTAGCACTCGAGAATGGGCAGTGAGCACCTGTTTGATCAGAGAAGGCAACCTTTATTAAAGACTGGGACCTCTTATGGACTTTTGCTATAAAGAAAAAATGGTGAAGTGGTGATTTATGGATTTCATTTCATTTCAAAATGGGCTGAATATGGGAAGGGGTGAATTATTGAACACATCTAATATGGGGGACTCACGTTCTCCCTTGACAATTGATTCCACTGTTGAACTGATCTTATTCTTCCCATGTTTCTGCTGAATTTAGAGGATTAAGACTTTGAATCCCAGTAGGAGCTCCATCAGTTACTTTCCCTTTGCAGCATCTCTTTTGTTTGCAATGCTGCTGTTTGCTGGCACACAGTTGAAAGGATAGGGATGGAAATGGCCTATGAGCCACTTAATTCCAGGCTATCAAATATTACTAAAAACCATTGTGTTGACACTAAATCCAACATGGTTCTTCCATAAAACATACTCTGCAACTGCTGCACTCTTCTACTGATGTGGTCAGTAGAAAAAAATAATGCATTCATGTATTTATCTTCAGCATTTCACTGCTCTTTCTCCCTAAACAGGCATCTTACTATAGGTCAAAGGTCTTCAAACTTGGCAAGTTTAAGACTTGTGAATTTCAACTCCCAGAATTCCTGAGCTAACATGAGTGGAGGAGGAATTCTGGGAGTTGAAGTCCACAAGTCTTAAATTGAATTGAATTCTTTATTGTCATTGTACGAAATTCACATAATACCAAGAGACCAGACTCAACATGCACACACACATGACAATCCCCAAACATCTCCCCACCCGCCAAAATTCCCCACCCCCTAAAAACACACAAGCATCCACACAACAGACCAAGTGATACTGTCCAACAGCTCACTGATGTTGGTCCTTAAGTTCATTGTTAAGTGCAATTATAGCTCTGGGATAAAAACTATTCAGAAAATGTGTGGTCTAAGTTTTAATGGTTCTGTATCTTCTGCCAGAAGGCAACAGTTCATAAAGATTGTGAGCAGGATGGGAAGAGTCTCTGAGAATGTTGTGTAACTTCCTCAAACAGTGAGATGCAAAGATGTCATCCAGGGCTGGTAGCTGGAGCCCAATGATATTCTGGGCAGTTTTAATGATTCTCTGTAGAGCTTTTTTGTCTGCTACAGAGCTGCTCCCATATCAAACAAGAAGGCAGTATGTCAGGACACTCTCAATGGCGCTGTAGTAGTATCACAGAAGTAGATACTGAGATAGATTTTTCTTCCTAAGCATTCTCAGGAAGTACAGCCTCTTTTGTGCCTTGTTTACAAGCATGTTAGCATTCATAGTCCATGAGAGGTCCTCCGAGATATAAGTGCCCAGAAATTTAAAACTACCAACCCTCTCCAACTCCTCACCATTTATGTACAATGGTAAATGTACATCTCTCTTCCTCATGAAGGCAATTATAAGTTCTTTAGTTTATTTGGTGTTAAGTGTAAGATTATTTTCTTTACACCACAGTGTCAGCCCTTGTACTTCCTTTCTATAAGCAGCAGACTCATTGTTCTTATTAATAAGCCCCACCACTGTTGTGTCATCTGAAAATTTAATAATTGCATTGGTGTTATACAATGGGGTGCAGTCATGTGTGTACAAAGAATAAAGGAAGGGGCTTAGCACATAACCCTGGGGGGCTCCTGTGCTTAGTATCAGAGTAGAAGAATGGTGAGTTTGAAGACTGAAAAAAAATCATGTTTGAAAGCTGTCAAGTTTAAAGACCCCTGCCATAGGGTATAATAAAGCAGTAAAACACAACAATCCAAACATCTTTGAACAACACAAAATTTAAAAAAGAATCTCAACAACAAAAGGTCAGTTGTTGTGGTAAAGGTACCAAGCTAGAAATCAGAAGACTGTGAGTTCTAGTCCCGGATTAGCCATGAAAGTGAGAAACTTGCTGAGTGAAAAACTGGCAAAACTTGTCATATGTTCTCTGCTCAGAAAAAAAAAACCTCAAGATTTGGATTTTATTTGGATTCCTCCCCCCATCAGTGAACAATGGGCAGAGGACAGTGACATGGTCCTTTGTGTCTCCCAGGCAGAGTCAAATTGTGACCTTTCCTCATCTCTGGGGCTGGCAGAAAAGGCTCTCTTCTTAAACCCTATCAGTTGAAATGCTTTGACTAATGTAGCATAAATTCCCTGCCTGATAAAATAAGAGGGGCTGATGAGATGGGGCAAAGCTGGTTCTGTAGGTAACCTGGTCCTTTGCAATGTAGGACTTTGTGTGTGATAACCAACCCCTTGAATTGGATCCGGTACCCAGCAGTATCCAGTGCAGCTTGTGGACCATCTATGCCCCAGTGTTGGATGCAAGTTAAATACAGTCCGTGTCTTATTCCAAGCTGGGAGAGAAAGGCAGGCAGAAGAAAATAAGTTTGAGGCAGGCTGCAATCAGAAAGGAGGTTTATTGGCCCAGTAAGAGCAGTGACAACAGCAAGTATTTCTGGGGGAAACCAGCATATTGATAATTGTCTTGATGTTGATAACAATGTATACAGTTTTATTTTATGTTTTTAAAATTTGGAAACTTACCTCCCCATTTCTTATTCTCAAACAATGCCTTTCCTGAATTACCCATAAAAGCGGGAGGGGATCTTGTTCTCACGTCTTTCAGCCCTGCACAGATGACTCTGCAACCTGTGGAAGCAGATAATGCTGACCCAGATGCTGCCTCCAGAGGAGACCTTCCATCATCCATTAGAGCCAGGAATTGGATTTGGATCCAGTCCTCCACTGAAAGTCATCACAGCAACCAGAGTGGAGCAGACTTCCGAAGCCTGACTGATGACCCTTATCACCAAGCCAAGCCTAATGTCACCCAGCAGACATGAAAGAAAGGACCCTGAGATGGACAAGTAAAAGACTAAAAGACTATTTTCAATCTCCAGAAGACAGCTAGAAAGACAATGGGAGAGGGTGGAAATTCATTGTAAAGTTTTCTTTCTTTGCTTCATTCACAATTGTAACTGATCAATTACATGGATTCATATAGGGATGGTATTTAGTAGTGGTTGCCATAGCAAGTTCTAAATACCTTGGACTTCTGTCTGGTGGGAGGGAAATTTGTCCAGAATGTCTGTATTGCCTGTATTTTAGAAGTAGCTGCATACACGAGTGCATATACAGAAACACACCATTCAGAATCAGACTGAGATTATCCCCTTCACCTACCTCCACACAAAGCTCCTCCTAGATTGTTTTTTGCTCTGTGGCATTAAGGCCCAAGCAGTCTTATCTCCCTGGGGGAGGGGCACCCCCTCAGGCAATTCCCACACTTGAAGAGTTAGCAGAAAATAGATATCCAAAACCCTAGTCCTCATTGTGATTTACAAATGATACTGCCCAGTTGCCCAGTAAAGCAGGATATGTTGCACTAGTGGTCTCATGAGTAGGAGTTTCAGGATTCATTGTGTGTAATTTAAAAAATACTAAATAGCCTGGATTGCACAGTGATTAACCTCAATTTAGCCTCACAAAACTAAGAGCTAAGGCAGGTTTAGTAACCATCCCTTGGAAATGGGCAGCCTGTAGTTATTTAAAGGAAAACCATGGCTGTGAAGAATTTTGGGACTTGTGCTTGCTTGAAACCTGACTGGAAGCTCACAGAAAGTGACATCAAACATTTGAAAATAATTGGCATGGAAAATTGGATACTGTAAATTTATTTCCAGAACTTTTCCTCTGGCTGCTATACCTTCATGGTTGAAAGCTTTTGGGAGCCACTGAAGGAATCCTTTTTTGTTGCCTCTATCAATGCCTTCCCCTTTGCATCAGAAAAATTAAAAGCACCCATCAAGTCTCCCTGATCTGATCAATTTTTTAATCTTTTGCCAATAACATGTGTTCTACCCACATATTTTGGCAAAAAGAGAGGATATTGTAGAAAGTTAGCACTCACTTCTCTCCTAGAAGAATGAAATATTCTAGGAAATATTAAAAATGCAGAATAGTATACCTTCCTGGATGAGAAAAGGAGAAACGTGCTCTTGGAAAGCAGCCCCCACCTTTGTTAATAGCCCCAGAAAGACAAAAGACATCTTATCTACAACACAAAAGACCTTCAGCTCCAGGGATTAAGACATGGCCCTCAGGCAGTGGTGGGATTCAATTTTTTTGACTACTGGTTCTGTGAGTGTGGCTTGGTGGACATGGCAGGGGAAGGAGACTGTAAAATCTCCAGTCAGGGGTGGGATTTGCTGGTTCTCCAAACTACTCAAAATTTCCACTACCGGTTCTCCAGAACTGGTCAGAACCTGCTGAATCCCATCTCTGCCCTCAGGACATGATAGGATTAGCCTTCTGTCCATCTCACCACATGGCACCTGGGAAGATTACATCATCCAGCAAGATTCAACCAAGCCCGGGACTCAGGACAGCCTACAAAGTTACCCCTGCATGGCCATATAGGGGTCTGACAACCAATCAGGATACATTTCTTGCTACAGGAACAGGAAGCAGGTTCAAAGCCCTACAGAGGTTATACATTTATCTCCTTCTCTGACCCATGTGCTTTTTTTGCCCAGGACCTCAAACCATGTGGTCCTGTCCACCATTAAACCATTTCTCCAAGCAGTTGCCATGTCTCCAGTGTCTTTTTTCCCATTTGCAACCCAGATGGACATTTCTTCCAACCCTCCCTCCCTCCCTCCCTCCCTCCCTCCCTCCCTTCCTTCCTTCCTTCCTTCCTTCCTTCCTTCCTTCCTTCCTTCCTTCCTCCTTCCCTCTTCATTCTTCTTTCTTCTTCCTTCCCCTAATTCCTTCTTTTTCCTTCCTTGCTCTCCTCCTGTTTTTCTTTCTTTTTCTTTGTCTTGCCTCTTTCCCTTTTCCCTTTACTGTCCCTTCTTGGATGCTCAAATGCAAAAGGGGGAACATTTTGGTTTTAGTTTGTTTTGCTAGCCCGCTGCCAGCGAAAACGTCCTCCCAAACTCCATTTTCACTGGCAGAGGTACCATAGGCCAGTCCTTCACTGTTTCCATGGCTGCCCCATGGGGCAGAATTAAGCATTAGGTATTGAGTTTGACACTCCTGGTGTAGGGTCTGCCAGGCAGAGGGGTCAGACTAGATGACCTACAAGGTCCTTTCCAACTTTGTTAATCTGCATCTGTATTTAATTGAAAAATGCTGGGTCCCACAGTTAGGAAACAAAGATGAGCACCACCCCCTAAAGTTGGATATGACTGGACAGGGGAAACCTGTAACTTTAAAAAATAGTGACAAATATAATCATTTGAATTTGCAGCAGCAGCCAATATTTCTTGTTTATGAACCTGAGTGTTTCCAAAATATTTCATAACCTTGGCTCCAGAATTCTGCCTCTTATTTCTCTGACCACTTGCATTTAAGTTATTGAAATTTAATGTAATTATACTTTTCTCATTGCACGTGTGTGTGTGTGTGTGTGTGTGTGTGTGTGTGTGTATGTGTGTATGTATGCATCATGTTGGAGAGAGAATTATATTTGGAACAAGGCCAGTTCATTTGTCTAAATGTGGGAAGAGATAATATTCTAAGTAAAAATGCATAACCTTAGAGGCCGTCTTGTGTGTTGGGAATGTATTAAAATTGGTATCAGGAAATGGAAATGAATGAAATCATGTGTGACCAGTCAGTAGACACACCCTGGCACAATTTTCCCACGTTGTGGATTAAACTTAAAAGGTTCACACCCAGTAAAATAATCTCTGGTATGAAGAAGAACTATGGCTTCCAGTGAAATCTTTCCTCTAGTCACAAGAAAACACAAGATCAGTGACTTTCAATGCCATTCCTTTCCAGTTGCTTTTCTGCACCCTCCCAACATATGAGTGCATGTGAATGCCACTGTGGGGAAAAGCGATCACTCAATGTTGAGATCCTGCTTTGCATTCAAAAGGCTTTTTGTTCAAGTCCTCCAAGGTGGCCTGGAAAAACCCCCTGACTTAGAGCAACAATGCGCTGTGAGACACAGCAAGGGGTTCCTTCTCCAAGGCTCCACAAAATCAAAATTATTTGACAGCCTATTGAAGAAAATGTCAAAAAAAAATACAATATTAAAAATCTCATCAAAAAGTCATCAATTTTTTAAAGAGGTATAGGCACACAGTAAATATTACAGGTAGCAAATGTCTAATGAATAGTTGCTTCAACCCTAGAATGATCAACAGCTGACATTGCACCCCACTCTTGGTTGCCACCTGGATTTCAAATGTTTATATATTTTTAATATTTTAGAATTTATTTCTCTGTACTTTACACTGAAATAAAATGAAATTAAAAAGATGAAGTCAGCCTATCCCAGACTTCCGGTTGATATCGTGACGGACCCAGAAGCAGAGAACAGAGAGCTCCGTCTTCAGCACTGGTCTTCAGATGTTTGTGGGCTTCCAAAGGAGCAGAAACTGCCTTGCAGGGGTGGTGAAGTGAGGGAGGGGTGCTCTGTGAGGTCTGTGGAACCCCGGAGTTTTTCCCTCTATGCCACATCGGTGAGAAGAAGCTGGTCAAAATGGCTGCCACAGAGTCGTGACAGCTGTGAACACCAAAGTGTTGTGCAGGAGTAGAGAAAGTGGATGATATATGGAACTGGGTGAGAAGAACTATTTAAAAACTAGCCCCAAAAAGTTTTTCCAGGGAAAAAGAATTTCATTGTCACATTAAAAAGTGGCGCATTTAAAAAGATGCTACCTGGGTGAAGAGTTGGGAATGTAAGGCAGATAGGTTGATAAAGCAATTTCCTGAAAAATTTCCCAATAAGCCAAAGGATTATGGTTAGGGTTCCCCCTGTTGGGGGGGGGGAAGGTGGTTAGTTGGTTTCAATTCCTAACCTCCTGTCACTTGTCTCATTTCAGGACATTATCAGCACTTGAGGGGAGCAGCCTGTCAGCCCCAGATCCATCTTGATTCAGATTCAGGGCTGCCACAGCGGAGGATGGGCAAGCTGGGGGAATGGGAGAGCGCTGAAGGGAGTATAGCCACAACAACATTATTTTGCCATAGATCAAGGACAAGTTGCTGGAATTTGGAGGGGAATGACTGGAATTGGCAGTAGTACAGAAATGAGGTGGATTGACTAACGTGACTGGGGAGTCATAAAATGGGGCAGGGTGTGAGTTTTAATGTGGAAGGGGGAAAATGTGGGGATTCAGATTTGGGTTTTCCCCAGATGTGCCAACATGACTTCTCTAATAAATTATTACTTTGATGGACTTTCTCTTGGAGTTTTAAGTCACACGGGGTGTTTAATTGGAACACTGACACCCATTATGCATTGGGGAAAGGGAGAGAGAGACATGTGGCCATGATAGGAAAAGCCCAAAGACCCTCCAAAAGAAACCTGGGTGGGGCCAGCCAGCAGAGAAAAGAGTGGGGGTGAACCTGAGCACACAAAAGTGGCTTCCGAGTTGGCACCCAAAGTGCAAACCCTTTCCCCTGAATATAGGGACCTAGGAGAGGCATTTAGCAACAAAGAATACAACATCGCCTGCCCCCAAATCAGGCCATGAACGGTGCCATCAAGATCTTGCCAAGGGTAAAAGTCCCAAAGCCCAAGATGTACGATAGCCCCAAAAGAGATGAGACAACTGAGAGAGTACATTGATAAAAACTTGGCAAGGTTTCATTCCAGCTCTGAAATTCCAAGTGCTGGCCCCCATGCTGTTCAAGGAGAAAAAAGATCTATCATTGAGATTATGCATAGTCTTTAGAGGAATAAATGGTACATGTGTAGAAAACATTTACCTGCTCCCCTCATGAAAGACATGAGGGAGGACATCTAGTCAAAGGGAAAGTATTCACCAAACTGGACCTCAGAGAGGTGTTTATTGAGTGAGAATCAAAGAAGGGGACGAATGGAAAACCATCTTCAGTTACGTATTGGGATGCTGCCAATTTAAAGTGATGCCCCAACCAAGCTGTCAAAATGCAAATTCCACAAGGCCAGTCTAGACTACTTAGGATATAGAGTGTCTTGTGAAGGGATGGAAATGGACCCAGGGAAGGTGAAAGCCATCCTAGAGTGACAAGCCCCATAGACCCACAAACAATTGTAAAGCTTCCTGGGCTTCGTAAACTTCTACAGGAAGTTCATCCTCTCCCTCACAAGATTGCCTTGCCAATCATGGAACTGCTAAAAACAGCAATTCTGGTGGCCAAGCATAAAAAAGGACATAGAAAGCTATGTAAAAAACTGCACTATGTGTGCCTCAATGAAATGGAGACCAAGGAAGACCCCCAAACTGCTACAACAAGTGGCAGAGCCAACCTGGACATGGGAGGAGATAGCCATGGACTTTATAGTAGAGCTCCCACAGAGTGAGGGGAATACTGTAATCTAATACTTGATCTGTTTTCCAAGCAAGCTCACTTTGTGGCCTGCCTGAGCCTCCCATCAGCCCAACCAAGATGTATCTGCAACAAATCCATTGATTGCATGGACTGCCAAAGTGTATCATCTCAGACAGAGGAGTGCAATTTATGGTTACGTTCTGGTGGCAATTTATAAAATTGATAGGGTCTTCCCAAGGGCTCAGGTCTGTGTTTCATCTGAGCACGAAAGGAGCTTCAAAATGAGCTGTGATTGGACACACAAGGAATTTGTCTTGGTGTAAATACTCTCAGTATACATAAAGAAGGAACATTCATTAAGAATCAAGAATCATAATGTACAACACTTAATGATAGTCATAGGGTACAATCAACATCAAATCATACTAGGAAACAGAGGATATAAGCAACACAGTTATAGTCACAAGTGGGAGGGGATGGGTGATAAGGAGTGATGAGAAGATTAACAGTAATAGTAGTGTACACTTTGTAAATAGTTGAACAGTGTTGAGGGAATTATTTGTTTAGCAGAATGATGGCTTTTGGGAAAAAACTGTTCTTGTGTCTAGTTGTTCTGGTGTGCAGTGCTCTATAGCGTCGTTTTGAGGGAAGGAGTTGAAACAGTTTATGTCCAGGATGTGAGGGATCTGTAAATATTTTATCAGAGCCGAAAAAGACTTTCTCACAATAGCAGAAGTCTCCTTTGGACAATGTGATTTGGCCTAGTAGCGGGGAGGGAAAACTTGAACTTGAACTGTGTGGGATTGCACAGGAAATAGTTAGTTCTGGTTTTGCCAATAAGATGTACTCATTAAAGTTTTGCATTAAGAGATTGGATTGTCTCAGCTGAGGATCTCAGGATATACAGTGCTGCCCTGGAGGAGGCCACCCCTGTGGGCAGGTCATTCAAGAGACTAACTTTTCCTATGCCCCACAGTTCCAGAACAAGATTCATATAAGTGAAAGATGCATCAATTCCACACCCTTTCCAAGCACCTTGTGTCAGATCTGAAAAAAACAAGTACTACCAACCTGCTTTCAATCAAGGACCTGTATACTGCACAAGTCAAAAAGAGGGCTGTGAAAATATCACATCCTGAATATAAACTGTTTCAACTCCTACCCTCAAAACGATGCTATAGAGCACTGCACACCAGAACAACTACACACAAGGACAGTTTTCCCCCCGAACACCATCACTCTGCTAAACAACTAATTCCCTCAACACTGTCCAACTATTTACAAAGTCTGCACTACTATTACTATTAATCTTCTCATCACTCCTTATCACCCATCCCTTCCCACTTGTGACTGTATGACTGTAACTGTGTTGCTTGTATCCTTACAATTTATATTGACTGTTTCCTAGTATGATTTGATTGTTTATTGTACCCTATGACTCTTGTACCTGATGATTCTTGACTCTCGACAAATGTATCCTTTCTTTTATGTACACTGAGAGCATTTGCACCAAGACAAATTGCTTCTGTGTCCAATCACACTTGGCCAATAAAGAATTCTATTCTATTCAACTTGAGCCACTAAGCAAGAACAATCCTTAACTCCATTTGTTAAGAAAAGTCAAGTGAAATACATTAAAACAAAGCCAGAATTGAAAAGCATGCGCTAAAATCCCCAAGTGTAACTTTCCTCTCCTTGTGAGCATCCCATTGTCCAATTAAATTCAAAAAAGTGCTTTTTGGAACGGTTGCTTCACTGCAATTTGTTCTCAGCTGTCTGACCTTGAAGTCACCACATATAGGGAACTGTCCATTACCCCTGAGTCTTCCTCCCTCCCATCCAGTCTCTCCAGAGTTCATGGGACCAAGTGATAGTACAGCGTAAGTTTGAGGTGGCATTCATTCATTCATTCATTCATTCATTCATTCATTCATTCATTCATTCATTCATTGGACATTGTAATATTTCTAACCTGATGTTGATGATCAAAGAGCATAATAAGATTTTGATTCTACATATCTCGTGTGTATTTTTCTAGACTTGTGCAGCTAGAACCTTTTGGAAGGGTGGGCTATTATGCAAGGGAGTGTTGTATATCAAAAAAGCCACTGGTGACAATGTCCTTGCAATCAAAGCCATTCCCTGGACCCTTCACCATTCAGGATGTTTTCTCCTCTCCCCTATTTTCTTTACCTTTTAGTTTCTGAGCAAGAGGCTGTACCTGGTTGCCACTTTCAAAAGAGCCACTAGGAGTTGGGCAGCATGTAGATTTAATTTTTCATTATTGTTACTCTTGCCTGTACAGTCCACAAACAGCCCACAGATATTCTTGTACATAAAGAAGGGGCAAGAGGTCTAGCCTTTGCTTTGAGCAAGCCAGCTTCTTACTGATTTGCTTTAACTAAAAGGAAAACTCAAATATGGCAAGGAGCCAGGCCAGTTGTTGGTGAACGTCCAAGGGGTCCAGGATACCCTTGATTAATTTACAAAATTATGTTACATGTAAGAGAGTTCAATCCATATCAAAGTCATGTATACTGTACAATTGGGGTGATATTTTTTTTGCATTCTCATTATCAAGTGTGGCCTTAGGAAAATGTTGGTTTCCATCCTCCACTGCAGCCCCTCTGACATGTGTCAGTTACAACATCCCACCCGATGATTCATGCCACACTTGGAATCATTTAAGAACCCCATCAAAACTTTTTCATGGTGTGGCACATCTCCCCACCTCTGCAGGATTTAGTGCCTCTTTATCAGCTGATTGACAGGGAAGGATGCACCATTGAATGTGTATTGAACTATGCAGATTTTCCATTGACATGCTGTACTTTGCTTTTAGCTCAAGTGATATAACACAGGACCTCTTAGAAACAGTTCATGAAGATAGATTAGGAAACTGCTGAACAAACATTTCTGCATGGTCCTAACAGGAAGAAGAGCAGAAGTATTTCTTCCATGTGGCCTTGCTCTTAATAGACATGTGATAGTTGCTGATTGACAAGCCCTAGGCTTGATGTTCAGTGAAACAATGGAGCCAAGTTGGGGCTGAAAGAGGTGGCAACAAAGCAGAGGCTGCTGTTTCTGGTGCATTGGAGCCAAAGCAATCTACTTGTGAAGCTTTTTGAAGGACCCCTTTGTAGGTTTGACTTAACAAGCATGGAATGACAGAGTCTCCTTCCATTACTGGCCTGTTTCCTAAAGAATCCCAGTCTCTGATTATGGATGAATCATTAAATGCTTCCTGAGACCAGCTGGGCCTATAAGGACCCCAAATCTCTGAGGCCAGTTGCTTCCTCTTGTGCCAGGAAGCTCCTGCAGCAGTGACCCTGCTTAGCAACTGGCTCCAACTCTCTCTTTCCATTCTCTTCAATGAGCTTCTTTTTATTGTTATTATTAATTGCTATTGAAAATTTTAATAACACTAATAAAAGGCAATGCGAACTAAACACATAAAGAGAAAAAATAAGGAAAGAGAATAGTAAGTGCAAAGAAAAAGAAGAAAGGGAGAAAAATACTTAAAGTTACTTCTGATCTTCATCACAAGTACAAATTTAGTAATTTTACTCCTTATAAGGTTATATACAAGTATCTTTTTTTCCCTTAACCCATTCCATTCATCCATTTGTTTGTTCGTTCATTTATTTAATTTCCTTCCACTACGTATTATTTTACAAATAACTCAATGCAATGAACATACCTAATACTTCCTTGTACTATTTCCCTTACAACAACCACCTTGTAAAATGAATTGGGCTGAGAGAGAATGACTGGCTCAAAGTCATCCAGCTGGCTTTCATCCCTAAGGGAGACTAGTCTTCTAATTCCTAGCCTGGTGCCTTAACTACTAGACCAATTGATACAGAAATCTATAAATCATTAATCATAATGCATAATGGGAATTAGGATGCATCGGGCCATCACCGACATTCAGACCTTCCTGTGCACAGTAAAGACCCATTTTTTTTAACAGGCTGGCCTGGCCCAGTAATAATCGTGGGGTTTTAAATTTTTTATTTTAAATTTTTACCTGTTTTTATACATTTTGATAATTTTATAACTCGGCCATTAATTTAATCATTTTAAATTGCTTTTAACTGTACAATTTTTATATCTTGTTTCTATTTTTATCTGGCTGTACACCGCCCCAAGTGCCTTTTTTGGGAGAGGGGGTGATATAAAAATCTAATAAATAAATAAATAAATAAATAAATAAATAAATAAATAAATAAATAAATAAATAAATTTCAAATTATGTGCTGAAAACAATAAACTGTCATACAACCCCTTGCCTTTCTGTATCACTTTCAAACATCTTCCTTGCCTTTTCTGACGGTATTGGGAAAAAGAAAAACCAGCAAAGAGAAGCAATAACTGGCAGATGTTTTCCCCATAAGAGGACGAAAGGATAACATGATATCATAATAAAGAGCTGGTGTCAGCCCCAAAATGGCCAGCCTCTGGCAAGCTGTCTTGGGGCTGCCATTTGGGGAGGGGAGGATCCACTGTTGCCACTAAGCTATCAGCTGAGGCATGGAATGGCCAACAGTAGATGAGACTGGAGATGACCCATGGGGGCCGGAGGCCTAGCTGGGGGATGTGGTCAGGGCATAGCCAGCTTGACATCACATCGAGGCTCCCTTTTTAGCTGGCAAAGAGTGCATGCGCGGCCCACCCAGGCTCCTGTTTTGCTGGCAGAGGGCTTCAGAAGGCCGTCACAGCTGAAAACAAAGCCTGGGAGGGCCACGCACGGTCCTCCCAACCTCTGTTTTTGCTGGCAGAAGCACCATGGGCCAGTCCTTCATTGTTTCCAGGACGGCCCCATGGGCCTGATCTAAGCAGTGGAATCTAGGTTCCCCTGCTTTTTTTCAAAATTAATCTATCTAATTTCTAACTATTTAGCTAGCATTTAAAGACTTGTACAGCATGCAAGTCTAAAATGGGCTTGGAAACTCATAGAAACTCATAGAAAACACTGTTGTGTTCAAGCAACCTGCCTGCTGCTGTTATTATCTTGCTTGTATTTATTTATTTATATTCTACCTTTATTATTTTTATAAATATTTCAAGGTGGCAAAGTTCTCCTTTCTCCTATTTTCTCTGTAAGGACATTCCTCTGAGGTTGAGGATTGTTGGGCTGAGAGGGAGCGACTGGCCCAAGGTCACCCAGCCAGCTTTCATGCCTAAGGCACGACTAGAACTTCACCATCTCTGGATTTTTTCTAGGAGGCGCCTTCACAAACTGACTACAAGCTTTATTTCATGGATAATTACAGCAACCTTCCCAGCCTACTATCCTCTTATTTTGTACTTGGAAGGCTCAAATCTTGCAATGAGTGATAGCAAAGCAGAATGTATGCTGCAAGTTGAAAATGTTTATGGAAAGCCAAAAGCACTTTATTTATTTTTATACCAATTGAAGAATTCAATTACTTGGGTGTCCGGGTATATAATTATGGCAGAATTGTCCATTTACAAAGAAAGCTGCCATTTGCAATCATGTATGTGCAAGAGTTATTTAGTCTGAACTTGATTTATTCTATCAAAAAGTTTACCAAAACCAGTGTAGAAATATGGGTCAGGCATAGTACAATGACTTGTGCAAAAACTCTAACTCACAGGTATTTTCTACATATAAAGATTTTTGAATCTCAAACTGCCTGAATTGTAACTCAGAAACAATATCAGACATCAAGAACTCTATGAGATAATTGTATACATTAAAATTGTAGAAACATCTGTTTTCGCTCAGAAAAAATCTGTTGGAAAAACATGTTTTCTGGAGAAACATCTGTTTTCACATCGGTCCACTCTAGCAGTCATGGATGGTGCTGAAAACATAGCACCATATTTTGTATTATTACTTTCATATGGCATATCAGTTGGGATGGTGGCCTCAAACCATCCAATTGGCTGCTTATTCAAGGCTTAAAACTTTATTCTCCAGGTTGTCTTACTAGCCACATCTAAAAACCTGGGGTCTGCTCAAACCTGATGATAGCATTCTTTGAGTGATTATCCTATTTTCCCAAGACATTGTCAATAACTGTCAAAACTTGGGTTAGTTAGTGGATTAGCCAGAGGCATTTCCACTACAAAATCAGTGCTAAACAAAAATTGGAGAATTTTGGAGAAAAAAAATCCAATTCTCTGACAAATACCCCTTAGGGGAAAACAAAGGCCACAGCCCTCTTAGCAATTTCCAGTGGAGTCATTTTATTTTATTTTGGTCCAACTTTTTCCTGTGTACGAGTAGTTCTTTAGAACAGTCTCCTCAGCCTAAGTATGACAATCAGCCTAAAAAAAGTATCCTCCAAAACCCACTTCCCATTTTGCAAGAACATACTGTACTGATAGAAACAATTGGAGACAGGCAGCCCCTCAAATACCCAAGCCCTTATACCAAGCTGGGCATTATAGGTGAAAACCAGCACCTTGAATTACACCTGGAAGTCAACCAATGCAACTCAGCATTGATGATACATTGTAGCGGCATACAGAATGTTCTTGAATGGCACAGAGTAAAGAATGCTACCAAGGCAATGATAAGAGAGATTTGAGTCCAGGTCCAGAAAACAACCTAAGAAAACATCTCAGATGAGCCCTTCCTATTTTACCCAAAGATAAGAGGTGGGAGGGAGATGCAATATGGACTTTTGTTACTGCAGCATTATGGGAAAAGCAGTCCTGATTTACATGATATGGGCTTCTTAGACTAGTCTAACAAATAACGCTCATTAGTTCACGTGCCACTGCATTATCATTTAGAAGAATCTTCTAGGTTTCTGACTCCTTCCTTAAATACACCCCCTAAATGAATTGCTTTTGATTCTTGAAAACTGTCTATCTTTGTACAGTGTGCTAAGAATGATAATGTCATTATGCAGCAATAGAGTGTGACTTGAGTGTTCTTTGCCAGATATGAAAAAATCCACAAGAGGAGCTAGAAAAGATGAATAAGTGCTTGTATGACATTTATAAAATCTAACAAGGAAATAAGGCCAACTAATTAAATAGCCTTGGGGAAAAATATTGCATTTCCTTCGAGTCCCTTTCCTTCAACTTTCTTCAACCCTTCAATTCATCAGGACTTCATGGCTCTATCCACCCAGTTTTTTGGCAACAGTAAGAAGAAGCTTGTTCCTCTTGTCTGACATCAGTTTAAATCTTAGAAGCTGGCTATCATATTTAAAACTTCCCATGGCACAGAACTCAAGTTACCTGTAAGGCAACCTGTTCCAAATCATCTCTATCTGCTCAACAAAATTCACTAAGCTTGGCAAGGTCCAGGTTAAACTTGCCATTGGAGATCCCACAACTGTAGAAAAAAAGAGGAAGGGCCAGTACTTCTTAAATGTCAACAGGGACACAGTATTTATAAGATCTAAATTAATCCTATAGAGCAAAAACAGGTTTTTTTTTATTGTTGCCAAAAAACTATTGTCCATGAAGTCCCCAAGACCCAAAGATGATTGGAAGGAAATATGATTTTTTTACTTTTTTTTATTGGTTGAATCATTGGGTAGATTCTGTTAAAAATAATAATAAAGGAACATTTTAAATACTAAGAATGTATTGTATGAGGCAATGTTCAGATTGAGTAAAAACATTATTATTATCTTCATTATCATCATACCTCTTATTTTCTTTGATGTCTCAAAATGTCTCTACCTGTTAATATTCTTGAACCAAAGTATGGTTGAATTCCATCAGCCTTGTTGTTGCAATTTTCCTTTCAGATCTTTTCCACTGTTTCAATGTTTTTGACAAATCAGGGAAAGAAATAATCATGTAAGAGGGGTAATAAGCATTTGAATACAATTCCCAATATTTCACAAACAAATGCTAACATGTATTAGTTTTCCCAGCATCTCTTTGGCCATAGATAGCCAGTTTGTTCTGATGTGCCAAGAGCTCAGAGATATGAACCAGAGGACAGGTTTTGGGTGTTAAGGGCGGGGAAGTTTTTTTTCCTCTTACAGTCAGAATTATCTGAATGGACCAACTGCATTCCTTCCCTTCGTTATAAAAATACCACACAAGAGCAAGCCAAAGGATTCCTCTTTAGCAGCTTGGTTCCAGTTCATCAGTCTTCTTTTCAAACCCATGCTGATATTTTGACAGTAAGGTTAAAAAGGGATATATTTGAAAAGACTTGGGGATGTGGGAATAACTAAATTCTTTCTTAGGCAAGTAGAAATTAAAATAAAGTGTAATGATAGCTTTCAGCTTTTCTGAGTGGTTAGATCCTTGGTTATGATAGTATTTAGTCTGAATATTAGTTCCCTATACTCCTGTTCACAATATTATTTATCTGCAGTCTAGAAATATAAATTGTTATTTCTTTCTAAAAATATATATTTTATGCATTTTATATTCATGTTGCATTTTATTACTAATTTTAATGTAACTTATCTTGAGTCTTTCTAATTTAACATCTATATAACTCAAATAAGCAAACAAATAAAAAGGGATACATTGATAAGGATAAATAACACCAACCTTTAATTTTGTTATTAAGATTTGTCATATTTTCATCAGAACATGTATTTTTCAAACCAAGACTTGTATTTGTGTTTTGAAAGAGCTGATGAAAATGATTTGTTTGATTTATCTTTAGGAATATAACCCAGTTTGTGAAGAAGGTTGTAAAACTGAGGTCAAGACTTAAATGCTAATATTTTAACTAATTATTTCATTAATTTATTTCTAGACACTTGTATGTCAACCATGCATAAATTTCTTCTCATATCAATATATTCATTTAATAATATTTTGAATTTTGTCCTTTGTTGTTAATGGTTAATTTATGGGAACATGATTTTGCTATTTATTTGCTTGATTGATTTTCATCCCATCTTTATTATTTTATAACTCAAGGTGTTGAACATACATAATGCTCTTTCTTCCTCCTGTTTTCCCCACAACAACAATTTAGAAAGTTGGGCTGGGCTGAGAGATATTGACTGGCCCAAATTCACCCAGTCAGCTTTCAAGCCAGAATGGACATGCTTTGGGCCCTACTGATTAAGGAGTGCAGGTTGATGAGGCCCAAGAGGCCTGCCTTTTCTGCAGTAATGCCTGCTCTCTGGAGCATTCTGCCTCCAGAGATCAGGATGGTCTCAACCCTGCTGGCTTTCTAAGGCCCTAAAGACCTGAGTCTAGAGTTGTTTTTATTCTAGTGGTTATTGTTTGCCACCCAAAGTCACTTGTGGAAATGGACGGCTTTACAATTTGGTTAAATAAGTAAATAATTCCATAAGAAGGATGTAGTGAATCAGCCATTCTGGAAATGCCCCTCCCCAAGTCTATGTTTAATTCAGATTGGATGTATTTACACAACATATTAGTACCTGTATTTATACAATATATTAAACATGTTTTGTGTGTATTTGCAAATTTAGCAACTTCTGAGAACCTAATCCATTTACTTAGATTATGATGTAATGGATGCTTATGAACCTAAGCAGTTGCTTACTTCAGTAACCTGGATAAGTGTGATGTGTGGAGGTAGCCATTGATTCATTTTTCAGTAGCTCTATAATCTCACTATAAACAGCTCCTCACTAGTTAGGTTCAATGGACTACCATCAAGCTATTATTGATGGTAGATATTCGGAATGCTTTGCCTTTGTAACTCTCAGGCAAAAAAGGAGGCAGGTCATGTCTTAAAGCACTGAGATTCCTATAGAGTTTTAGGAGCCATTTGAATCACACCTATTCAGAAAGAATTCACAGGCAAAGAAGATGGTCTTCAGATTGATGTTTCCTGTTCAAAAGCCAAATTATCTCATACTCCAAAAATATATACTCAGGTTTTTGGCTGGCACAGCAAATATTTAAAATGGTTCAGATTGATAATTACACTGTTGCTGTTAATAAGGGAATAAGAATAAACAAGGCATGGCTTTATTTATTTATTTTATTTGTTTGTCAAACATGTACAAGACAACAAATGTAGGTATGAGCATAAACATGAGCAAAGGAAGTAAATACAGATAAATTGGGACATTAAGACAGGGACGGTAGGCACACTGGTATGCTTATGCACGTCCCCTTTAAGGATCTCTTAAGAATGGGGTGAAGTCCATGGTAGACAGTTTGAGATTGAAGCTGTAAGGGTTTGAGGCTGTAACAATGGAGTCAGGTAGAGCATTCCAGGCATTGACTATGTTGCTGAAGTCATATATTCTACAATCAAATTTGGAGAGGTTTACTTTGAGTTTGTATCGATTGTATTATTGTGGTTGAAGCTGAAGAAGTCGTTGACATGCAAGACGTTGTAGCAGACTATTTTGTGTACTATGCTTAGATCAGACTGCAGGGGGTGCAGTTCCAGATTGCCCAAACCCAAAATTTCAAGCCTGGAGGCATAGGGAATTCTATCTGGGGTAGTAAAAGTCAAGGGGGTGATTACAACTCTGTGATGGAAGCCATGACACCTTAAACATGTTTCATGTGTGACACAGAATCACACAGGGCTATAATTAACCAGTGCAGGGATTCATATTAAAGCATCTCTATCAGAAGGTGTCTATCCTCTTTATCTAGCTGAAGGAAGCCCACTTTTCTCCTTGTACTGTCAAATTGTTGTGACCCTATGACATTTTCCCTAAAATTCAGTCAGAATCTGCCTATCTATATTTGTAATATATTTGAAAAAAACAACAACAACAGGTCAGGTTAGACAAACTTTATTACCTTCTTTGATAAAATGATTAAATTAGTGGATGAAGGAACTGATGTGAATATGGTATTACTTGGACTTCAGAAAGGCATTTGGCAAAGAAGACACAGCCTATTTCTTGGTAAGATAAAACAATGTAGATTAGACAGCAACACCACCAGATGGATTCACAGTTGACTGACCACTCAGCATGAGGTCCTCAATGGAACTACATCTATTGGAAAAAAGCATGCAGAACTTCAAGGTTCTGTCTTGGGCTCAGTATTTTTCAACATCTTCATTAATGATTTAGATAAGAGAATAGAAGGGGAACTCATCAAATTTGCAAATGACACTCAGCTGGGAGGAATTGTTAACACTTTAGAGGTAGACTCAAGATTCAGAAGGATCTTGACAGACTTGAACATTGAGCTTTATCAAGATGCATTTGAATGGTGAGAAAAGTAACAACCTGAACTTAGACAGGAAAAACCAAATACATAGGCACAGAATATGTGGTAACTGGCTCAATAATAACAACTGTGATTAGGTTATTTAGTGGAGAACCATTTAAATACGAGCCATCAGTGTGCTGTACCTGCCAAAAAAAGCCAGTGCAGTCTTAGGTTGCATCAAGAGAGGGATAGCATCAAGATTACAAGAAGTGATAGTCTGCATTATTCTGTAATAGTAGGGCCATGCTTGGAACACTACATTCAGCTCTGGCCACTACCATATATATATAAAAAGTGCTGAGACGCTTAGAAAATGTGCAGAAAACAGTAACCACAATGATAATGGATCTGGAGTTATAGAATGAAGGGTTGAGGGAACTAGATAACTTTAGCCTATCAAACACTAGGAGTAAGGGTGATATGATACTATGTTTTAATGCTTGAGAAGTTGTCACACAGAAGAGCAACAAAGTACCCAAAAGCAGGACAAGAAGCAATGGGTGGAAGCTCATTAAAGAGAGATCTAACCTAGAACTAAAGAGAAATTTCCTAATAGTGAGAACAACTAATCAATAGAACAGCTTGTCTCATGGAGTTGTGGATATTCCATCACTGGAGGATTTCAAGAATAGATTGGACAATCATTTGATCAGGATGGAATAAGTACACCTGCCAGGCAAGGAGTTGGACTAGAAGACTTCCCTTTCAGCCCTATGATTCAATGATTTTATGAAATGAATTCGTATCCTGCTTTCTGGGAAGTTAAGAAATAGCTCTGGTCCTTCTGGATGACACCATTCAGGATTCTTGAAGACAACTATCCTTTTCCCTAATTATGTTTTCCAGGAGTTTCAAGAAGGTCTAAGAAGCTATGAAGGAAAATGAGGGTCTCCTCATTTTTGTAGCCTTTGCAATGATACTACTGTGGGGTAAGTGATTTAAACCAAGGGTTTAAAAATGCAATAATCATATTTATTTATTTAATAACTGCCCATGTCACAAAGCATTACATTGGTTGCTCGGTCTTGAAGCCATATGGGGCTACTGGGTCTTGCAGGGGCACTGGAATTTGAAGTCAATGTTGGGTCTTGAGGTCCTGGCCCTGCAGAGGATTCTAACCAGCATGTTAGGATTGGATTGTTAGTTAGATAACTCTGGACAGTTAGTTAGTTAGTCAAATGGGTGGCATGAAAATGTAATATATAAATAAAAACTACAGGCAAATAGCCTCAATCTTGACTTGTTCCTAAACAAAACCTGTGATGGTGAACCTATTGCATGGCATGCAGAGTCCTCTCTGTGGGCACATGCACAGTTGCCCCAGCCCAGCTCCAATTGCGTTTCTCCATCACGTTTCCTTCAATCAATGCCAACTTCTTCTGAAAGAAAAAGATGTCACAAAGTTGGAATTGACTGAGTGAACTTTTTCACTCGCACACTTCCCAATGGGGGAGGTGGGGTCCTGTCCTCCTCCTGAAGCCCATTACGACAAGGAGCCACAATGCAATCCATTCGGCTCTTTCACCCCTCTGCTGTGGCTCCCTGTTGCCTTGTCATGGCAGAAGGATGAAAGAGCCATCACCCTGTCACAGTGGTGGTGATGACCGGAGCCTTAGTGCAGAAGCGAAGTCCCCCTGCAGTTGCCTTTGCATAGCAACAGGATTCCTACATTTGCAGGGGGCGGATTGTGCGGGGTAGGGGTCATCCCCCAAGCTGGCCTTCCTCCTCCCTTGTCAGTGGGTGCAAGAGAAAGAAGGGGGTGGCGTGGGGAAAGCGTTCCCTTCCCCTGCCCGAGCGCTGATCACAAAAGCCCAGAGGGGGGCGTGGCTGGCCTGGCAGAAGCACCCCCATTGGCGAGTCAGACGGTGGAGAGGCCTGGCCCGGCTCTCACAGTGAGAAATTGTTCGGCACCTCAAGGCACAAGCTGCCACCTTTGAAATGCACTGCACCTCCCCCCCCCCAAGTTTTTTATTTTATTCTACATATACACATCATTGCGTGAACAGTGTGGCATCTGGGTGTCATACATTTTGGTGCAAATAAAAATAACAACATAAATAATATTCATTACATTCATCAAACTTATGTAGGTCTAATGTTGATACACATATTTGTATTAAATTATAATCTTTCATTATTTAGTTATTCATTGTTCCAGTATATTGTTTTAATGCCAATCATAATATTGTTTAAACATACATGATAACTTTATTATTCGATTATTTCTAATCTTCCCTCTAATTATTGCTTTTATCTCATTGTATAAAAATGTGTGCATTAATAGTCCCCCCTCTCTCTTATTTCTATCTCCGTTCTAATTTTTGATCATGCCACCATTATTTTTAAAAAATATTTTCCTCTTTACCCCTCATCTCTTACCAGTGGTGGGATTCAAAAATTTTTACTACGGTTCTGTGGGCATGGCTTGGTGGGCGTGGCTTGGTGGTCATGTGACCAGGTGGGTGTGGCTTGGTGGTCATGTGACTGGGTGAGTGTGACTATGTGGTCATGTGACTGGGTGGGTGTGGCCAATTTAGCAGTCCATTTTGCCAATTTAGCAGTCCATTAAACAATACACAGCAGTCCCCTTTTTAATATTGCATGAAGTTTTTGCTCTAGGTTTTTTTTTTTACTGGGGGGAGAGGTTGGGAATGCCTGGGGAAGGAAAGGCATGCTTTCCACAGGTCTCCTCTTGTGACATTAATGTCATTGGTGTTGGGAGATTCATTGGTGAGGTGATAGTGACTGGATGTGTGGTGTTCACTGGTGCAGTAACTGGAGTTGGTAAATTGACAGGTGTGGTGAGTGTTAACAGAGAACTCATTGGGCTGGAGATGTTAACCATGCTCAAAATATTGGCTGGGCTTCTCATATTCATTGAAGCAGCCACAATGTGAGAAGTTGCTCCTTTGCTACTAAGTGAATTTTGCTCCATTTAACAACCTTTCTTGCCAACAAAAAAAAAAAATGTCAAGAGAACCTCTAACACAATTAGTAGGAGCTACTCTGCTGCATTAAACCCCAAAAGAAAATCTTTAGAAGATTTTGTCTTCTAAAAATTAACAAAAAACCTGTTCCAATTCCTTCTTATAACCCAATACAGGCAGTGTCCCTCACTTCAAGGCCAAGGGCTTAAACCAGGGGTGGGATTCTACTGGTATGGACTGGTTCTATAGAACCAGTTGTTACGATTCTGCATAGTTCAGAAAACTGGCAAATCGCATCTGGCTGAGCCCATCCCGCCTGCCCTGCTCCACCCAGTCACTGCTTACATGGCATGCACACCATTCAACTTGCCTGCATTGTGCCTTTGCCTAATTTTTAGTAAGTTGCTATTTTTCCTTTTCTTCTTCTTCTGACAATCAGCTGTTCTGACTATCAGCTGTGCCAGGGCTATATAAATAGTTGATTTCTTGCTTTCTAGCTAATCTAAATAGCTGTTGTATTGCTTTTCCTTCATCCAGGAGGCCTCCTTGATGCCCAGTCAGGGGTGGTATTCAGGAGATTGGGGGGTAGGGGGGAGGAGAAGTGGCTTGAAAGCAGAGCTGAACCTTCCTTAGGACTCAAGCTTCTATTTTTCAGTGCAGACTCAGACAGCAGATTGCAGAAAGGTAGATCTGTGAGTGAATCTGTGATTCTGTGAGCAATTCAATCTGCCTACCTGCTTTGCCTGATTTTGGGTAAAAGTTGCTCTTTTTTTATAAAGAGTAACTTTATAATTTACATAAATATTTACAATATTTACATACAAGCCATGCCCCCCCAGTCACATGACCATCAAGCCACAACCACAAATTAGGCCAAACTCACAGAACTGGTTGTTAAGAAATTTGAATCCCACCCCAGGCTTAAAATCCCCTCCCCATCCATCCAAACATCAGTGCAAAGCCACAGCTCACCCTGTCTGAAAAGGACCCTCCAAAAAGAACAGACTTGTAGGCAGCGAACCAGATGCAAATCCCAGGGAGGACCATCTACCTATAAAGCCAAAGGACAAAGGGAGAGGAGGCAGTGGCAGCGGGGAGCAGATTAAATCTGCAATCATGTAAACCCCAAAGCTAGCACCCCTTAAAAGCACATACATAGCAGCCCTTTCATGCCAGCATAGCTAAAAAGACACAGCGGAACATGGCCCACCAAGCTGCACCAGGGAGAATGATGTGAGTTTCTGCAGACAAGCCAAATTGGCTCTTCTGAGCCCAGAGAGGTCCTGCTGAGAAGCCAGGGAATGCGGTTTGTGGGCATGTGCACTTTAGAAATTCTATCCCACCTTCGGGGTTGTTTCAAATCGCAATGGGGATGTTTTGTTCACCGCTGACGGAATGACCCAACTGAAGCTGCTGCTGAGTTCAATGTACGTAGAGGAGACTGCGAGGGGAGACTGCACACGATGGTTTCTCACCATCGTGTGCAGTGAAAGAAAAATTTGTTTGGGGCTAAAAAAGTTTTTTTCTCAATCAATTCCAACTTTGCCAATCTTTTTCTTTCGTGAGAAGTTGGAATTGATTGATTGAACTTCCATCCACCAAAGCCCGAATGACTCACCGACTTGCAGGACGTTGCCAACACAGCCACCGTCAAGCAAAGCAATGCCCCTGCAGAAGGGCAGGCGGTTCTCATCAGTAGCAGGGTGTGTCCAGCCGCTCCTAATGGCATGTTTGCCCTCCCACCCCCTGCCCTTCCCCTAAATAGGCCCAAATTTTGGGGGCGGGTCTTAATTTCACTCATGCCAATAAAACAGTGCTGGGCCTTCCTATTGTGGGGGGGGTGTACTGTCGGAAAAACACAGTAGCTAGCCAAGAAGTCTTGCTGAATGTCACTCATCTTGGTTCCTTATCATTAAAAGCTCCTTTCCGGCAGCTCTGCTTCATTATTTAATTATTTCTTCAAAGTGCTGATTGTCCAGGGGAGTATTTCTTCGTAACAGTAGTGTAAAAAGTTTAAAACAACCCTTCCCCTTTAAGAAAGTCAAGCCCCAGAAGCTCTGGAGATAGGAAGTCTAGGCATACTGGCAAGAATGTAATAAGTGTTAACCGAGAGGCAGTTTCTGTGAGCAACAACATCAGAATGTTTTCTTCCTGCCTTTTTTACAGGATTAGCCCTGTAAAATGGTAAAAAACAAAAGGAGATTTCTTCCAACAGCCGGTTCTCTTAACTGCTTTGAAAGTTAACAACAGGTTCTAGTGAATAGATGAGAACCGGTAGAATTCCATCCGTGAACCAGTTCCAGTCCAATTTAATTTTAATTCAATTTATAAAGCAAGGTTAACTTTTAAAGTAAATAATTCCAGCATTTTAAAATGCCTTCCCGCAACAATGCCTTCCAAATGTAAAAATCCAATTTTTCGTATTTTTAAAAGTTTTTTTGTTTTTCTTCCCTTACTCTTTTCTTTCCAATCTAGTATTTTTCTCTCAAAATTTCCACTTGCTGCTTTATCAAATAGTTCTGAGCCAATAATCCTCTAGGATTTTTCCTTTTGGGATTAAGTTTTGAGTAAAAAGGAGTTCTCTTACCCAGTTCCAGGCACTGTTCACTATCTCCACTCCAGCTGTTCCTCAGCTGTCCCAACTTCATGGTGGCCATCTTTAGGCCGCTTCTTCTCCGTGTCATGGCTGAGAGGGAAAAGAAAGCCCTGTGTCAGGCAGGAGAGATGCGGCTCACCACATAGGGTGCCCCTCTTTGCTTTGCCGTCCCTACAGGGCAGCTTTGGTTCCTTTTGGAGCCCATTAATGGGGAGAACTCAGCACAGGATAATGTTGCAGGATCCAATCTGGGTCAATCACTGCTATCAGAGGTTTAGTCTTCTGAGCTTTTGGACTCATGCTGGAACCCAGAATGTCTGGTGACAAAGAAGTTCCCTGAGGATGGGCTCCAGCATGAGTTCAAAATTTCAGAAAACTAAACCTCTCATCATAGTGACTGACCCAGATTGGATCCTGAGAGCATTTTATTTATTTATATATTTTTATTTATTTTTAGATTTTTATACCGCCCCTCTCCCACAAGCGGGACTCAGAGCGGTGTACAGCCAGATAAAACAGAACAAGCTAGGAATTATAGGGTTAAAAACAATTTAAAATAATTAAATTTGTGGCCGAAGGATAAAAATTGTATCAAATATATAAAACAGATAAAAAATTAAAATACCAATTTAAAACCCCCACAATTGTTACTGGGCCAGGCCGGCCTGTTGGAAAAAGTGGGTCTTTAGTGCGCCGGAATGTCTGTGATGGCCCGTATCTCCGGGGGTAAGTTGTTCCAAAGGGAGGGAACCCCTGCAGAGAAGGCCCACACCCTCAGGGCCGCCAGCTGGCATCGTCCAGCCGACGGAACCCCGAGGAGGCCGACCCTGTGGGAGCGCACTGGGCGGCGGGAGGCTGTTGGTGGCAGCAGGCGTTCCCGTAAGTACCCAGGTCCCAAGCCATGGAGCGTTTTGAAGATGATCACTACCACCTTGAATCTTACCCGGAAGGCCACAGGAAGCCAATGCAGCTCGCGCAGGAGTGGTGTAACATGGGAGCTCCGAGAAGCTCCCAAGATCACCCGTGCGGCCGCATTCTGGACCAACTACAGTCTCTGGATGCTTTTCAAGGGGAGCCCCGTGTAGAGAGCATTGCAGTAATCCAGGCGGGAGATGACGAGGGCGGAAGCACCCAGATCCAGAAAGGGCTGCAACTGGTAGAATCCGATGGATCTGGCAAAAAGCCCCCCTGGCAACAGCCGTGATGTGATCTTCTAATGCCAGCCGTACATCTAGGAGGACACCCAGATTGCGAGCCCTTTCCATGGGGGGCAAAATTTCTCCCCCCACGGCCAACGTCAGAGTAAGCTGGCTGTATCTGGGCGCAGGAAACCACAGCCACCCAGTTTTGGTTGGGTTGAGATGAGGCCTGTTAAGACCCATCCAACTCTGCACGGCCTCCAGGCACCAGGTCATTACTTCGATGGCTTCATTGGGATGGCCCGGGATAGAGATGTACAGCTGAGTATCATCAGCGTACTGATGGAACTCTACCCCGAACCCACGGATGATCTCACCCAGTGGCTTCACATAAATGTTGAACAGCCGGGGCAAGAGCACCGACCCCTGAGGCACCCCACAAAACAAGGGCCTCGGGGTCAACCTCTGCCCCCATGTCAACACAAATTGCGAGCGGTCAGAGAGGAAGGAGGAGAACCACCGCAATACGGTGCCTCCCACTCCCAACCCCTCCAACCGTCGCAATAAGATACTGTGGTCAACAGTATCAAAAGCCGCTGAGAGGTCTAACAGGACCAAGACAGAGGAGCAACCCCTGTCTCGGGCCTTCCAGAGATCATCCACCAACGCGACCAACGCCGTCTCCGTACTGTGCCTGGGCCTGAAACCCGATTGGAGGGGGTCTAGATATACTGCTTCATCCAGGTACTGAGGGAGCTGTCATGCCACCACACTCTCAACAACCTTTGCCACAAAGTGAAGGTTGGAGGCTGGACGATTATTTGACAACAATGCTGGATCCAGGGACGGTTTCTTGAGGAGGGGCCGCACCACTGCCTCTTTCAAGGCGGCGGGTAAAAGCCCTTCTCTCAAGGAAGCGTTAATAATCCCTTGGAACCAGCCTCGTGTCATCTCCCAAGTGGCCAAGGCCAGCCAGGAGGAACACGGGTCCAATAAACAAGTGGTGGCATTAAGCCCACCCAGTATCCTGTCAACGTCCTCCAAGGTAACAGGATCGAACTCCTCCCAAATGACCTCACCAAAATCTGCCCCCACCCCCCCGCCCAGAGATGCCCAGTCGGAGTCCAGCCTGTCCCGGATCTGAGTGATTTTGTCCTGCAGAAATCTGGAAAAATCCTCGGGCCGTCCCTGCAAGGGATCCTCCCGCGCCTCCACATCCAAAAGGGAGCAGGTCACCCTAAACAAGGTCCTGTTTCTCATAAAAGCCTTTAAAATCAATATAATTCTGGGCAATTTTGATACCCAGCTCATTAATTTATGGAAGTTAAGGTTGCTTGAATATTATGAGAGACACTAAATTGGGTGATTTATCTGGTTCAAAAAATTGGAAGTCTTTTACTGGAAATCAAAATGGTAGCATCAGAAGAATACAAGATCTGAGGCAATAGGTGGGAAAATCACATATTCAAAGTTATGGCAACATTCCCACCCCCAACAGTTCAAACTGGCCATCCAATCTGAGATGTATATAATGTCATGGGCATCTTCAGGTGTTGTTTCAGACATCTGGCACACCAGGATGGTTGTCCTTGGTCTGAATAGATAAGAGGCTACATCTGCACAGTAACCAAGTAAGCATAGTCAAGAAAACATCCCAACTTTTACATTTCACCATCTCAAGCCTCCAGCAGTCTTCCCCCCACCCCCAAGCCCAACTTTTCTTCCCTCCCCCCGTTTCTATGGCAGCGGGAAAGACAAGCAAAAGAAAGATTCTTGGAGGCTGACACTCTTCTGTATTCTAACTATTTAAAATTGCATTTTAAGGTGGTTGGGCAGAAGGCAGCACCCATGATCATACTCGTCGACCATATCCTGTCCTTCTGAATGGAGTAAGTAAAAAAACCCCAAATCCTTAAGTTGCTTCCATAACTACTTTATAATTTGATGGCTGCTCTCAAATCAGCATAATTTATTCAGAAAAAAACTATAATTATAGCAGTAGATTGTAAAAATGTTAAATGGCAAAATAAACACTGCATGGTACCATATTTAAGAATTATTTTTAGATACTTTAACTCATATTTCAAGCATAGTATTCTCAAGAGGGCAACAAGTTAAAACATCTTAAAATATTTAATGTGTCTTTGAAAAGAACTGTGGGATTTGTTGTCTAGTTTTGAAGTAGATAAACACCAGTCAAAATTCCCAAGAAAAAAGAATTGCAATTTTATTTGCTACTTTGCAAAGAATACCACCATGCACACACAAGTACAGTGGACACACCTTATATCATCAATATGTTTTCCTTATATTCCCTATTGCTGTTACAAATTTACCTCCCACCTTTTCCTCATTGGCTTAGTACTCATACTGTCACAACCTATACTAGACACATGTCTAAAGTGAATACATTATCTCAGCCCCTGATTACATCTCCCATTATTCTAATTATATCACCCCCTGCTCTTATTTCCAAATTACCTTTTATAGTCCTAGTTCCTAGGAGTTGTCTCTAGAGTAACTATCATATCAGCAAATTCTGATTAAGACCAGTTTCTAGTATCAAAGGCCTTCCCACATGCAAGTCTCAGGCTTCAGCCTAGCTCATGCAATTAGAAATATATAAAATGTGTTTTCTTCACAAACTAGCATGTCTTCTTTAGTTTCAGTAAAAACAATAGGTTTTGTTTCCCACACAAGTTTCTGTCATTATCTTGAAGTCCCTCACTATCTAATATTGCAGTAGCTTTTCAGAATTGATGTTATTCTATGTCTGAGGTCCCCAAACTTGGCAACTTTAAGACTTGTGGACTTCAACTCCCAGAATTCTCCAGCCAGCATAGAATCATGGGAATTGAAGTCCACAAGTCTTAAAGTTGCCAAGTTTGGGGACTCCTATTCTATGTATAAGGACTAGGCAATTTGGTTTTCCTAATGAGGCTCCTCTTTTATTTTATTACTCAGTGTCCAGCACACCCAACCTGTAAGTAAAATCTGTTTCACTTTTATATTTTTGACCCCAATGATGTTCAAAGGAATCAGTGGGATGGAGGCTAGTTTGACCCATAATTAACAGCAAATACAGTAGTTGTAGCTCAGAACTAGTTACAGTAATAATATAAACCTTCTCCTCATTTAGCAATTACAATCCATTCCATTGTTGGAAGAAATATCCTTCTGGGTTCAGTTCCAAGTGTGGGGGAAACATGGAGGCCGTTTGGAAAGATGGTTTAATGATTTAATGGTGGACAGAATCACATGCCTAGGAGCTCTTGGGTGAAGAAAAAGGGAAGAGATGCTGAGAGTCCCTGGGTTTTATACCCTCTCTGGCTTTGAACTTCCTGGGGCACAGGAAGAGTATTCTGATTGGTTGCTGTCAGAGTCATAGCTAGCTTGTAGGTTGTCTGTGTGCTACGTTTGGTTGAAACTTGGTGGGTGGGGCAATGAAGGGACATGAAATGGCTCTGCCTGAAGGAGGTAGATCTTTGTTATGTAGAATGAACTGGCCCAGGCCTTAATGGCCCATTAACAAAGGGGAGGGGCTGAGTTTCTGCCTCTCTGAGTTTCTATTTCTCTTTTAGGGGAAATATTCTGCCTTTTTAGTATATCCCAAAACATTTCATTTTTCTAGGAGAGGGGTGGGTTTTAACTTCCAACACCATAAAGTATCACTAAGTGAATTATCTGATAGACACAGAGAAAGAGAGATTGTGAAGATAATGTTCTCTAAGGCAGCAATGCTAGTGTTAGTCTCATTGTCAGAATCTGGAATTCAGAAATCTGGAGTGTAAATGCACCCATTGGAGGGGAAATTTTTTTTTAATTATCATTTCACCATCAGCATGGAGCCTCGGTGGCTCAGTGGTTAGAGTGCAGTACTGCAAGCTACTCCTACTGAAATTTGGCTGATCGAATCCACCAGGCTCCAGGTTGATTCAGCCTTTTATCATTCCCATGTGGGTAAAATGAGGACCCAAATTGTTGGGGCAAGAGGCTGGCTCTGTAAGCTGCTTTGAGGGGGCTGTAAAGCACTATAAAGCAGTATATAAGTCTAAGTGCCATTGCTATCACCATCACCACCATCATCATTTTCAGCCAATGTCTATCTACTGCAATATGAAGGCCTCAGCTGCATGTTTCCAACCTGTACAGTCCTGACCTTTATCATTTATTTACCATTATATTTGTGAACAGTTGCTAGCAGGTAGTTGCTACATAAATGAGGCTTTACTCAATGTGTGGGGAAAAAAATCCTAATCTTTGTTCCTTGGTCCACATTGATTGTGACCAAGAAACACAGAACTCAGGATTTCAAGCACAGGCAACACTTCCTGAAGGAGAAAATTCAGACTGCAATCTAGGAAAAAACTGTTTAAATGTGAAGATATTGGGACTTTTGAATAAAAAAGGTTCTTTTATTTTTATCTTTGTTTCTATGTTGTTTTATGTTATTTAAAGCCAATCAACAACTAGAGTAAAATAATTTCATTTCATTTAAGAGTGACAACTTTGATTTTTATTATTAAATTTATTCTTTTTCTCCCCCAGCTCCAACCTACTGCTCTTTTGTCAGCAGGTATGTCAGAACTGAGGGGAATGCCTTAAAATATAATGCATGGGGAAATAGGGAACCTTTTTCTCGAGTATACTAGTCAATTATTTCACACAAAAATAAACTAACAATCTTGATTTATTATCACCCAATGCTTTATTGCTTCAAAAGAAGTATTGCTTGGTTCAATGGGTCAGTACATGTAGGACTGGAGCAGGGATATCTGGGGAGGGAGGGAGGGAGGTGGAAAGAGTCAAGATGGAAGCAATGAGGCCTTCTTCCCATCCAGTTTTCCAGGATTCTTCTCATGAGTCTATGTGGGGGGCGGGGGGGGGGGTGTCCTATTTTTTCAGGTGCTCTATTCGTTTGTGGAGCCTCCTTAAAACTGCTTTTAGGTTCCCGGCTCCATTTCCCAAGGTCTGGGCTTCAGATTCCATCAGATTCCATTTGATCTCTGAGCAACTGGTTTGAGGTCCCTGAAGTCTTTTCCTTCAAGGAGGTGACTTTTCCAAGCCTCCAGCTGGACAGGGGAAGCTTCTTGGGCTTGGCAGGCAGCGGTCCTCCTGGGTGGGTGCTGAGGCAGCAGGTGGCCAGGGTTTGCCCTCCGAGCATTTGCCTGTCCTGGGGGAGAGGCTGCACTTGGGCTGCAGCTCTTCCAGGAGGCTCTATTGGTTGCTGGACTTCAAGGATGGGCCCCACCAGAGGATGGTGTAGTGGGCAGGAGATTGCTATCAGGCCAGCAACCTCTGAAAGAGAATGCTGAGCCTCTCAGCGCATCAGCTGGGCTCCTTGTGGAATGCAGAAAACTCATTAAATGTATGTGCCTTGGGGGTGGGAAAGGTCACTGGGAAGTACATAGTAGACACAATAAGAGTAGAAGAATGTTGACATTTCACTATTCTCATTGCCATAAGGTTCCTGTAAATCCTAAAATGAGGTTTTATCCAGTCCAATCAGACTTATTCTAAATCTTCTTCCAACAGTGTTCCAGGTTCCTCTTGTATTTCACCACTTTCTTCTTTTCAGGGGAGATCTCAACTCTACTATGGACGACTT
Source organism: Bungarus multicinctus (assembly GCA_023653725.1). Classification (NCBI taxonomy): domain Eukaryota; kingdom Metazoa; phylum Chordata; class Lepidosauria; order Squamata; family Elapidae; genus Bungarus; species Bungarus multicinctus. Next base: position 20,772,952 of record CM042842.1, read on the forward strand.
ATGCCAATTTTCTATGGCACAATATGCCTGTGGCTTTGTAGAAAAGGTATCCTTGTTGGCTTTTGAATATTTTCAAGAAAGTGATTTCTTATATAACCATTATGAAAACTCAGTTGGACAACATTATCAATCACTCATCTCCAAAATGTATCTTGACCAGTCCTGAGAATGGATGTCTTAGGAATTGGTTTGCTACAAGTTTGAAAGATCTATTTTTGGAAAGCTCCCATTGATTCAATATATAATTATTTACAAAATTGTAAGAAAGGATATGGCCAGAATAGAAATAAAGAGCATAAAGAAGAGAGTTTAGGTTTCACAATGTAAAAGGCAATTGGGAGGAGCTATCCTGTTCAGGATCACATCTGGAGAGAAAGAAATTACAAAGAAATCACACACAAATACACACTTTAAACAAAAAAGACTCCATAATTTGCAGTTTGCATTAGAGAAATGAAAATCCTGCTAGAAGGAAACAGAGCTTTTCCAATGATATCCCAGCCTCTGTAGAAAAAGTGAATGAAAGCGAAGACTGAGGAATGAGGCATATAGTCAAAGCAAAGGGGTGAAAACCCAGAGTCATCATTTGTCTCCAACCCCACTGGCTGTTGGCCACAACCTCAGAGTTGTGAAACTGGACACTTGAGGCTTCTCTTGACATTTGTACATTTCTTCTTTCAGTGAAAATAACACAACCAACTAACAAAGGTTTTGTGCTTCAGGTTTCCAATCTGACCTCAAGGAAACTGGTCTCCATTCTCATGTGCTCTCTGAGGGACCCTGCCACCCAGCCTGATCAAGAGGCTTTCTTGCTGCTTTTTGAAGGAATCAAGCTCAGCACTTTGCAGGCTGCTCTGAATCAGATGAGCATGGAGGTAAGACAGTTGCAACCAGGGCCATCAGTGCTGACAGGGGAGCATTTCTGCAAGTTCCTGGAATCTATATGGAGCTTTGTTTCCCAGTAGGGCCTTGGTGGTGCAGGCTGTTAATCATCTAACACTTAGCTCAATTGCCTGCAATTAGTGCAGGTTCGAATCCCACCAGGCTCAAGGTTGACTCAGCCTTCCATTCTCTCGGGGTAGGTAAAATGAGAACCCAAGATTGTTGGGGGCAATAAGCTGACTTTGTAAAAAATGCCGCTTGGGGGGGGCCAAAAAGCCCTAGTAATAAGCAGGCATATACAATGGAATGAAGGCTATTGCCGAGCACTTAGCATGGTGCTCTAAAGACTGTAAGCCGCCCTGAGTCTCCGGAGAAGGGCGGCATATAAATGTATGGTAAAATAAAAATAAATAAATTCTCAGTTTATCGTTTGTAAGTGAGGAAGTGAATGCCTCCCTCAAATGAAGTTTGTGGCATCACTTTCTAGCATAATATGAACAGTGCAGTGCAAGAAAATGGCAAGGGTTCACCTATTCATTCTAGAAGAGTTCAACTCACCAGGACCAGATGGATTACATTCCAGACTTCTGAAGAAGCTGGAAGATATTTATTTATTTATTTATTTTTCATATTTCTATACCGCTCCCTCTCCCAAAAAGGGACTCGGGGCGGTGTACAGCCTAATAAACACACAAAATAAATACAAGTTAAATAGAATTTAAAACTAGATTAAATACATATCTGGCTGCATCCCGTCCAAATTTAAGGACCGGGATAAATAAAAATTTAAAAATCAGATTAAAAATTAAAAACCCTCATTAAATTTAAAACCCCACAGACCCTTACTGGGCCAGGCCGGCCTGTTTAAAAAATAGGGTCTTAACTGCGCGCCGGAAGGTCAGGATGTCTGTCATGGCCCGTATCTCCGGGGGGAGATCATTCCACAGGGAGGGGGCTCCCACAGAGAAAGCCCGCACCCTCGGGGCCGCCAACCGACAGCGATCAGGCGGCGGTACCCCAAGTAGGGCGACCGTGTGGGAGGGTACCAGGCGGCAGGAGGTTGTTGGTGGCAGCAGGCGGTCCCGTAAGTACCCAGGTCCCGAGCCATGGAGCACTTTAAATACCATCAGTACCACCTTGAATCGAATCCGGAAGGCCACAGGGAACCAGTGCAGCCTGCGGAGAAGTGGTGTTACGTGGGTGCTCCGAGGGGCGCCCACGATCACCCGCGCGGCTGCATTCTGAACCAACTGTAACCTCCGGAGACTCTTCAAGGGGAGCCCCATGTAGAGAGCATTGCAATAATCCAAGCGGGAGATAACGAGGGCGGAAGTGACTGTGCGAAGTGCGCCCAGATCCAGAAAGGGCCGCAACTGGTAGATCAGACGAATCTGATAAAAAGCCCCCCTGGCGACGGCTGCAATATGTTCTTCCAAGGACAGCCGCACATCCAGGAGGACGCCCAAATTGCGCGCCCTTTCCACAGGGGTCAATACCTCTCCCCCCACGGCCAGCGAAGGAACAAGCTGGCTGTATCTGGGCGCAGGAAACCACAGCCACTCGGTTTTGGTCGGGTTGAGACGAAGCCTGTTACGACCCATCCAACTCCGCACGGCCTCCAGGCACCGGGTCATCACTTCAATGGCTTCGTTGGGGTGGCCCGGGGTGGAGATGTACAGCTGAGTATCATCAGCGTACTGATGGAACTCCACCCCAAAGCCACGGATGATCTCACCCAGCGGCTTCACATAAATGTTGAACATCAGGGGCGAGAGCACCGACCCCTGGGGAACCCCACAAAGCAGGGGCCTCGGGGTCGATCTCTGCCCCCCTGTCAACACAAATTGCGAATGGTCGGAGGGGAAGGAGGCGAACCACCGCAACACGGTGCCTCCTACCCCCAACCCCACCAACCGCCGCAATAAGATACTGTGGTCGACAGTATCAAAAGCTGCTGAGAGATCTAACAGGACCAGGACAGAGGAGAAACCTCTGTCCCGAGCCCTCCAGAGATCATCCACCAGCGCGACCAACGCCGTCTCAGTGCTGTGCCCGGGCCTGAAACCCGATTGGAGGGGGTCAAGATAACTCGCTTCATCCAGGTACTGCGGGAGCTGACGTGCCACCACATTCTCTACAACCTTCGCAACAAAGCGAAGGTTGGAGACAGGACGATAATTTGATAATAATGCTGGGTCCAGGGACGGTTTTTTGAGGAGGGGCTGCACCACTGCCTCCTTCAAGGCGGCGGGTACAAGCCCCTCTCTCAAGGAAGCGTTTATAATACCCTGGAACCAGCCTCGTGTCACCTCCCGAGTGGCCAAGACCAGCCAGGAGGGGCACGGGTCCAGCAAACAGGTGGTGGCATTAAGCCCCCCCAGTATCCTGTCCACGTCCTCCACGGTAACAGGATCGAACTCAACCCAATTGACCTCACCGATATCCACCCCCGCCCCCCCGCCCGGAGATGCCCAGTTGGAGTCCAGCTCATCCCGGATCTGAGCGATTTTGTCCTGCAGAAATCTAGAAAACTCCTCAGCCCGTCCCTGCAAGGGATCCTCCCGCGCTTCCACCTCCAAAAGGGAGTGGGTCACCCTAAACAGGGCGGCTGGGCGGTTTTCCGCGGACGCAATAAGGGTGGAGAGGTAGGACCTCCTCGCCATCCTTATCGCCACTAAATACGTCTTAATATAAGATCGTAGTAGTGTTCGGTCAGACTCAGAGCGGCTAGCCCTCCAACTACTCTCTAGGCGTCTTTTCCGGCGCTTCATCTCCCTTAGCTCCTCAGAAAACCAAGGAGCCACTTGGGATCGGCACCGGGTCAGAGGCCGCAAGGGCATGACCCGGTCAAGGGCCCCAGCAGCCACCCTATCCCAGGTGGCGACCAAGCCCTCAACCGAGTCGTGTGTGTGAGCTTCGGGAAATGGCCCAAGCTCCGTCAGGAACCTATCTGGGTCCATCAGGCACCTGGGGTGGTACCATTTTAACGGTCCCGCCTCCCTGCGGTCGGGGGGTGCGGAACGGAAGTCGAGCTTCAGGAGCGAGTGATCAGTCCATGACAGGGGTTCTATAACTATATTCCCTACACCCAGATCACTCTGCCACTGATCAGAGACAAAAACCAGATCCAGGGTGTGACCTCCCACGTGAGTAGGGTCCCGAATTAACTGGGTCAGGCCCATGGCTGTCATGGAAGCCATGAACTCCTGAGCAGTCCCCGAGGCACCGCCGGCAGAAGGCAGGTTGAAATCCCCCATGACCATAAGCCTGGGGGTTTCCACCGCCACACCGGCTATAACCTCAAGGAGCTCAAGCAGGGCCGATGCCGCATAGCAGGGAGCCAGGTATGCGACCAACAAGCCCACCTGTACCTTGGGACCGAACTTCACGAGAAGAGACTCACATCCGGTCGTCTGAGAAACAGTGGATTCCCTCGGACACAGATCCTCCTTAATAACCACCGCAACCCCCCCACCCCTCCCCTGGGCCCTTGGTCGATGAAAAACCCGAAACCCGGCCGGGCACATTTCCACTAGAGGGACCCCCCACTCTAGGCCCAGCCAGGTCTCGGTAATACCCACCAGGTCCGCTCCCCCCTCACAGATCAAATCATGAATGAGAGGGGCCTTATTAATGACGGACCTGGCGTTACATAACATCAGCCGAAGGCCCAGGGCCCGATCGCTCAGACCACCTGGGGAACGGGACATAACAAGGGGGTCGGAGCGCGCTACAGCAGACAAATAGCAGGGGCGCGCTCCCAAAACAAAATGTGGCCCCCTATAACCGCCAAATCTGCCTCTCCCGCTCACCGTACTAATAGTTTTAATATCACCCTCCCCGGGACAACCCCCCATCCTCAATACAGCCCCATCTGAACCCAGACCCTCCCGGCAGCGCTCAACCCGCGGCCCGGTCCCAGCCCCAGACGGGTTGTCCCCCAACCCCTGCCCGGCCAACCCTAACCCCTTTAAAAATCTAATTAAAAATTTCAAATAATTCTCCCTCACACGCTTCCGGCGGCCCCACCATCTCTCCGGATCCCAAGATCCGTCCTTGAGATAAATCTTAGAGAGGTAAGAGGGCCATCTCTGAGAAAGGGGGACATATCTCAGGGCCCACAGATCTTCCGAAGAATATAACAATGTCTTTGGCTGAGTCTTCCCTGACTGCCACCGACCAGGCAAAGGGCAAACCTGGCGGGACCCAAGTCCAGGCCGAAACGATCGCACCCCGCTGGCAATTGGCATCTGGCCTCGCGGGGGGCCCATCGCTCGGGGCGCAGATCACGTTTATTGGCCTCGTCGCAGGCCCTCTCACTGCCCACGGCATCGGCCCCGGCCCCGGTAACACTCCTCCGTCTCCAGTTCTGATGGAAAATGCCAGGGCACCTCGCCAAATCCATGTCGCCCCCGGGTAGATGAAAATGCCGAAGCCTGGCCGGACAAGGCCGCCGCTGCTCGAAAACCACCAGCGGCGGCTCCAGCTCCAGCTCCAGTTCCAGCTCCGGTCTCCGCGAAGGCCCTCGCCCCGGCAACATTCCTCCATCTCCGACTTTGATAGAAAACGCCGGGCACCACGCCAGATCCACGTCGCCCTCGGGCAGATGAAAACGGGGTCGCCACCGCCCAAAAACCACCCACGGTGGTTCCGGCCTCCGCATCGGCCCCGCCCCCGGCAGCACTACTCCAACTCCGGGCCTGATGGAAATTGCCAGGCACCGCGCCCGGTGCCTGGCCGCACAGGGCCACCGCCGCCCGAAAGGCCACCGCCGCTCGAAAGCCATCCACAGCGGCAGCTCCGGCCCCGACTCCGGTTCCAGCCCCGACCTCCGCAGCGGCTCCGACTCCGACCTTGGTTCCGGCCCCAGCCTCCACCGCCACCCGAAAGCCATCGGTGGCAGCAGCTCCGGCCCCGACTCCGGTCCCAGCCCTGGCCTCCACGGCAATGGCTCTGGCTCCGACCCCGGCCTCCACCTGCCGCCTGAAGACCATCTGCGGCAGCGGCTCCGGCTCCAACCCCGGCTACGGCCTTGGCAACAGTCCTCCGGCCTCGCTGGAATCCACCAGGCTCAACGCCGCCCCATGGCCTCCTCCATGGCCTCCACGGCCTCCTCAGGGTCGCCCACCCCCCTGGGTCCTTTCGACACCCCTGCCACAGGTGAGGACCCGGGGGGAGGGAGACCTACCCCGACATTCGGCCGCCGCGGCGGAGCTCCTCAGCCAAATGTCCTCCGGCCGCCATTTTAGAAGCAGATGGGATGTTCTTGTGACAAGATATGATCTCTGAACTACTGAACCATAATTTTCAAAAATCCTGGAGCACCAAGGGACTGGTAAAGAGCTGACATGGTTCCCAGCTTCAAAAAAAGGAAAAAATGGATTCAGGAAACTATAGATCAGTCAATAACAGGGAAAATCTTTGGAAAAATAAGGAATAGTCTGCAAACATCTAGAGGCAAGCAAAGTTATAACCAGAAGCCAACATGGGTTTGTCAAAAATAAATTATGCCAGATAAATCTTATTGCATTCTTTGACAAAGTGACTAGTGGACCGTTGAAATGCTGTAGACACAATATAGTTAGACTTCAATAAGGCATTTGACAACTAGACCACAAGAGAAATATGCAATGGGGTATCCCAAGGTTCTGTCTTAGCTCCAGAACTCTTCAACATCTTCATAAATGATTTAGACGAAGGGAAAGAAGGGGAACTCATTAAATTTCAGGCATCAAGCTAGGGAAATAGCCAATTCTTTAGAACATAGCCTCAAGCCCAAAAGCATCTTGACAGACTTGAGCACTCGGCCCAATCTAAGAAAATGAAATTCAAGGTTAGAAAAAGATTTTATACTTAGGCAAGAAAAACCAAATGCACAGGTATAGAATAGGTGGTACCTGACTCAATAGCAGTAACTGTGACAGGGATCTAGGAGTCCTAGTGAATAGCAACTTGAATATGAACCACCAATGTATTGCAGACACAAAAAAGCCAATGCAGTCTTAGGCTGCATTAACAGAGAGATAGAATCTAGATCATGTGAACTGTTAGTACCACTTTATAATGTCTTGGTAAGACCACAGTTGGAATACTGCATCCAGTTTTGGTTGCCACGATACAAGAAAGATGTAGAGATTTTAGAAAGAGCTCAGAAAAGAGCAACACAGATTAGGGGACTAGAGGCTAAATCATGATGAATGGTTGCAGAAACTGGGTATGTCTAGTCTAAGGAAGAGAAGCACTTGGGGGGGACATGATAGCATTCTTCAAATACCTAGGGGGCTGCCATAAAGAAGAGGGGATCAACCTATTCAGTCATGCGAGGGCAGGAAAAGGAGCAACAGGTAACTTTTTCAAAGAGCGATCCAACCTAGAACTAAGGAGAAATTTCCTGATAGTGAGAACAATCAACCAATGGAATAGTTTTGGAAGTTGTGGGAGCTTCATCACTGGAGGCCAGCACTGGAGAAGAGATTGGACTGCCATTTGTCAGAAATGGTGTAGTCTCCTGCTTGGGCTGGGGGTTGGACTAGATCAGGGATCTTTAAACCTGACAGCTTTAAGACCTGTGGACTTCAGCTTCCAGAATTCCTACTCCAGTCATGGTAGCTCAGGAATTCTGGGAGTTAAACTTGCTGAGTTTGAAGATCCTTGGACTAGATGACCTCCAAAGTCCCTTCCAACTCTGTTAATCAATTTCATGGGAAATTAATAAGAGGGGGCTTTTATTCTGCTTTCCTCTAACATGCATAAGAGCAATCAGCCCAAAGATATCAAATTAATGGGCCTGCTGTTTTAGATCTCCAGAGACCAGATGTTACCAGCTTTCAAAAGATTCTTGCTGAATGCAGCATGGGAAAAAATCAAGACAGATCCTCTGGTATCGAATGCTGGCTTCCTCTCCTCTTGGTTCCAAGAGACAATGCACTCTTACTTGACGGATGTGAACATCAACATCTTAGACTGCATGACTCAAATTCCAATCACCTGCGATGGCTTCAGAACAATGTATGTAGCAACTATTTAAATGGATTTTAAAAAAACATTTCTTATTCAAAGCTTTTATCCAGCTAAAAGACAAATACAGGCGTATAAAAGAAAAAGGAAGAAGGAAAAAGTGATGAACACTTTAAAAGGGGGGAGGATAGTCAAGAAGCTACTTTCACCCTCCTTTACCATTCTCCCTGCTTCCTCCTAAATGTTATAACAATCTCCTCAGCAGAGGTGGCCTTCAGCAGGTTCTAACCAGTTCTGGAGAACCGGTAGCGGAAATTTTGAGTAGTTCGGAGACCTGGCAAAGACCACCTCTGACTGGAGATTTAATAGTCTCCTTCCACTGCCAGGCCCACAGAACCGGTAGCAAAAAAATTTGCATCCCACCCCTGCTCCTCAACCCCTGTAACCATCTGAATGTTAGCCACTTTATGTAAGACTAAGGGAGAGCGAGAGATGATAGGTACAGGTGCACAAGTTTGATTTTTTGTTGTTGTCATGTGACTCATTTATGGGCTCTATGTTTCAATTTCTTATCCACAGATGGCTCTTTAGACAGCTATCTAAATGTTTGCCCAGTACATTACAATGCATTTTCAGGCTCATCACTCTGAATGCAACAATTTCTGTCAAGAATTTGCCCTTTGCCCTGGTCTGCATGTCCCCTAAGCCAGGGGTCCATGGACCGGCACCAGTCTGCAGTATGCCAGCAACCAGTCTGCGTAAACAAGTAGAGCCCCATCTGCAGGATATACAGTAGGCAGCACCCCCTCTGATATGCGGAAAAATCTCTCTCCACCCGTCCCTGGTGCCCAAAAGATTGGGGAAAGTTCCAAACTGCACAGCAAAATTCAGAAAGTACAAATTTCTATACTATTTGTGTTGTGTCCATTTGCAGAGACACTTGCAAATTATGCATAACCCTCCCAGATATGCTAAATGGTTGTCTAGATATTGCAGACAAAATATAGAATCTACAGTAGAGACTTAAGTGCAGGCCAGAATTCAGAAGCAGGTGAGAAATTCGAATCCTAAAACCACTATCCACAAAGGGAATGTTTGTAGAATATCTATATTCACAGGACTTTTTATTATTTGTCTTCCTTTCATTAGTGTCCAGGCCTTAGACAGTGTGTACCCTGACATGGATAACAGCGCCAGGCAGTCGGTGACCAGCTGGATTGGAAGATTCCTTACTGTGTTCCGTAAGTGGAGGAATGGGAGATGCAGAGTAATGAAGGTGTCAACTCGTAAAGCATTCTTATGCCTGTTTTAGAGTTGCCATAAACAAGGTGGCGAAAAGGAAATCTGAAGGAACAGGGCAGCTTAAAACCTGAAGTACATTCCACACTTACCTTACAAAGTTTGTAACTAAGCTACCGAATCTTCTGCCCACGAAAATCCTTAATTTGAGAACATGATTGATGACACCCAGCCCATGAACGTGCTTAATTGGAGAATCTGATTTATGATACACCTGGGGGGGAGGGGGGAAACAGAGTCACAGGTAAATTACATATGCCAGAGTTGGCTTCATACAGGCTAATGCCGGACATGTTGTTCTTAATAAATCTTCTGGATTCTTTTGTTAGTTAGTTTACTTTGTCATTGCACCTTGTATAATGAAATCAAACACCATTTTCAGTGCACATCATGATCATGAAAATAAACACAAACACACATCCTTCACACTCCACACATTAAATTGAAAATCCCAAACCACACCAACACTGCATTATACAGTAGAATTCAACAGAGCTGCTGCCCTGGGATAGAAGCTGTTTTTCAGCCTATTTGTCCTTGTTTTTGTTATTCTGTACCATCTGTCAGATGGTAATAGTTCAAAAAAGGGTTCCCAGGATGAGATGGATCTTTGAGGATGTTTTGAACATTTTTAAGGCAGCAGGAGCTATAAAGCTCTTCCAAAGAGGGGAGAGGGCAACTTTTACCCCAAAGCAGGCAGGCAGATTGAGTTGCTCACAGAATCAAAGATTAAGTTAGAGATCTATCTATCAGCAGTTGGCTACCTGAGCCTGCATTGAAAAGCTTCAGTCCTAAAGAAAGTTCGGCTCTGCTTTTAGATTAGCTAGAAAGCAAGAAATCTAAGGATCTCCTGCTTTCTAGCTAATCTAAATCTCCTGGCAGAGTAGAACAGCTAATGGTCAGGGCAAAAAAAAAGGAAAAATAGCAACTTACCAAACCAGGCAAATTGGATGGCTCACATGCCAGGTAAGGAGTGAGTGGGTGGGGAAGGGAGTGGCCAGTTAGTGGAGCGATTTGCCATTGTGTGTGCAGCATTTGCAAGAAATCATCAGCTGTGCTACCTGAACAGCTGACAAGCGCTGCGTTCTGGTGCTCAGCATTAAAAATCCCCGTTTCCTGCTTTTTCAACCTTAGCTATATCGCACAAAGGAGCTGAGGAAGGAAAAGGAGAGAATAAAGGACAGCCTAGAGCCTGGTGGGCCAAACACCGAACTGGTTCGGTGTCAGCTGTTCTTTGCAGCTACAAGTTGTATAGAACCAGTAGCATCCCACCCCTGACTGTAATGTAAACAAGCCACTATAAGTTCCCTATTGCTGTACCTGTGAAAAGATCCACTTCCTTAATAAATCACAGATAAATCAGAAATGGAAGTATTGGCCTTAAGTTGAAAAAAATCAGCTGCTGGAATTCTTGTGGAGAATTTGCTCTTGCTAAAGAGAATTTCTCCTTCAAATAACCATTTACTTGATTATAGGTGCCCACCTAGGAGATTGAGTATCTGCTATTGAGTATGTGCTTAAGTTACTTAGATGAGATGTGTAGTATAGAAATTTAATACTTAAAATTGTGCTCCATTGTGCACTCCATTTAATTTGGAGACTCTGAACCAGTGATCTGAGTCTCAGCAAATTGTATGATTTGCATGATGACGTTGTGATGCATGTCATTACTCAAGTCCCTGCAAATAGCAATGACTGGGTGCAGCCCTGCCAAATGATCTACCTGTTGTGATTCGCTGGCAGTCTGTGCAGAGGGCAGTGGAATCGGACAGTGGGCAAGAAAGGGGATCAGTCCAGGAATATAGAGAGGACTCGGACGAGAATCAGAAAAGTGAGGATGGTGGCTCCACCTGTGCAATCCAAGACTCTCCTTTCAAATGCATTGTGATGCCCATGAAAAACAACAGGTCTCATAGTCTGTGTGGTCAAAGTTGTGTTAATTTACTGGCTTTCCCTTTTCTTTGACTTTAGGTCTGATGATTCTAGCATGCTGGTTAAGGATACTCCATTTCAGCCTAATGTCTAGTATGAGCTTTGATGGCATCATATGCTTCTTAATTTCATTTCACAACTGTCAAATGTTCTATGTGCTATGTTATCAGAATAGATGCAATGTCAGTCTCTCCTCCTCCCTGCCAGGCCTTTGGCTCTGCTCTTCAGCCTCCCTCAGCTTGGTATCCTATGGATCTAACTGTGAGAATTCCCAATAATCAGGTGGATGGTTGGGAATTTTGGGAATTATGGCTCAGTCACACAGAAAGTTTCTCTACCAACCCAAAAATTACTCTCCCAACCTAGGTCCCCTCCAATTCCTTTTTATATTCCTTTATATTGCCTTTCAGGGTGCCAGAAAAGATCCCCTAAAGAATGGATACAAAGCAACTGGAAGAGCTTTCAAAATCATGCCTCCTATCATGACTTCACAAATATCTGGAGTGGTTTTGATGGGGTAAGGTTGTTTTTCCTTCACTTTATTGGCCTTTGATAAAGAGTTTCAACTAACAGAATCTCTTGAACATTCAACAGATACTATAGCAGCACTAAATAAATGTTGTAAGCTTTTTGTCCTAAGGTCAAGGCACTCCAGTCATGTCCAGAAGTACTGTGGTCGGTTTTTAAACAGGTGCTACTTCAGCCAAAGTGAAAGGTAACCTCAGGACACTTGCTCTTTAAAAAAAACAAGCAGTGAGAATTCGCCACATGCTTGTTTGGAATGTTTGGAAATGAATAAAATTATCACAAAAAAGAATGCTTATTTGTATCTTGCTTATCAGCCCACTGAGCAACTCTATGTCCCTTAGCATATATTCCTTGACATATATTCGAGGTATTTTATCATCAAAATAATTATTTTTGCTTTTGAGGCAGCCAACCGGCTGTGTTGCTCTTTAGCTATTTCAGCTTAATCAATGAAAATTTCCCTGGGATGCACCATTCTCACTGCCTTTTCTTCTCTTCACATCTTTCTAGTTTGCCACTCTCGATGTTCTTACCGCTTCCCAGCTGGCCCAACTAACAGTCACTCACCAGGTCCTTTCCAATCTTACCCTAATGGAACCTGTTGCCAAAGGCCTCAGCAGCCGGGATGTCATCTATATAGAGGGCTTCCTGGATGAGTTATCCAGATCATCTCTTGACCTCCTGCTTGATCCCAAAGCTGCATCTCTTGCCCTGGAGACCATTCTGACCAAGATCAATCACAGCTTCCCTGATCTTTGCTCGCCCTCCCTGAAAGACCTGTTCCAAATCAAACTTGTGCGCTTGCTGCCCTTTGTTGATACCAAGATAATGATGCTCTTTCCAACTCAGATAGGCTGCGTGGACTTCCATGACATGTGAGTTTGTTCAGGTTTGTAATAAGGTGGGGGGGAGTCAGGATAGTGGCTATGATGAAGCTTTATCTTTTTTTTAGTGCTCATTGCATGTAACATAGGTACAAATGAGGTGTCACATTTTGCATGGTTGTTATATACCTGCCCCAATCTGATCCCCATAGGAATTAAAACTCTCAACTCCATTTGATTACAACGAAAGGTACTTTTACTAAGAGATACTGATTGTAGTAGAGTCAGATGGAATCTAAAGTTCTTGTGCCAAAGGTGGTGGATCTGACATGCTGCCTCCCTTGATAAGGATGTTAGTCCTGCAAAACAAACAGAAAGACACAACAGACATACAGAGAAACAAGGTAGATGCATAGTTAGATAAGCAAGCTATTTTAGGTATTGGTTGTAGAAGCATTTAATGATTTTAATATTGTTTAAGATCTATCTATTCAGTTTCAGAGGGAGGAAAATCCTCCCGTGCAACTGAATTCTTCTGTGATTGTCAGAGTCTAAAATGTCATTAATCTCATAATGTTGTTCTCCCTCAATCATGAGTGGTTCTGGTGGCAGTGGCGTTGGGCACAGTAGGGACAGGTTTTCTGACTTTAGGAGGCTGTGATGGAAAATCAGATGTCTGTGCTAAGAGATTTTGGCAGTTCCAGTTCAACTGTGCCCAGGTTAATAATTTAATGGGGAAAGGGGCTACATACTTTGGTCCCAGTTTTTTAGAAGGCTATTTGGACTGCAGGTACTTTATGGAAAGGTAAATATGGTCTCCTACTTAAAAGTCTTTGGGCCTCATTCATTTTTATCTGCATATTCTTTATAAGTCTCTCTTGCCTCTTTCAGTGTTTTCTAACCAGGGGAGGGATTCTACCAGTTTGGACAGGTTCTATAGAACTGGTTGTTACGATTCTGTGCAGTTCAGAGAACTGGCAAATCGTGCTCCTGTCTGGTGCTGCCCCCCTCTGCCCATCCCTCCCCTCCCTGCCCAGTCAGTCCTTATTGCGCATGCGCAACATTGCGCAACATTGCGCACATGCCCGACATAGCTGACTGCATTCCTCCCTGTCCAATCACTCCTTAAGGTATTTTTCCCCCTCCCGACCATCAGCTGTTCCTATGATCAGCTGTGCTGGAATTCCCCTTGCTTACTTACTGCTTCGCCCAGGAAGCTTCCTTGAGGCCCAGGAAGGCAAAAGATGGAGGGGGGCATGTAGGAATCAAGACTCAGGACCACATGGAGATGAGACAAGCTGCTTTCTTTATTGTCAGGTTGAGAATAAGAAGAGCTGTCTGCTCTCTTGCCAGAGTTCGTTCTATCTCTCTATATTCATGGTAGCATACCAGTGGTTAATTTATACACTATACATCTATTTAGACAACCTTTGTTACTGTCTGCTTAAGCAGTTTATACATTCATTTCCAGTTAGGATTAACTTTTAATTAAGATTAACATAAGCTTCAGTTCCTGCCTTTGTTCCGTCCTATCTAGGTGTTAAGGTCTTGTTTCCTCCAGGTAAACATGCAAATGTTTCCCCCAAGTAAACATGCAAACGTTGCACTTTGCACAGAATGTTCTTTGTCTGAGGTTTGCCATCCAAGACAAGAATATCCTGAAAGCACAATGTCTACATATCCCCATTTTTTACTTTATTGTGAGGAAGTAAGGATTTTTGAATATAGCGTAATTGAATTGGATTGAGAGAAGCCGGAATAGGGCGGAACAAAGCCAAGAGTGAAGGAATACATTGAATAAAACAACAAGATATTATTAATATCACTATAAGAATTATTCCATAAAAGAATAGTTGTTTTAACCAAACCCAATCTGGCAGCCAATTAGTCAACCATTCAAAAGGAGAGGGAATAGCATGAATATTATTCTGAAAATAGGATTGTAAGTTAGCAAGCTCATCTTCAATAGTTTTATTTAGAGAGTGAAAATGAACAGCACAGCCGCGCTGTCCTACTATTTTACAAAAACCTCCTTGCCTAGCCAGGAGGTAATCAATAGCAAATCGTTGTTGAAGCATAACTTGATTCAAATCTTCAATTTCATGTTGCAAATCACGGACTATGGCAGCTGTAGCATTAATTGATTTTTCCATGCGACAGGCTAGTCCAAGAATAGATCGGTGATTCTCCTGAGCAATTATACCAGGATAAGCGCCCAAAGTAATGATTCCTGTCACTGCGCCTGCTACTGCGCGCCCAAAAGTAGATCCAGAAGAAAGCTGAGTATCTATAATGACTTCATCATTACATGAAGGCCCCAAAGGGGATCGACGGGACCTAGAAGAAGTGGAAATTCCTACTTGTACTGGTAAAGATAGATATCCAATAGCTGCACATTGATAATTTTGAGGGTATATGTTGGTGGCATATTTGTCAAAGAAAAACCACATAGAGGGATCTTTTAGTTGCCAGCCAGCACATATTGATCCAACATTAGATTGATTAGTTACATTAAAAATAGGAAAATCATCAGGGTACATTTTAGGAATTACATTAGGTCCATACAGTGAAGAATTAAAGGTATCCCATAGCCAATAATAATTAGAGCAATAACTATCATTCCCAATTTTATTTAAAATTCGTTGTGCTCTGGGATAGTCATCCCAATTAGCCAGCCAAGTATGTTGGGCATGACAACAAAAACATAATCCTTTAGTGAAGTGAGTAAGTTTCAAATAACGCCAACGAATATTGTTTAATTGAGTAGGAGGTTGTGAAAATAACCAAGACTGTTGAAGATTCTGTAACTGTGAGACAACAAAAGAAGAAGAGGCAATAAGGTTAGGAATAAAAGCTATTTGGCCAAAAGTCATGGGAGGCTCATAATACAAGGTTACATTAGTATCATGGGTCATAAACATATACTGAGCATGACGAACCCACATATTAGGATTAAGAGGCATAGTATCAATAACATCCTTTGCCCCTACTCTACTGACACTTAACAGTAAAAAGCACATAATAATCATTACAGAATTAGCAGTTATAATAGAAAATACAGCAGCAACCAAATTTTCAGGAGTTTGTGGCAATGCCACCTTTTGTAATTGTTGCTGTGCTTGATAGGTGGTAGCTTTCACTTGGCCCCAAGTAATTGGTGGAGGGTGTTCAGCTTTGGGCTTCGGAAGACGGACTTCTGTTTCCAGGTGCAGGTTGAAGTTTGGAATTGGATTGTGTAGGCCCTGGCGCCACGCCATGATAAGGTCGTATGCAACGAGCAGGGATCCAAATAGCTTGGCGAGTCTGTGGAGCTTCTACAGCAGCCTAACCCCGGCCCCAAGTAATTAACCGGGCTGGACCTTTCCACTCAGGGTCTGGTGCTTGACGATATTTAACCAAAGGTTTGTCTAAAGGTTCTGCTGTGCGGAAATGCAAAATAACAGGTGGTTCTGAAAAGGAATCTGAGACAATTAAGTAGTTCCAAGTGAACAATATAATGGAAATTATATTCTGTATTTTTCAGAGATGATAGGGCCCAGATTCAGTTTTTAACTGTTTTTGAAGTAATGCTTTAAAGGTACGGTGGGCCCGTTCAACAATAGCCTGTCCTTGAGAATTATAAGGGATACCATGTACTAATGTTATGTTCCATTGTTGACAGAACTGATTAAAGTCCTTACTAATATAAGCAGGACCATTATCAGTTTTCAATTGTAAAAGGTGACCCATAACAGCAAAGGAAGAAAGACAATGAGCAATAACATCTTGTGCACACTCATGTCGAGAAACAGTTACCCATAAATAATGAGAGTAAGTGTCTATGGAAACATGCAAATTACTATAGGGCTTGAAGGCTACAAATTGTGTGACATCCATTTGCCATATCTGATTAGCATGAGTGCCGCGGGGATTAACCCCAACTGGAAATGGGATGGCCACTTGTTGACAGGCAGGACAGGTTCGTACAATATCACGTGCCTGTGACAGAGGAATATGAAATTGCTTAACCAGTGATTTTGCAGTTTGATGAAAATAGGAGTGACTTGCAATAGGGTCAGAAAACAAAGAAGTAACTGCTTTTAAAGATTCATCTGCTTTCCGATTTCCTTCTGTAAGGGCATTAGTAAAAGGAGTATGACTTCTTATATGTTCAACATATAAAGGATAGGAACGAGTTTCCAAGACATTTTTTAAAGATAAAAACAGGGCCAACAAATTTACATCCAAATTTAAGGCACAATACAAGTACGGTAAGGACTGCATGGCCAGATACACGTATTGAGTATCAACTATAAGATTAATAGGTTGATCAGAAAATAAGTGTAATGCCAGAATTACAGCTGCCAATTCAGCACGTTGAGCTGAAGTTTGTACAGAGGTATATTTGGAATGCCAGAGCTGCTGCTCCTGCCATACAACAACTCCTCTAGTTGGGGACCCACCAGTAAAAACCGTGATAGCAGAAGACAAAGGAGTTCGAGCAAAAATGGAAGAGAAGGCAGGATTTAAAGTAGAGGTGATTACTATCCGGGGGTCTTTAGGTAAAGAATAAAGAAGTTTCCCCACATATTGGGAAAAGGCTATTTGATAAGAGTCAGAAACAGTCATTAGATGTTCATGTTCAGCTTTTGTACGAGTAAAGGCTATACTACTTAGATCACATCCAGTAAGAACTAAAGCTCGTTTTCTTGCTTTAATTATTAAGTCTTCTAAAGCGGACTGATAAGGGTAAATATTACGAGATGGAGTAGCAGATAAATTAAGCCACTCATGTATGTGGACCTGCTTATCAGAAACTGGTGTATATAGACAGCCAGTGGAAATCCTGTAAGAATCTCCATTTCCCACTTTTCTTTTTTATTACAAAAACAGGAGTATTCCATGGACTGGTAGAAAATTCAATATGTCCTGCTAAAAGTTGTTCATGAACTAAATGCTGTAAAGCTGAAAGTTTATCAGCAGGAAGAGGCCATTGTTCCACCCATACAGGAGTAGAACAGAGCCACTTAAGTGGCAGAGCCATCATCCAAAATTAAATGAGCATTTAAAAAGACAAGAACATCACGACCCCATATATTAGTATGAATATCCAAAATATATCATTTTAAAGAAAAGAACTTACCAGCAGTAGTGGAAATGTCAATATCCTGAACACTTTGCCAAGCTGAAGTAGAGCCACCCACGCCCCACAAGGAAGAAACAGCTTTCTTAGGCCATTGAACAGGCCACTGTAAAGAGGAAATGACAGTAACATCGGCCCCTGTATCCAATAGCCCTTGAAAAGGTTGCTTTTAAAGTGTTAATAAAGGTCGATGTAATGTCAATGGCTGCAGTAGACCCACCGAAGGAGAGGTGGAGCCAAAACCTGCATTTCCACGTATTCCAGACCCAGGAGAAGGAACTTCGTAAGGAAGAAGAAGCAATTGAGCAATAGAAGAATAAGAAGGGATACGTTGTGGGAGGTTAACCCAAATTTGTATCATAAGGGTGCCAGTATAGTCAGAATCAATAACACCAGGCACCACAAAGCGTCCTAGCTTATGAGCAGAGGAACGAGGTAATATTAAACCAACAAGACCTGAAGGAAGAGGGCCTTTGTATTGAGAGGGAACCAATTTAACTTTCATTGGAAATTTAAATTCAACTTCTAATTGTGTAATCAAATCGATCCCAGCACTACCGGCTGTGGCAGGGGTGGCGTGGGAGAGAGTGACTGTGGTGGAGTCAGGGTTATGGGGTAGGCACGCTTTGGATTCTGGGTGGGTGCCACACCCATGGGCAACTTTCCCGAATGGAATCTACATTGATTAGCCCAATGAAAACCCTTTTTACAAATTGGGCATTTTTTAGATGGTCGGTTTTTAGCAATATTAGGAACAGAACGGCATTCTTTTTGAAAATGCCCTGGTTTACCACATTTAAAACAATTTCCTGAGGGCTTTTGACCCTTTTGAATTGCTGCAGCTAATAAATGCATTTTATAGGTTTGTGACCCAATATCCTGACAGACACGTAGCATATCTGCCAGGGTATAATGATCTGTTGCCTTTAATGGTTGTAAAGCTCTTTTACAATCAGAATTAGCATTTTCAATAGCCAATTGACGAAGAAGTTCCCCAGCAGCTTCTTGATGATCAAATTGTTGCCGAATGGCCTTTGATAACCGTTCCACAAAATCAGCATAAGGCTCATTAACTCCCTGTCTGATGTTAGAAAAATTTGCTCTAGGTTCCCCAGTCTGAGGAACTTTCAGAAATGCTCGATACGCACATTCTGACACAACAGCTAAAGTTGCAGGAGGGAGTATAATTTGAGCAGGGATAGCTGCAAATTGTCCAGAGCCAAACAATTATTCTACAGTGTAAGCTCCTCCTCCCCCCATTGCAGCTACTTGAGCATGTCTCATATACTCATTTTCCCAGACTACATATTGCATTGAAGTTAAAATCATACGAAAAATTTGTTTCCAATCTTCAGGAACCATGGTATATCCATTTTTAATACCCTCCATAAGTCCTCTAGTAAAATTACTACTAAGACCATAGTCTGTAACAGCTTTTTTCAATTCCCTTAATATCTGATAAGGTAAACCTTCCCATTCTGCTATCTGCTGACCCAGCTGTTGGCCTTGACCTGGATGATACTGCACAGGACAGACAGACAATAATTCAGCTAACTCTGCCCCTGGCATGGAGACATCCTTTTTACATGTCTCCACCAATTTTTGAAAAGATGTTTGAATAACCGGATCAGGAGGTTTTTGTCCTGTGTCTAAGGGAGCAGAGGGAGAGATAGTCAGATATTCTGATGAAGAAGGAGGACAAACTATAGGAGCTGTATTTTGTGAAGGGGGGGGGGTGCTAAAAGAGAAACCTCATTAGTGCCAAATATCTCAACTGCATGCCGACATAAATGCCAAGTATGTAAAATCTCCACGCTAGCCCTTGGCTCTTTATGTAAAGTAATTCCAATTTTTTCCCAATCTACTAACCTAAGAGACCCTTTTTCTGGATACCATAAACATTGAGCTGCAATCTCCTGGACCAGCCTTGTGAGACTGCGCTGAGATAAATCTATATGATTTTTCTTTAAAAGGTATCCTAATTCCTCCACATGCTTTCTCTGCTCCTCAGAAAGCGAAGACCCCATACTTACAGAAACCTTTGAAAGGTTGAAGGTGCACCAAATCCTTGCCGGACGAAGTAAGGAGTCCCTGTTCAGGCGCCACTTGTAGGAATCAAGACTCAGGACCACATGGAGATGAGACAAGCTGCTTTCTTTATTGTCAGGTTGAGAATAAGAAGAGCTGTCTGCTCTCTTGCCAGAGTTCGTTCTATCTCTCTATATTCATGGTAGCATACCAGTGGTTAATTTATACACTATACATCTATTTAGACAACCTTTGTTACTGTCTGCTTAAGCAGTTTATACATTCATTTCCAGTTAGGATTAACTTTTAATTAAGATTAACATAAGCTTCAGTTCCTGCCTTTGTTCCGTCCTATCTAGGTGTTAAGGTCTTGTTTCCTCCAGGTAAACATGCAAATGTTTCCCCCAAGTAAACATGCAAACGTTGCACTTTGCACGGAATGTTCTTTGTCTGAGGTTTGCCATCCAAGACAAGAATATCCTGAAAGCACAATGTCTACAGGGGCACAGCACCCCTTGCCTCCCCCTCCATTTTTTGCCTTCCTGGGCCACAGGGAAGTTTCCTGGGAACAAAAACAGGAGGCCCCAAAATGGAGCATGGGGTGGTGCTGTGCCCCCCAGGGGCTGCCAAAAGGGGGTGCTGCCAAAAAGAAGAAGCCATACCCACCTAGTCACATGGCCATGCCCATCTAGCCACACCCACAGAACCAGTTGTTACAAAATTTGAATCCCACCTCTGTTTCTAACCACTGGCCAGGTATTGTGCAATAGAATAACCCAGCCCTTTAGGAGGGGTGGACAGCGACAATTCAGGAATGGACACAAAGCATTGTCCTGTAACCACCTTGAATGGTGTGAATCTGATGCTGCTGTGTACAAAGTTGTTGTAAGCCATTGGGAGGAGGTCTGTCCAATTGTCATGTTGGTGATTCATATAACATCTCAGGTATTATTCTGGGACCCCAATCATATGTTCACACATTCCATTCATTCCTGGATGATGGCTGGAGCTAAACCCTTGGGAAGTTCCCAGAAAACTTTAAAAACTCTTGGCAAATTTTCAAAGTGAATTGCTGTCCATGGCCAGAGATTATTTGTTGCAGAGCATCATGCAGTCTATAGACATGGTGAATGAACAATTTAGCCAAGGTGCGAGCAGAAGGAATTTTTTGGCAGGGCACAAAATGAATTTGCTTAGAAAACAAATCCGTGATCACTCAGATTACGGTATTCCCCAAACTTCCACTATGAAGTCCATAGAAATTTCCTGCCATGGGGCACTGGGCTCTGCTACCAGTTGGAGGAGTCTAGGTGTTTTTTTCCTGCTGATGCCCACACTGGGCAGCTGGTCACATAACTTTGAATGTCCTTTTTAAGCAATGGCCATCAAAACTGCCACTTAATTAAATGTAATGTTTTTACAAAGCCAAAACACCCTGAGGCTTTTGAATCATGGCTTTTACCCAGGATTAACAACCTTTGGCTTTTGGGAACATACAGTTTGGCTCCTACCCAGGCTAGAGCATTCTGTACTGTACATTCATTCCTGTGGGCTCAGAACCCTGTGTCTTCCTCTAGTGCTGCCTTTAGGGTCTCCACTAGACTCTCCTCAATTTGGAACTTCGCCTTTGTCTACACTTGTGTGGTTACTGGTGCTCTAAGCTGGCAGAACAGAATTTTTCTCCCCCGGGAAGCATTGGAGAATGAAATTAAACTGATTAAAATACTGAGACCATTGGACTTGTTTGGGTGATAATCTCCATGGTGTTTTTAAGGCTTCTAAGTTTTTATGATTAGTCCATATCTTGAAAGGTGTTTTGCTCCTTTCCAGGAAATGCCTCCAAGTTAAGAGCACCCAAAGCATTAGCCTTCTTTCCCCAAATCACCCATCACACTTGATATCAGTGGGTTTTTTGGAGGTATATGCACATGGCTGCAGGGTATCTTGGCTGTTTCTTTGTAAAAGAACTGCCCCCACTGCCCCATCATGAATGTCTGGCTGAATGATAAATAGGGCATAAATGGGTGCTTCAGCACCAGCTCAGCAGCAAGCAGGCATTTAAGTTTCTCAAATGCTGCCTGGCATTCCATTGCCCACTTCAGTGGCTAGCTGAGTTTGGGTTTCCCCTTTCCCTTCATCTTTAATAAGTTGGTGATCTGGGTGAATGATGGGATAAATTCATGGTAAAAGTTTGTTTACAGAGGGCTGTCCTGAGACGGTTGAAGTTTCTCAGCTGTGGAACATCATTGTTATGGAGGGTGACCAGAGGTGGTATTCAGAAGATTCTGACCAGTTCTGGAGAACTGGTAATAGAAATTTTGAGTAGTTCAGAGAACCGTTAGCACAAAATTTGAGTAGTTCAGAATACCACCTCTGACTGGCTCTGTATCCCGAGTCCCAGCTAATTGGTTGGGTCTTCTTTTGTTGCCCTGCACAGGAGAATGGTGCTGGAAAGCAGATTAGTGGGGTGGAGAGGGAATGGGGATTTTGCAGTATCCTTCCCTTGCCACGCCCTCCAAGCCACGCCCACAGAACCGGTAGTAAAATTTTTGAATCCCACCACTGAGGGTGACCATCCACCACACCGCAGCCCCTTCCAGGACCATGGTGGCACATCTCACCTTGCCACCTTCTGTAGCTCTTTTAGGACCATATTCTTCCATACAGGTCCTGGGCTAGGATGAACCCCAATTGCTGGGGATCTTCGTCAAACTTTACACCCAGTGACAGAGTTTTGCAACTGCTGCTTCTTGCCAGCACCTACCCCACAGGGGTGGGTGGTTGTGCACTGAGCTCAATGACTTTGGTCGCAACCCGATTTGGTTGTGATCGGAAGCAAGACTGACTGCACATGCACGTACAAAAAAATGGCGTGAAAGGGGAAATCACCTATTTGTTCATGACCAGATGCAAAAATTTTCTGAAATTTTTAGTCGTCACCTGATTTGGTCGTGGTCAGAAGTATTCATGACCAGAGATTCTACTGTATGCTTTAAAAAAATCTATTTTGAAATGAGAAAAAAACCAACAAAACAAGTAATATTACAAGAAATAATTACAAGTAGTCCTTAACATATAGTCATTCATTAGTGACCATTTAAAGTGAGAATGGTACTGAAAAAGATGACTTACAATCAGTCCTCACACTTAATAACCCCTGCACCATCCCCACAGTCATGGATGTTTGGCAACCAGCATGTATTTACCTTGGTTGCATCACCCCAGGATAATGTGATCATCATTTGTAAAAGGCTAGGAAATTGACTGTTATTGGGTGTTTGTTTTTAGCTATATATTTTTCTTTCTACTCTTTCTGTTTTACTTCTGTATCATTTGTAAGGTGCAGAATATATAAATTGAACTACTATAGTAAAATAAAATACATTGTTGACATGATATAAATAGCTATGTTAGCTGTGAGGTACCCTTTACCTCAGAGAGGTACGTATAGAGATATGTAGCACTTTAGTTTTCTTTAGCAAAGAAATTTGAGTCCCCAGGAACACAACTGCAGACACTTCATGATTCTGTAAAGCTCCTGCCTTTGTTCCCCAGAGCATGCAACTGCCTTCTGCAGCTATCAGAGACCTCAAGGAAAAGACACAGCTGTTTTCAAGAGTTGCTGATAGGATTGACATTTGTGCCCCTCACACTCCAAAGCATCTTTTCAGAGTTGAATTAAAAACACTACACCAGGGGTGTCATACTCACATCGTCATGGCAACGCCATGTGATATATCGGGACTTTTTCCCCCTTCACTAAACCATGCGGGGGTGGGGCCAGCACCTGACGCATCCAGCCTGCAGCCTGTGAGTTTGATCCCCCTGTCCTACACACTTTCTAGTTAACACATTCATGATTTTTAATGGCATTATAACTCTCATATAATTTTTATGTTCTATGTTCAATTTCAGGCAATGTTAAATGTGCTTTATTTAATGGAAATATATTTTGCCTACTAGTTTCTGGAAGTAAAGTAATGTAATAATAATAGTTCTAGTGTTTATGATGGTATGGAGAGAAACAACTAGAAAGGCTGATGGGAATCATAGAAAGATAGTTCTGTTGTGTTTGTGCTGATTTGGAATAACAATTAAAGAAAAGAGAAAGCACAGCAGTGTAAAACATGTGGCTCTGTTCAAAGTGTGAGATTACAGTCCTGTGTTACTTGACATGCAGAATGCAAGCATTCATTTTCTTTTCTTCTTTTGCAGCTACAAAGGTCTAAATTCTGTTTATTACAAACTAGATCCAATGACTCAGCTTGCTGTTTTTCAAAATCGTTTGAATTTCCTTGAAGGGCAGCTTGCAAAAGAAGGTGACTACAGATATGCTTTTCTTGCTATATGTTTCTTTCTGAACAATTCCAAAAATAAATTGGGAAATCATTTTAGGCTAGTGCCCATGAACACAAAGTTGCTCAGCTCTAACCAACTTCAAAGCTTAATGCTGTTCTGTAATGTTTATTTGTTTATCATATGTAAACTTCACCTTTTGTGACAGAAACTCAAGGCAATATACTAGTGCTTCCTCCTGTTTTTCCCAATAGGTTGTGAAGCAGGTTGGGCAGAGAGAAAGTCACTGGCACAAAGTCACCAGTGAGTTTCCTTGGCTGTGTGGGAATAGAACTCAAGGCTCTTAGCTCCTAGTCCAATAGCTGCCCCCCCACTCCAACCTTGGCTGCTTCAAGATGTAGGCCAGGACCCAATCCACTAGAGAGATTTTTCATGTGGGCTCCCTTAAAATAACATAAAGCTGTATGTATGTAAATATGTGGTTGATTCTGTTTTGGCATCACTCAGTTCCAAAATGTGCATAAAATCTTCCTTGTGGATTTTGCAGAATGTCCTATTTTTCTGGACAAAAATATCTCATCATTTCAAATACATGAATTGACTTTGTAAGGGCTAACATCTCCCATACTGAACCAAGTAATGTTCCACAGAAATTTGGACTAAATAAAGCAGCTTCAACCAAATGTCCCACACATATGAAAGTAAAACTTTTGTGTGTTTGCTTTGGATGTACAGATATTGTTCAGGGGATGGAAAATGAATTGTAAGGATGGATAAAGTCCTGGAGAAGGTGACAGAAGAAATGTGAAGCAGAGAAGCAGAAATGGAGAAGGACTGGCACACAAAGAAAGATTGGACAAACTATGAATTCTGGTTAATTAAACATTCTCATTTGTGCATGTATTGCAGGAGTTGCGTGTACATTCACAGCTTCGAATAGTAGAGATTGGCTGCATGAAAACTTTGGACATTCCAGTTACTTGGCTAATTACAGCAACTTTGTCCACTTGAATCCATCTTTCAATGGAGTAAGTACTATTCTTTCTCCACATACCTAAAGCATTTAGCTCATCCAAGCTGTCTCCACTTATCACTGAGACCCACAAGATGAACAAAGGTGGGGAATGTAATATCATGTAAGTGATGCAAATTGTATAGTTCATATAATTTGTACAAAAATTTCATGATGCTGGTGATATCATTATGACCTGAATTGGATGGCTATGCCTCTTATCCTCACAATTATCTTGGAAAAGAAGTTAGACTAAAGAGTTAGTCTTGTCCAGTACTGTAGCATGGTGGATCAAAAGAATTAAGATTATAGCTTTGCTCCCTTTTTTACATGCTTTGTGAAAGTTTGTTGCAGCTCCCTTTGTGGCTTTTAAAAAATTATTTCCTTGTAGATGTCCCTTAGGTCTCCTCTTCCTAAATTTGTATATCAGTGTGGCTACTGGTAAATGGTTGGGACATGCCAATCAGTCAAGATTTTAATTGTTAGTTTGGGCTTACAGATTCAAATTAAAAAAAATAATTCTCTTTGGATCAAAGCTGTGCACATATTGCTAAACTATAACGGTATGATCTTTCTCCATGTTGGCTGAGATTGTTGGAAATTACAATTTGGCCACATGGGGCTGGGCCGTGAATTTCCAGGTCATTAAAATTTAGAAAGAATTTTAATATTATAAAATTATATTATAGATCTCATCAGATGTCACAAGGAAAATATTTCTCATTGTTATTTTATCATAGTCTGTTCATCAAACAAATAACTACAGTGAGTTGTCATTATTGCTATTTTTAGTTTGAAGTGCTGGATTTGTTAACATCAACCCAGATTGGAACTCTGGTCATCTTGTCTGGCATTCTGACTGATAGCTCAAGGATGAATGCAGAGATGGAGGCAGACAACGTGATGAACATTTTCCAAAGTCGAAATGTATCTGAGCTCCAAACTTTTCTCTTCAAAATCAGTGCACTTGCAGAACAGGTGAGAGAAGGTTATCTGGTGGACTATTTTAGCAAACCAAAAATCACTACTGTGGCTATGGTTTTTATTTTATATTTTTTTAATGTTGACAAAGTAGACTACAACCTATTTCTTGGTAAAATAAAAAAATGTGCAATAGACAGCATCACTATCAGATGAATTGGTCTCTGCCTGACCAATTGCACTCAATGTGCAGTCCTCAATGGAACAACATATGTGTGGAGGGAAGCCTGCATTGGGGTACTACAAGACTCTGTCTTAGGCCCAATACTCTTCAACATGAGTGATCTAGATAAGGGGATAGAAGGGTAACTCATCAACTTTGTAGATGACACCAAGCTGTAGGGAAATCTAACACACTTCAAAATTCAGAAGGACCTTGACAGATTTGAACACTGGCCCTATCCAACAAAATGCAATTCAGTAGTGAGAAAAGTAAGCTGTTACACTTAGTCAAGAAAAACTAACTGCATAGGAATAGAATAGAGGTTACCTTGCTCAATAACAGCAACTGTGAGAGGGATCTAGACATCTTAGTGGAGAATCTCTTAAATATGAGCCAACAGTGTACTGTAGTTGCCAAAAAAGCCAATACAATACTGGGCTGCATCAACAGAGGAATAGTATCTAGAACACATGAAGTGTTAGAACCATTTTATGCTGCTTTGATAAGACTCCACTTGGAATACTGCATCTACTTTTGGTCACCATGATACAAAAAAAGAAGCTGAGATTCTAGAAATAGTGCAGAAAATAGCAAAAAAGATTATTAGGGGCCTGGGGGCCAAAACCTATGATGAATTGTTGCAGGAACTGGTGTGTCTAGTTTAATAAAGAGCAGGACCAGGGATAACACCTCCAATATTTGGGAGGCTATCACAGAGAAGAGAATGGTCAACCTCTTAAGGCATCTGAGGGCAGGACAAGAAGTCACAAATGGAAACTTATCAAGGAGAGAGCCAATCTAAAACTAAGGAGAAATTTCCTGACAGTGAGAACAATTAATCAGAAGACTGGCTTGTTTCCAGAAATTGTGGATCTCCATCACTGAAGGTTAAGAAAAGATTGGACAGCCATTTCTCCAGAATGGTATCCTGTTTGAGCAGGGAGTTAGACTAGAAAACCTCCCAAGGTCCCTTTCAACTCTATTATTCTGTGTTCTATATTGGTTTAATGACATATTATACATCTATTCTTTTAAGATTTTGAAATGATGAAAGCCAGTGGTTGTTCATTAGTTGCACTGATATTCCTTTTCATAAGAAATAGCAAAAAAAATGAACCAATGAATCAACAGAATTGAGAAGTACAGTCTGACCTAGAGTCACTAAGCCTAGAGGTTGAATTGGGTTTTTGTTCAGGCTTTTAAAGTGAAAAATGAATACTTTAAAGTGAAAAATGAACACCATTATCCTACAATCTAGAAGGATTTAAGTCAGAACCAAGCATCTTTTTGCGCTGCATGTTCCTCACCCAAGCTTCTGCCACTAGTGAATTAAGACTTCTGCTGAAAGGAATCAGAAGCCTTTGAGAAGATGGAGTGACAGCAGTGATGTCAAAAAATGTAGCTGGACACATTCACACCACTGATGAATACTAAGCAATGTTCAAATGGATCAAGCTTTGCAGGTTGTGCAAATGCAATTTTAGGCTTAGCTGATCTGGCTGAAATACAGGTAATCTTCGACTTACAACTATTCCTTTAGTGATCGGTCAAAGGCACCAAAGAAAGTGACTTAAAATCATTTTTTCCACAGTTACAACCATTGCAGCATCCCCATGATCATGTGATCAAAATTCAGATGTTTGGCAACTGATTCAAACTTATGACCGTTGCAGCATCCCAGGGTCATATGATCCCCTTTTGTGACCTTCTGACAAGCAAAGTCAATGGGGAAGCCAGATTCACTTAACAGCCAGATTACTAATTTACTAACTGCAATGATTCATTCAACATCTGTGGCAAGAAAAATCACAAAATGGGGCAAAACGCACTTAACAAATTCTCACTTAGCAACAGAAACGTTGGGTTCAATTGTCATCCTAAGTCAAAGGCTACCTTGTATGTTATGATAATTCAACCACATGCTACGCCCATTGCGTCTTCTAAAAACAACGACAACGTTAGACCACAATTGAGCTCAAATTTTATTTTGCTAAATGAGACATTTTGTTGCGTTTTGCCCCATTTTATGATTTTTTTTGCCCCAGTTGTTAAGTGAATCTGCACTTATGAAGTTAGTGACACAGTTGTCCAATGAATCTGGCTTCTCCACTGCCTTTGCTTCTCAGAAAGTTGCAAAAGTTGATCACATGACTCCAGGACATTGCAACGATCATAAGCATTTGAATTTTAATATTAAGTGTTGTACCTGATGTTTTTTGACTCTTGACAAATGGATCTTTCCTTTTTATGGACACTGAGAGCACTTGCCCCAAGACAAATTCCTTGTGTGTCCAATCACACTTGGCCAATAAAAGAATTCTAATTTTGATCGGATCCCCATCAGGAAACTGCAATTGTTGTAAGTGTGAAAAATGGTCATAAGGCTATTGTAAGTTGAGGACTACCTATACAAAAGCATTTTTTCATGGACAACTTGAATTTCTCCATTTGTTTTTTCACCATTTGTCTGCAGAATAACTTAGTGGAAATAACTAACATGAGAGTCCGTGGCATCATGCTAAAGGGAATTTTTCAAATCCTAAAGCCACAGTTTGTCTTCATGAGGATAACTGATTTGAAGCTTTGGTTCAGTAGGATTCTGACATTGTACCTGCCTTCCATCACTGCTCAAGAGCTGAAGATTCTTCCTTCTCCATCCAACTGTACCCACTTGCATGTTATGTAAGTAAAATTTTCCAGCCAAATTTTCACAGATGATTATTATGTGTGCATCATGAAGGAATGCATATGGCAGAAAGAAAGGAAGGAGATATTTGGAAGCAGACTCTTTAAAAAAGAAGTGAATATTAAATACTTACTTAATTACAAACATCTTTCTTCTTCTTCTTGTCTTATATCCATCATCGGACATTGGCAAACATGCTGGCGATCCTACAAACATCTTTACTACCATATATTACAGCTGAAATTATTTTGGGCTGCTGCAGGGGAGTGGGAAAGAAATCTTGAAACACATATTTCTTGCTACTAGAAATTAGTCTTTATTGTAGCAGAGCTTTGCTTCACCTAATTGAGGAATAATTTGATCATACTTTTCATTAAATATATTCATTGAATTAAATAATTCATTGGTTCAGTTCCTCAAATCATACAGAACAAAATCAATTCAGACTATAAAACAATACGATACAGAGGATTTTTTTCAGATCAACACAATTTAAAATTTTAATTTGCAGAATAAATTGGAATACTATTAATGAATTGATCTGATCTTCATAACTGAAATTAGATTCTAGTCTCACATTCTAGAATTTATCATCTTAATACAGAAATTAATTTTCATACATTTTTCCCATGACAATATCTTCCAGATTTAATTTTGGTTATATAGTTGGGAATTATACTATATTATAAATTATAAATTTATAAATTATAAATAAAAGAAACAATAGGACAGGGACGGTAGGCACGTTGGTGTGCTTATGCACGCCCCCTACAGACCTCTTAGGAAAGGGGTGAGGTCAATAGTAGGCAGTCTAAGGTTAAAGTTTTTGGGGTTTGGGGAAGAAACCACAGAATCTGGTAGAGTATTCCAGACATTGACCACTCTGTTGCTGAAATCGTATTTCCTGCAATCAAGTTTGGTGCAATTAACTTTGAGTTAGTATCTATTATTTGCTCTTGTGTTGTTATGGTTGAAGCTGAAGTATTCATTGACAGGCAGGACATTGCAATGTATGATTTTATATACTATACTTAGATCAGACCAAAGGCTTTCTAGGTTTTCTAGGTCTAGAATTTCGAGTCTGGTGGCATGTATTCTGCAACGAGTAGAGGAGTGGAGAACTCTTGTTGTGAAATATTTCTGGACTTTCTCAACTGTGTTAATATCAGATACGTAATGTGGGTTCCAGACTGATGAGCTGTATTTGAGTATTGGTCTAGCAAATGTTTTGTATGCTCTAGTTAGTAGTGTGATATTACCAGAGAAAAAGCTACGTAGGATTAGGTTAACAACTCTTAATGCCTTTTTGGCTATGTAGTTACAGTGGGCTCTAGCACTTAGATCATAAGAGATGAGTACTCCAAGATCTTTGACAGACTTTGGATCATCAACAAGGTCTTGACTATTCAGCCTGTATTTTATTTTCTGATTTTTTTTTTACCAATATGTAGGACAGATCTTTATTTGTTGAGATTTGAAGTTGCCATTTGTTTGACCATTCTGATACATAGTCAAGGTCTTTTTGAAGGGTAGCACTATTGTCTGTGGTATTGAATAGCTTTACATCATCAGCGAAGAGAATGCAGTTGCTCTTAATATGAACACAGAGTTCATTTATGTAGAGTATGAAAACAGTTGGCTCTAAAACACTGCCTTGGGGGACACTGCTGTTGACAGGTACAGAATTTGATAGGACATTCCCAATTTTGACCGTTTGTTGTCTGTTTGACAGGAATGCTTCTATACAGTTATGCAGGTGTCCAGAGATACCATAAGATTTTAGTTTTAGGAGTAGTTTGTTGTGTACCACTGAATCAAAGGTTTTACAGAAGTCTATGTAGATTGCGTCTATTGCTTTGCCCTGATTGAGTTGTGTAGTCCATATGTTTTTGCAGCGTAAGAGTTGCAGATTACAGGATAGTTTTTTTTCTGAAACCAAATTGTTTATTAGAGAGTAGGTTGTTTGTTTCTAAGTGGAGGATAATGGATTGGTTAATAATTGATTCCATGACTTTACAGGTGACACAGCATAAAGAGATTGTCTGTAATATTCAACTAGGCTGGGGTCTCCCTTTTTGAAGATGGGGATCACCATGGCTTGTGACCATAGGTTAGGCAAGGAGCTGGTCCTGAAAGATTTTTCAAAGATTATGCTTAGAGGTTCGGCTATGGCAGTGGATAGCTTTATTAAGAAGTAGGCACATATTCCGTCCGGTCCAATAGATAAAGATGGTTTTAGATTGCATAGTACTTTTTCAACATTGTCTTCTGTAAAATTGATATGTATTAGATGGTTATAGTTGTCTGTGGTTTGACTAGGAAATACTGGGCATGATCCATTGTTTACAAATACTGAGCCAAAAAATGTGTTAAAGGTGTTGGCTTTAATAGTGTTATTGTTGCAGTCTTTACCATTAGGTCCTTTTAGGAGTGGGATGGACCTTGAGTCTTTTAGTTTGTTGTTTACAAATTGTAGAAAGCACGGGTGGAATTGGTACATAGGTTTTCTTCTTGTTTAATGTGATAATTGGTGTATTCAGTCTTTATCTGGTGGTATAAATTTTTGCATCGGCTTTTGAAGTTGGCAGCGTGACCAGATTTGTTTTTCCACCAAAATGATTTCTTTTTGGATTGAAGCTTCCTTATTGTTATGGGTAATTTGTTTTTTCTGGTTTTGGGAGTTGTTATTGGTACATATAGTTTGATGACTCTTTTGACTTCAAGTAAAAATATGTTGTAAAGGTCTTCTACAATATTGCATCCAGTGAATAGAAATTGCCAATCAAGGGATGAGAGATTGTTGTTTATAAGATCATAGTTGCCTTTTTATAAATGGGGATTCTGTCATTGTGATGATTTTTGTATGGACGTATGTTGAGACAAAAGTAAATCATATTGTGGTCACTGTTGGAAAAGGGTTCTTTAATTTGAATTCAAACTATTGCAGAAAATGAGATCGAAGCAGTTGTTAAGTCTAGTGTTGTTGGTTACTAGTTGTTCTAGTCCCAGATTTGTTACTGCATTGTAGAAGGTTGCATGTGTGAGTTCAGTACATTTGTTAAGGGTCCAGTTAATATGAGGTAGATTGAAGTCACCAAGAAAGATAAAAGTGTGTGGGCAGGATGCTGCCCATGTTAGTAGTGTATTTAGCTTGTTTGCATGTTCTATGTCATAATCAGGGGCTCTGTAACATAGTAAGAACCAACATGTGATATTTAAGGATAGTTCACAGGTGATGGTCTCAGGAAGAGCAAGCTCCTGGGTAACTTGGATGTTTTTTAGATGTAGGGACTTTTTACAGAAGATAGCAACACCACCTCCTCTACGGATTTCACGATCTGATCAGTAAACATGATAGTCTATTACTGTGGTAATGGAGTCAGGGAGAGATGCATTGAGCCATGTTTCACAGACAAATATAATGTCGAATTTAGCTGTATTTAGTAAGAGGAGAAATTCAGGTATTTTATTTGCTAGGCTTCTTGCATTGAGTAGCTTGCATTTAAGGCCAGTTGTGGTTGGAATAGAGGTAGTTAGGAGTGTGCGTGCCTAGTTTTGAGTGGTGTTGGATTGGATGGGGTGGGGTTGGATGCGGAGTTGTGGGTTGTGTGACTTTCTTTTGATGCAATCAGCATGGTAGTCAATGTATAGGTCCTTTTCTCCATTGTCTAGACAGGTTTTTGAGTTCTGCGCAGAGTTCATGGGAGCGGATTCTTTGCAGTATGGATAAGTCTGGTCTTGAGTGAAGTTTTTTGTGGTTGGGATTGGCGTTTATTGTATGAATGAATATGCGTTTGTTGGACTCATTTTTGCATACAACTCTACAAAATCTTGGGGCCACAGAGCCGTCACTGTATTTGAACTCAGGGCCATCTCTGGTTATTTCAATGATATCTTCAGGAGAGATTTTTGTTGTATTTGAATTGCTTATGATATCGTGAACTTTGGTGATGTCGTCTGATTGGTTGGTGTCTTCGAGACCAAATAAGATGACATTTGGATGTTTCTGTTCACGTTCCATGATGTCTTTGATAAGTAAAGGGATATTATTTGTGGAATTATTTGATGGGATAGTAATTGTTTGTGGCTGTGGTTTGGTGGTTATTTTTGGTTGTAGCTGTGATTATAGTTGAGGTGGTAGTTGTGGTTGTTGTGGGATTTGATTTTGAGCTGATAGGTACTTACTTATCTGTGCTATATATTTTTTTTCAAGAGAGATTAGGCTTGCTTGTATAGTTGTTTCAAAATGTGTTGCTAAGTGTTCTTCTATTGAATGAATGAGTGATTCTATGCTTTCAACTCTGTCAGGTAGGGTACTCAGTTTGTTTAGCTTAGGAGAACATGATGGACATAGATAAAAGAATGTATCTGAATTTTTAACCATATCAGCTAGGCTTTTGTTTGCGTTTAAGCAGGCAGGGTGGGCTTGATTGTCGCATAGGCAGCATTTGATGTAAATTTCACTTTCATTGATGGTTTCAAGACATCTGAAACATGTGCAGGTTTTTAGGTCAAGTTTTTTAAATTTATATATAAATGTTTTGAATACAGTATATTGTCCGGGCATACCATTTGACTAGGAATTATACTTCCAAATGTCTAGCAAAAACCAGATTTCAGAAGAAAATGTCTTTTCTTGGTGAAAAGAAAAACCATTGAAAAGATACATTATTGCCTCCAAGAAAGGATTTGGTTCTTGCTTAGTGACAATATTCACACCACGTACAAGCCTCTGAAGTAAAAGAAATCAGTGCTGCATATAACTGGTAAGAAGGAAAAGAAGGAAAATTTCCACTATTACTACTACTTTCATTTCTTGTAGTGTGAAAGGATTGGATTATGTATTTGACCTAATGTTGGTAGAGACCAAAATTGAAGTGGCCCAGTGGATTAAAACAACTCTTCAGACAATTGGTAAGCTGTTTCCTTCTGGTTTTGTTAATTCATGACCAATATGGAGGATCCTTTGACTATAAGAGGAACCTCAGCAGTTTTTGGGGAGAGCAGTTTTCCCTGCATTTTTGCAGTGGCCCTTTAATCATGCATAAAATTAATGTACAATGTGCTTATGCAATATACATAAAGAATATAATCCAGGAGTTTGCATTATGGAAAGACCTAAGTCCAAAAATGTTTGATATATATTAATTGTTACATTAAATGTATATAATTATGCTGATTTTTAAAAGTTAATATAGAACAATGTGGAAATGAATCAGTCAGTGAATTAACATGGGAGAAATTGACATAGACCAGCAAAAATAGAGCATCTGTTCCATCTGTTAAAAAATATACCACATTATTATACAGTACACATACACACACACACACACAGACTGTGAATCTCTCTATGTGTATGTATTTATGTGCATGAATGACAATACAATTCTTTTCAACTTCATTTAATTTCAGACTGCCATACAACAGAAGATTGGTTATCCCTCACTTTCCAGCGATTCAGATCCATCGTTAACTTCACAGACCTGATGGCGATTGATTCCAACTTCAGTGGGGTAATAACAGCTATGACATTTGCTAACCAGACTGAAATTTTGATCCATTTTTTCCTAACAAGTACATAAATTATACCCACAAGGACAGGATTTGCATAGCAAGCTAGAATGGAGTTAGAGTCTTTGTGGTCAGTCTGCTATATTTATTTGTTTGGGAGAGCACATAAAAAGAATACAAAATCAGAATTTCTGTATCTTGATCCTTGACAAGATGAAAATACAAATGTCCAATACATCAAATTAAAAAAAAATCAGAATTGGACTAAATTGCATGAATACATCCAAAAGCATGTTCTTCTTTTTGCCTGTAAAGGTAAACTTGGCAGTTGCACTATATGATAATATATTTAGTGTGTTATGTGAATAGATATTCTATTAATAACATATGTGTGAGGAACTGAGTAGCTAAAGCTCATACTTTTCCTAAGTCATAGTTCAGTCATTTCTAGATTAGAACCTGCATATAGTTTTCACATGCCAATCTATAAAAATATTCTACGGTGTCATCCTGGTAATATTGATCCACTAATGCTATATTGCAGAGCAGACAACCACCAGGAACTTAGTGGTGAGAGATTTAATGGGCAGGGGTTGGTATGCCATGGGGTTGCCCCATACCTCCCAAGCCAGCCATCTTCAAAGCAAAGCAAGAGGGTACATTCCCCTTGTTATTATGGCAATAGGATTTAACAGTCCCCCTCCCAAAAAATACAACCCCCACAAATCCTTACCATTCGCCACAATTATTGAGTTGATGGAAGTATAGTTCAAAAAATCTGGAAAATATCAGTGCTTTCAAGTAATACTTTCGGTTAGGTTATTCTTACTACATTGGAGGAACCCTACAGGATAAGATCAAACCCAAAGCATATCTAGTCCAGTGTCTTGACCTCCTACTGTTCTTTTCTCCTGAAACACAGGGCTATGTGTGTCACATCCATTGTCCTGGATCTCTTAAAATCTAATGCGTGGGAAGTTATTTCCAGTTCCTAGTAACATGAGCCAACTATCTCTGAGTGGAGACCACACATAATACCATCTTGTTTTTTGACTCTGCCTACAAAAATATCTTAGTCTATCAAATGTAGGTTAATCAATGAACCCCAGGCCATTTGAATTCAGTTGTTTTTGATCCAAATATGACATAATGCTGATTCAATAAATATGGTAGAAGGCAGAAGGGAAAACTTGCCATTCACATTGCCCTTTGTTTCTCTCCTTCAGATAGTCCACCTAAAGGAACTCTCAGTTGCTCAACTCGCTCAGCTCACCATGACAGAAGAAGTGCTGAGTTCCATTGACAAGGTGATGAAAGTCTTTCAAAGACTAGGTCATTTCCCAAGCCTTGATGCCTTAGCAGCATATTGGGATGAATTCAACATTGCCTTTGAAAAGGTACAGCTTTCTTTAAGAAACACTTTAATTTGCAGGAATAATTGATGCAGATTTTAAAATGGTTTTAAATTGATGACTTCTTTACTTTCTGGTTCCCATTCATGATGGGTTGGCAACCTTTTTAATGTGTGTATGATTTAGTGACACAAAATGGCTATTTGATTGTATCTGTTGCAAATAATAGCAGCATGCTTCTATCTGATGGATCCTTGTTGTCAAAGAAATATTGCGGTCATTTAGGGGACTGGACCACGGGTATTGCCACCCATGCTTCAATGTCTGCCCATCGAGACTCAGGATATTACAGAATTGATTTCGTAGAAATTTAATAGTCATGAATCTTCTCTAAATAATGTTGAGTCTAGTAATTCTCAAAAACGTGAGAACTTTCTGTACTAAAAGTGCAAGGCAACCACACATACCACGTGTTCACAGTCAATTGCAATTCCCTAGATTGAAGAAAAAAGAACATTCATATTGGTCAATATTGGTGAGGCTGTTTTCCTGTTTTCTTATACAGGAGCTATAAGAAAGTTCACGGTCAAACTCTTTTGATGCCTGTCTTCCAAAACCACAAATCATTTGGATACGAAAATCTGCATTAGCTAGCAGTCATTTGGACAAATTGCCTTCATGGTCATAATTCATCCATTTTTCTCTTTTCCTAAACATCATTAGATGTGACCATGATGTACCCCATTTCTTAGGGCAGGCATTTTTTTTTCACTCTTGACAACAGATCTCCTCAAATTCTAGTATTCAAAAATAGATTTCCTTGTGAATGAAAGATGCAAATCACAAATATTCAAAGTGAAAAAATTCAGACCTACAAAGCTTTTTTCCACTCCTTATGTGGAAAGAGGTGGGTGGGCATGCAAAGAGGGAAACAAATTTGTTTCCAATATTTTAACCTCTTCTGATGTTCTGTACCCCAACTAGACAATATCCTTGTCCATTTTCATCTTTCCAATCCTTTTCAATAAGTACAATAATAACTTTTATCAGGCTAATCGAAGACACACAAAGTCTCGGAAGTCGAGACACAGAGGGCCCAGGTCTTTGGTCCAGGTAAGATCTTCCACATTTTGGAAAAAAGCCCATCTTAAACTGTTATTTGAATAAACAGCTTCTTCAGTGGTTTAATTATAGTAGGTATCTACATTAACAGCTTGTTGGTTTGAGAAGCAGTATGATTCTGAATTTTTCAAGGATGTAACAGCAAATATGTGGCCCTAACTCATGGCTAGGGGAATCAACCCTTCTTCCCCTCTCCATTTGGAAGATAGAGTAATTTCACAAGGGAGAAATGCAATCATTTTTATTTGAAAAAAGAAAATGGAAATAATGACTTAAAAAGATCTCTTATAGAAAAAGATAAAGATAAAACGAGGTGTGAAGGAGATTGGGCAGACCACAAGATGATGCTTATTTTCCCAGATTTGGAGGCAGCTCTGCAACTCTGCTGTAAAGAGTTTCTAGGCTGCATAAATGCTCTTATCCTGTACATAGAAAATAAATTCCAGAGCAAAATATTAGAGTTTCTTTAAGCACACATAATAGAAATTACAAATCCACTACAAGAGGGGCAATCAATTAAATATTGAGTCAGCAATGTGCTTCAGCTGCCAAAAAGGCCAATGCAGTTCTAGGATGCATTAATAGAGGGATAGAATCAAAATCATGTAAAGTGACAATATCACTTTATAATGCCTTGGTTAAGACCACAATTGGAATATTGATCCAGTTTTGGTTGCCACGATATAAAAAAGATTATGAGACTCTAGAAAGAGTGCAGAGAAGAACAACACAGGTGATTAGGGGATTGGAGGATAAAACATGAAGAACAGTTAGTTGCAGGGATGTCTAGTTTAATGAAAAGAAGTATTAGGGGTGATACGATAGCAGCTGTCTCAAAGAAGAGGGGGTCAATCTATTCTCCAAAGCATTAGAAGACAAGACAAGAAACAAAGGGTGGAAGGAGAAGCAACCTAGAAGTAAGGTGAAATTTCCTGACAGTTAGAGCAATTAATCAGTGGAACCATTTGCCTTCAGAAGTTATGAGTGCTCCATCGCTGGAAGTTTTTAAAAAGAGATTGGACAACCAATTTGAAATGGTACAGGGTTTCCTGTACCATTTCTGTCCTGTACAGGTTGGACTGTTATACAAGTTTCTGGGCTGGCTAAACATTTTCTAACTGAAATGACCATATTCCAGGAGCAACAATTCTCTGGTTGCTTTATTGGATATTTTTTTTTTTTTACAATTTCATGCTGTCCTACACCACCCCAATATATATATATATATATATATATATATATATATATATATATATATATATATATATATATATATATATATATATATATATATATATATATATATATATATATATATATATACTTTGTATTATTTGTAATTATTTAATTATTATTTGTATTATTTAAAATTATCAGCTTAAAAACCTTACACACACATATATATATATATACATACATACATACATACATACATACATACATACATACATACTATTACTCTAGTTCTGATGTTCATCTTCCAGTCATAAGAGATGGTGTGGCAGTGGTTGTGATGTTCCATGGATAATAGATTTCTTATCCTGTGATTTGATTCGTCCAGTTGAGAAAAAGATACTGCTTGAGTTAAATTTCTGAGATATTTTAAGAGTTGATGGGTTAATAAGGAAAAGCTTTCCCCCTAATTCAAACAAAAAACCCATTTCAAAAGCAGAAATAGATCCATCATTGTTATTTCTTTCTTATCAGCCATCTCACTCAAAATCATGGTGCATTTTCATCCCTCATTTAGCCCACTTTTGTCAACATTCTCAACATTTCAATGGAAGTGAAAACATTCTTGCTTACCAAGACAATTGAAAGGTTGCATAAGGAATTTCCAACTTTCACGGATCTTGACTATCAACTTTGGTTTGAAAAGAGGCTCGTGATGGTGCTGCCAAGTGTAACAGCTGCTATTCTTCAACAAATCCCCATCAGTATTTCCTGCAAGGCCTACGAATCTGTGTGAGTCTTCACTGGTTTGCTAGGTGTTTGGGGAGGGGTGCTGGGGGGGGGGGGGCAGGAGGGCTTCAACCTTATCTTTATATCCAAAAAAGATAAGAAGAAAATAAGAATAACTATCCTGTACTTTGACTTAACCTCTGGATTCAATGGTCTATAGCAGTGTTTCTTAACTATGGAAACTTGAAGATGTGGGAACTTCAACTCCTTGAAGGGAATTCTGGGAGTCGGGCTCCCACTGGACTAGAGTAGGATTCAACTCCTGTATATATTGACTAAATATAGTATTTTTGTCTTCCAGGATTGCTGGGATTGACAGTGGTTTTTCTGAAATTTCACAGAAAAGGAAAACAGATATTTTAAACTACATAGTCTCCTTCCTCACCCAAAAATCTCAAACAACTGGTAACTAATTTAAATATAGAGAGACCTAAAAGATTTAGAACAATGATTTAAAAAGATTTCTGTCTGTTCTATTGTATGGTTGGGTAGCTCACCAAAATCTCATTAAAGTTCATAAACCTGTGAGATTTAGACATATTTTATTACATTTTATGTGAAGGCAAAGCATATCTAGGGGCCCAGTAGAAATCCTGAAATCTTCAGGCATTGGTTATATTTCCAAACCTTGGCTTAGGGAAAATGTTGCCATTAATCTTGTATTGATTTTTCATTTAGAATTGGAAAGATGATTTCCAAAGAATGACAACACTAAAAGAAGTGCCGAGATGGTCTTCAAAAAGATTTATTAAAAAATCACCCTTGAGCATATTTACAGTATCTGAAAGATACAACCCCAAGCTCAAATGGTGGAGGAGGATCCCAGAAATCAATTCAGGAGAAGCTGGGAAATGGGGGTCAGTCTTATAGCCCCTTTTCTCCATTTCCCACCTTTTGAAATCCTCACATGATTCTATTATAAGGGAAAATTAATGCTTATATTTACACCCTTTGGTCAGAAAAAGATTACAAGAGAGCAAGCACTGTAGGTGCACAATAGGGAACATACATGGAAAGTAATGCCTTTGCACTGGCTTTTTGCTTAGCACGCTCCAGATGCTGAGGAGGCAGAAGAAAGGCTTTGGGGTGGAACTAATTAGGGTCTTGCCCAATTTCAGGTGCAGAAGATGTTAAGCGACTAATTAAGCTCACAGAACTGAGTTAACTGAAGTTAGCCCCTTTGCAGGAAGTGCTGTTGCTATCGCTTCCGCTGGGGAGAAAAGCACTGTAGGAAAAGATAGCTTGTTTAAGAAAATGTTCCTCTCTGCAAGGGGGAGAAAGGCTTAGGATCAGGCTGCCAGGCACAGGAGAAAGAAGTCTTATGATGGAGCAGGAATATATATGTACTATATATAGCCTGAAAATGCAACAACAACAACAACAACAACAACAACAACAACAACAACAACAACAACAACAACAACAACAATAATAATAATAATAATAATTGCACTAAAGTAGAATTTCATTAGGGAGGAGAGTTGGCTCACAACCTTTATTTTTGCATGCTTTTGTAGGTCCCATCTGTTCTGAACAAACCACAACCAGAAATTGGCTCCTCACATTCTTTAGGAGATTCTCTATGACTATGCCATACATTCAGCTGGTTTCCTACTATCGCCAGAGCTTTGATGTAGTAAGTTTTTTATGGTTTGGACTTGAGCCTGCCACGTCTTTTGGTTTCTGGGCATATCAGTGACATCCCACAGAAGAACTCTTTTGCCTAGTGGTATTGACCTAATGCCCCATTTCTCCAGATGAAAACTATGAAAACTATTGGCTAGGGCAAGATTGACTGTCCCCTAGTGAAGAATTAAAGGAAAGAAAATGTGTGAGATGTGAGATTGGTTCTTTCAGAAGGGTGCTTGGATATTAAAGATTAGAAAAATCAGCACTCTTAAAAAAGAACACTGTACAGTATATCAGTTGGAAAAAAAATAGGCTGGTGCCTTTTTTTCCTTAATCAGTCAGTCAATCAGTCAATCAAGAAATCTATCATCTTCAGCAAACTATTACCCTCCCATGCTAAGTGAGAAGGAAGGGTAACAAAGGGAATTGTATAATCAAAATGAGCACAGTGTTCCTCTAATCTGACATCTACCTTTCTGACAATCTATCTGTCTGTCTGTCTGTCTGTCTGTCTGTCTGTCTGTCTATCTATATCTATATCTATCTATCTATCTATCTATCTATCTATCTATCTATCTATCTATCTATCTATCTATCTATCATCATCTCAGATATATAGATACTTATTTATTTTTCCCAACAGTACACAATTTTGGATCTATTAACTCCAAAACAAATTGGGGATATGATGATCCATTCTGATACTTTGACCAGCATCTCTTTGGCAAAAAATCTTGTGGACTTCTTCCAAGGTAGCAGCTTCAGTGACGTCCAGATGATTCTCAAAGAATTCACCCAAACTGCTATTAAGGTATGTGTCAGCTGTGCCTCCATTCAGAATCCAAGAAAGAAAACCTTAGGCTATATTAAAATAGAGAAAAGTACTTTTACTGGATTTGAAGTGATTGCAACAAAAGGAAAGCAAGTTCTGAGGCAAATAGGTGCTGTAATCACCTATTGAAAGTTATCCTAAGCCCCCTTCCCCTGGACATCCAATCTGAGGTGTGTATAATGTCATGGGGGGGGGGGGTACATCTTCAGGTGGTGTCTCACACATCTGGTATGCCAAAACGGTTGACCTTGGCCTAGAAAAGAAAAGTGTATGCAGTTGCACAGTAAGCAGGAAAGCATCCCATCTTTTCAGTTCACACATCTTCGCCCTCCAGCACCCTTCCCCACATCCCTCAACTCCAAATTACCCCTCACCCTATTTCCATGGCAAGAGTCAAGCAGCAAAAGATGTCAGGAAAACTTCTTGGAGGCTGACAGTATGTCTCCCTACCTCTCCACCCTTGCTCCTGATCCATTTTTATGAGGAAAACATAAGGTGCTTGTTTCAAAATTTCAGCAGTATTTGCCTTGAGAATTCTTTGTCATAGTATATTCATGAACTGGAATAGAGCTTGGTAACAAGGTCAGCCAATGAATAGGCATAGCAACTAAGTCAGCCAATGAGGACTGTTTCTGGAAACTGAAACTAAAAGTAGCCTAAGCTGGCTCTATGTTAAGCTCTATAACTCTGTAGCAGGTTTGAGTGTCTATTGAAGATGAAACTAATTTGCTTGCTTGCTGAAGACTGGAGCTGTGCTCTGAACTTGCAACATGTTTCTGTTTGAGTTTGCTGCATGTTGGAGAAATCTACAACTGGCTTGTAAAATCTTATTATGTTTATAAAGATGTTAAATGAAGCATCAGCCATCTGTGTTTATTTTTCTGGTGCAGAATTATTGCTGCAAAACTCTCAATATTCTTAGTAACCTGGTTTCTTCAAGCAAATTAGTTAAAATCTACAATAGAAATCTATATATTCTTAAAAATCTGGTTTATTCTCCTCTCTTCAGTGGAACAATTTTGTCATCTGGCATTTTTTCTTTATTTTTTTTAAATTGCAGTATTTATTGGGTTACATGGGAGCAGATGGAAATTTCACTTTCTTTATAAAAGTGGTTGCTACATTATTTATTGGGTGATCATACTAGAAATTGCCAAAGGTGAATCATGGAGCCTCTTTTCAAATAGCATTTTTCGGTTTTAAAACCTTTTTAAATTTTAAAGAGATCTTTTCACCAACTTTTATATAAAAAAGAAATTAATTAGTCTTTACACAAAAAGAAATTATAGCCCAACCTACCAAAAACATAACTGTAAAAGACAGACTAGAAATAAAAGTTAAAATAAGAATTTCTTTTTGCATGAAGACC
Organism: Bungarus multicinctus; assembly: GCA_023653725.1. NCBI lineage: Eukaryota > Metazoa > Chordata > Lepidosauria > Squamata > Elapidae > Bungarus > Bungarus multicinctus. The sequence goes on from CM042842.1 coordinate 20,815,439, forward strand.
GATACAAAGAATGAGTTAAGCAGCTCTGCTTTCTTTCTGTTGCCTATTACTTCCTTGCCATCTTCTCTCTTTAGTGTTTCCTTGATTTTTTTTCTTGTTATTTATATTTTGGAGGAAACTTTTAAAATTATTTTTGACTTTTGTTGCAAGTCTTTGTTCATTCTGAGCCTGCTTTCATCTTTGCAGATTCTAGCGATCTCCTAATATTCTGCCTTAGTTGTATGTCCCTCTTTCCATTTTTTGTGCTTGTCCTTTTTGCCGTTCAATTTGTCAAAGAGATGTTTGTGCAGCCATGCTGGTTTCTTCTTGGATTTCTTGATTTTTTTTCTCATTGGTATTATGCTAGTCTGGATTTTTATGATCATATTTTTCAGTATTTCCCAAGATTCTTGAGTTGTTTTCCCCTTTCGGGTTTTCATCCAAGGAATCTTTCCCAAGTTTTCTGAGTTTATTATAATCAGCTCTTTTAAAATCTAAGACTCTGGTAACATTATGTTCTATTGCTTGTGTTTGCGTTATGTTGAATTCTAGTATGACATGATCACTCTCACCCAAGGTTCCTGCCATTTTAACTCCCTCTATAATTTATTCTCTGTTTGTAAGAATTAAGTCCAGTATGGCTGTCCCTCTAGTTTCCTCCTCTATCTTTTGGATAACAAAATTGTCAGCTAGGTTGGTTAGGAACCTATTTGATTTCTCACTTGGTGCAGAATTAGTTTTCCAATTGAAGTCCCCATTACTATTGTAGTGTGTTTCCTACATGTATTTGTTAGTTGGTTAGGAAAAAGGACATCTATTTTTTTCTGCTTGATTGAGTAGCTTTTGGTATACACTTATGGCCATGTCATTCTTTTTTTTTCTTTTATATTGACCCATATGCATTCTAAGAGATTTTCATCTTTGGTTTCATTTCTGTAGCAATATAGTGGTCCTTTATATACAATGCAAATCCACCTCCTCTTTTATGGGATCTAGTTTTTTTTTTTAAGAGTTTGCATCCTTCTATCAGTATATTCCAGTCATGGGTTTCATCCCACCAAGTTTCTGTTATTCCAACTATATCATATCTACCTTCATGTATTAGTAGTTTGAGTTCGCCCAGTTTGTTCCCCAGACTTTGTACATTTGTATATAGGCACTTGAGATGTCTGACTCTGCATATGTCTCCTTTTTGGTGTTTGTGTTTTGTCTTCCTTCCCATCCCTCCTTATTTCATTATTTGACTTGCTTTCTAGTGGTTTTTGCTTGGAATTAGGTCCTGAAAATCCTAAAGATTGGTCACTTTCCCCCCTCAGTTTTAGTTTAAAGCCCTCCTGATAAATTGAGCCAGTCGTCTTCTGAAAACATTCTTCCCAGTCTTTGTGCCTATCCCTTGCCAAAAGCCCATTATGGAGATAGTACAGACTATTGTTCAGGAATCCCAAGTTTTTTTGGCGTCACCAATCCTTTAGCCAGTGGTTCACTTATAGAATTCGTTGTTCTCTTATCGGATATTGTCCTTTCGTTGGCAGTACAAATGAAAAAAACTACTTGTGCACCTGAGTCCTTGACTTTCTTGCCTAGCTGTTCGTAACAACATATCCCTCTGGATTGACTATCTGTCATGCCCCTGTAGGAATCTGATTTGGAAGGGGAGGCCGAGCAGCTGATAGGGAATGGGAGTGTGGCTCCATTGGCTGTGGAAGAAACTGGGGAAGAGCAAAGTCCGGCTGGGCAGAGCAGGATAGAGGTAGAGCAAGGGAGAATTTGGAGGAAGATCCAGACCCATCCCCTCTTCATCCTAGGGCACTCAGGAAGGAATGGAGAAGGGAGCAACGTGAGTTGCATGGTTTATGGGGGAGGAAAGGGCCCTGATTCCCTTCAGTAGCTGCAGATGGGAACACAGTGTTTAAAAAGGGAAGTTGCACACAGCAAACTGTTGGGAGCAAATTGTGAATTATCCGGTATAATCAAGGCTTATCTGTGTTCCTGGTATCTTCCCAACTCTGTGTGTTTTGGCTGTGCTTTCAAGTCTGCAATTTCTTCTCCTGCCCTGTCAAGTTAATTACTGCAGCATGATTTGTTTGGATTTTTAGTTAAAGTTTGTATGTACTTTGTTTTCAGACTGAATTTCCTTCACTAAAAGACTGTTCTTGGGAGAGTTTTTTTCCAGCCGAAAGTAACCTGGACACTGGGGGCAAATTTGGAGATAATAAAGAGACTGTTCTTGCTTATTGACTGTGTTGCCTTTGTGCCACACTCTTTTGGGTCATCACACTATCTAGTCTACAGATGGCTGGTTCTGTTCCCTTGAGAATTGAATCTCAATCTATCACCAATACTCGCCTTTTTTTCCTAGAGACTAAAACATACAAAGAACAGCTGTAGGATTTTGGTTCGGCTAGACTAAAGAAAAGAAGTATTAGGGGTGACATGATAGCAGTATTCCATTATTTGAGAAGCTGCCATAAAGAAGAGGAGGTCAAATTATTCTCCAAAGCACCTGAAGGCAGGATAAGAAACAATGGTTGGAAACTAATCAGAGAGAAGCTGTTAGATTTCTTTAAGAAACTTAACTATATTGGTTTACCATATATGGCTGCAAGTCAGAAATGATTCAGCACTATCTTGTAGCCACTATGCTGATTGGCTACAGGAAGCAGGAGTGCTATATAGTAAGAAGCCAGAGAGCACATGGCTAGAGAGTGCTGTTTGTCTGTTGGAATGCTGCTACTGGTTTGCTAGGCTTCTACTATGCTACTCTGTTACTTGGCAAGTATCTTCAATTATGTAACTATATTTCTCCATTGATGCATGGGTGTATTGAAGATGATGTATTGCTGTTATATCTACTGAACAAGAATGGTTAGTAAGCTAATCTATTGATGGATGAACTGTGTATCATATGGGACTTGAACTTGGACTGTGTTTATACTCACTGTATATAAAGACTTTGCACTTCAACTGCTGTGCTTGTGTGGTTCTGTACTCACTGCTACAATCTGAACACTACTTCTGTCTGCTGTATTAATCATTGATACCAAGGATACTCTGCGAAATACTTAACAGAAGCAACCTGGAATTAAGGAGAAACTTCCTAACAGTGAGGACAATTAACCAGTGGAACAGCTTTGCCTTCAGAAGTTGTGGGTGCTCCATCACTGGATGTTTTTAAGAAGAGTTTAGACAGTCACTTTTCTAAAATGGTATAGGTTCTCCTGCTTGAGCAGGGGCCTGGACTAGAAGACCTCCAAGGTCCCTTCCAGCTCATTCTATTCTATTCTATTCTATTCTATTCTATTCTATTCTATTCTATTCTATTCTATTCTATTCTATTCTATTCTATATCTCTCAAGAACAAGCCCTGGGATTATAAACATACAGGGAAGATACCATGAACCACTTTTAAACTCTAGGGAAGAATCATATTTGAATGTTTCTCATATAAAAATTGTATCTATATAATCATAATTAGCAGGGTCAATGGTAATACAAGGCTAAACTTGTTTCCCATGGCGAAGGTTTTCTAGATACAAATATGGATCTCTTCATCATTCAGATGAACACATGATTCTATGATTTTCTTTTTCAATTGAGTGACTTCTCGGACTTTCTTGTAATCCCTGTGCAGCACAAGTTTGTTGTCCTTCCAAACCTAGAAGTGACCCAGTTGCTCTTGACATGTTTCCTGGACCTGGCATCTTCTCATTTGGAGATGTACACTGCAATTGATTGGAACATCACATTCCAGCAAGATCTGCGCTTCCTTGCTTATGCATTTAATACCACAACACTTACTTACATCATTCCCCGAGACTATGCATCCTTCGTGGTTATGTACGTATTCTATACATTTGCCCTTATAGCAGGAGCCTTTCTGTGCCAGTGGGCACCTTTCATATTTTTAAAGTATGTTGTGCAAGTTTAAAGTGCCATGGTGGTCCCATAAAGAAGTCCATTTACAAAATGGCTAAAATTGTGGGTCTGAGCAATCATGGAAAAAAATTAGTGAGGTTGCTCCCTACCATTTTTCTTAGTCCTCAGACACCCATTATCACTGGCTTATCTTGCCTTTTTTTCTGACCACTTGCAAACAAAGCACTGGACTCCTTGCATATTTTCTAAGACCAGCCTGGCTACTGCAATAGAGACCATTAGACCAGAGGTAGGTACTCTAATATCCCCCAGGTGGCTTAGACCCTAACTATCAAAGCCTCAGTCAGTAAGCAACTCGGGACTTGTAATCTAGGACATAAGGAGGGCACCAGTTTGCCTACAAATTGCACTAGGCTTATTTGTGTATTTGTAAGCTGCCCCAGTTATACTGGCTCTGAGTGGTGTACAACAGTGCAAAAAATAACACATATCATCATGTATAATATAGTAAAATAGTAACATAATAACAAATATGGCCAGTTGGCCAAAATCAAAGGCACCCTTGAATGGTATGGCTTTTCAAACCTTATGACTTTTAAGGGGGTTGGGGCCAGTTTTATCTTTTGTATATACTTTCAAGTGAATTTTTGACTCCTTGATAAGTCCCTGCAATTTTTGTGGCAACATTTTCTAAAGTGGTTTGCCATTGCCTCCTTCATAGGGCTGAGAAAGAGTGACTGCCCCTGGTCACCCAGCTGGCTTCATTTTAAAGGTGGGACTAGAACTCATGATGGTGCCTTAATTCTGCACCAAACTGGTTCTCCTATGTTTTGCTTAAGGGGAAGAGGATTCTAAAGTGCAGGAAAGGCACTTTATGCCAGAAAGGCCTGATTTCTGCCCCTCTTCCCAGGAGTACTTGAGGGGATAGGACCCTTAGCAGTTCTTCCATTTTCAGATTCAGTCCCTACTGACTTTGCCTAACATCCATTTTGGGATGCACTTCTTCCTTTCCTCCCATCTCTTTGGATGGAGGTTGCTATCTTAGGGTTAACCCATAAATGGGTTTAAATGTTTAATAGTTCTGTACCTTGATGGTTCTGCCAGGACGGAAAAGAAAATTAGAAAGAGAAATGCAATATAAATCCTCTGGGAGCTCTTGCATGCAGAAATCTCAGTGATTGTGAACCATTGAGTCATTTTCTGTTGTTACTTGTATGATTTCAGTGTCTCAAAGTTTAGCGATGCACATGACCAAATGTCAGAAACCTCAAAGAGAGCTGTGGTGCTCTGGATTATTCACTATCTCAAGGAATTTAAAGGTAATCTGACATCAGACTCATGCAGTTTTTGGCAGATTTAATAGATGTCTCCATTGGACTTCTCTCCAATCATAGCCATTCCATTACTCATTCACTAATGACAGCCACTTGGTCACTGAGATGTGTCATGTGTGCTTCATGTCCCATGGACCCATGAGATAGCAAAAAGAGGGTTAGTTACATTTCCTGTGCTGTCCAGGAAAAAGGGAATTACTTCTGATTTGCCATGCATAACCATTCTGCTGCTCCAGAGAGCTGTTTCTAATGAGCTTAAATCAAGCCATTTTTAATGAAGCATAAAGGGTAGTTTTGGGGATAGATCATTCTGAAGAAGATTTATTTATGTGGCTGCTAAGAGTCAACACTGACTTGATTGCACTTCTTAGCTCTCCCCCCTTAAACAATTTCCATTTGGTGGGGATGAGAATGATTGGCAGTTGTAAATAGACATAAATAGACATACTTTGCATTGGTTATAGGGGAAAGTCAAGTTCTCCTCAGTGTGGTGGGTGGCAAGGTAAGGTATAATGTTTGCATTGGATAAACTCTATTCCATGAGTCTTTTTGTATCTTATTCAGCATATCACATGGAGCCCAATGGTGAATGGATCCATCAGGCATGGGGCTTGTTCTTCCATGATGCCACTTTGGAAGAAGTAAAATCCACTCATGAGAAGTTTGAACCTGTGAGTATGATTTGTTGCTTAGCAGCTAATTCAGACCTTAGTGATTGTGTAGGCAGAAGGTATGTGTGTATTTTCACAATGATTTGAAATATGTACTTCGAACCTTATGCAACTACTACATCTCTTGACTATTTCTTGGAGAAGGCCAAATTTTTGCAAATATTTTTTCAATTGCCTTAAGAAATTTGTCTTGTCTTGTCTTGTTGCATGGTTTGAGGCAAACTTGGTCCAGCTTAATAAACACATTTCCTTTGGATAAGTACCCCAGCATGTCTTTCATGAGAGGGAGAAAGTACATGTTTTCTATGTAGATCCCATTGATCCTGCAGAAATCCACGCAGAGCCACAATGATCCATCTTTTTTCTCTTTAAACAGCACAGGCTGTACAGAATCAGGGTTTTAGGAGAGTTGGTTTAATGTCAACCGTTCAACTAATGGAGCCAATAAAAGCATCCCCTCCACCCATGGATCAGGTCACATTGTTCAATTAGGAATCAGCCTTTTATTTTGATAACAGTCCACATCTTGGCCAACACCTGCAGAAGCATCCTTGGCTCTCATGGTTGAAGATTGTAACCTCCGCATCCTTTCACCCTTCCCTTCCCCCAGTTCTTTGGCAAGTTGAAAAGCAATAACAGTCACAAGAAGCTTATGCATTTTTAATCTTGACACTTATGCAACCACTACATCCCTTTACTATTTCTTAGAGAAGACCAAATTTTTGCACATTTTTTTGCAATTGCTTTAAGAAATTTGTCTTGTCTTGTCCCGCCCGGGTCTGTCTGTGTGTGTGTGTGTGTGTGTCTGTCTGTCTGTCTGTCTATCTCTCTATCTATTATTGTTAAATTTATATAGCCACCAAATTCACCAAAAGTGATTCTGGGTGGTGTACAATAGAGAGTAAAACAACAATGTAAAATTCATAAACATAAAATTCAAAAACCCGTATTAATATATGTTATAAACACCAGAGATAAAAACTCTAGGATAAAAAGGGATTCCTCAAAATAGCCATCTCAGCAACTCTCTAGTAACATAGGAGCCCCAAACCTCATAATGTAACCAGGTCTTGAGGGCCTTTTGGAAAATCAAAAGGGACGGAGTTAATGTAAGTTCTAAGGAAGAATGTTCTATAAGGAGGTGCCATGGCAGGGAAGGCACATTTCCTGGGAATTATCAAATGTAGGTCTCTAACCAACAGAACCCATAATATGACTTCTCTGCCAGATCTAATGGGATGGGCTGATATCCCTGGAAAGAGGTAGTCCCTCAAATTTATCTTGGCCCTTGAAAGATGGCTTGAATTAATAGCAAAGATATGTTACAATTCTGTGAGGTCCAAAGCAATTGATGCCATTGTTCTTCAAGCAGGCCTGCTAGTCAGTGTGCTTGCATATATAATTCAAGGTTCTGATTGCCACATATAAAGCCCTTCATGGCATTGGCCCTGGTTATCTGAGTGACTATCAATCTTCAATAGTTTCTGTCCACTAAGGTTGGGCATAGTAGAAAGAGAGCCATAGAGAGTCATTTTGGTCTAGTGTTGAAGAACCAGACTAGAAACCAGAAGATAGTGACTTTGGCCAATCGCCAGAAAATGATGAGTTCCAGTCTCGCATTAGGGCCTTTGGGCCAGTCACTCTCTCTTAGCCCAACTCACTTTACAGGGTTGTTAATGGTGAAAAAAAATAAGGGGAGGAAGGGATATTGGGTATGTTTGCCATCTTGAGTTATTTATAATGATATTAAAACAAACTAAAATAAAAAATAAATAGGCATGCTCCAGGTCCCTTTAATTAAAAATTCCATCTTTCAGAATCTAGGAAATGTGCTGACATGGCACCTACCCTCTGGAGGTGTATCCTCCCAGAAGACTGTATAGCTCCCACCACGTGATGTTCAAAATGTTGCTTCCTGGGTTAGGTAGCTGTCAAGACCTATAACATATTATTGAGTTAATTATTGTTTTCTCATCAGGTTCAATCTGATTGCACTCTGGTCTATAGTTTAGGGAATTGGGGGGGCTCTAAATTGCACAAATAAGTTTCAAAATAAATTATTGAAGCACAGTCCTCAATATCACTGCTACAATAAATTTTGTTCAGGGGCATAAGAAAATACTGAGTGTTTACCCAAGCTCAACTCAACAACCTAAGAAAATGCAATAAAGGAGTTTTCCTTCTGCTGGCAGTATCCTCCTTTTTAGTTTCAAAAGGGAGGAAGAACTGACTAGTGACCAGGAACCATCTTTATTTTCTAGCTTCCTCTCTTACATTTCCTGGATGTTCGCCAGCTGATTGACTTCATTGCAACATCAAATGCATTGGTCAATGTGACCACAATGAGGCATGTCCTTTCGACCCTAAAGGATAAACACTTTGAAATCTCTCTTGCTAAAATGGATGAATTCCTGACAAGGCTCAACTTGGTCATTGAACAGGTAATTTCTCCAAAAAATATGGGGAATATTTTGCAGGTAGCGTCACATGCTTTAATGGACTCATTTGTAGGCCTTGAAGAGTAGTATCAAATGAGTTCATCCTTTATGCCTTCTCTCATTTTCCTTTTTCCCCAGCAAGGTTTTATGTAAGAAGCAAATTATTCTTGCTGGTTTTCTGGACTGATATCTTAAAGGGAAGTCTTCAGTTGCCCATCCCCACAATATTAAATTTATCTTAAATTTGTTAGCTGGATGAGATTTCCTTTTTAGATCAATAAACAATTTTGAATGGGATGGCTGGTGGGGAAGACTGGGTAGGGCAGTGTATTTCAGTGGTGTTGGGTAATGGAAAATATGGGAAGCTTGGTGGGGTGCCCATGGGGATTGCAACCTGGGTATTTTGTAGTGGTCTCATGTTCCACCTCCTCGCATTCACCTCATTTACGTGGTTAGCAGAACTGAGAGGGCCAAGTTTTAGACTGCTGCTTTTAAATGCCAGATCATCCTATAGTAAATGTGATCTCTCAGCAGCCTCCAATAACATTAGAGATTGTTCAAAATTACAACAGCACTGAAAAAAGTGACTTATGACCATTTTCATATTTATGACTGTTACAGAATCCCCATGTATTGTATACAGTGTATACAGGGGTGGGATTCAAATTTTTTAACAACCGGTTCTGTGGGTGTGGCTTAGTTGGTGGGCATGGCTTGATGGTCATGTGACTGGGTGGACGTGGCTTGGTGATCATATTATTGGCTGGGCGTGGCCAACTCAATATCACTCACATGGAGGCATGCATCTCCTCGCCTGGCCTCTCATGACTGTGGGGATGCTGCAACAGTCGTAAGTGTGAAAAAGGGTCATAAGTCACTTTTTTCAGTGCCATTGTAACTTTAAATGGTCACTCCACACAAGCAAAGTACCAGAGCAAAGGAAGGGAAAAAACTCCAGAGAAGTTCCTGAGACAGGAAGTCTAGTCCTGGCAAGAATGTAATAAGGGTTAATGGAGAGGCAGTTTCTGTAAGCAACACCAGAATGTTTTCTTCCTGCCTTCCTTACAGGATTAGGCCAGGAATTTCTTCTAACAACTGGTTCTCCAAAATGCTTAGAATGTTAACAACCAGTTCTAGCAAATAGGTGCGAATGGGTAGAATCCCACCCCTGAGTGTATAGTTGTCAATTGAAGTTCTCATTCTGGTCCTCTGTTAAAGCGGGAAAATGCTCTCTCCTGACTGGTTGTTCGGCTGATCAGTTTTCTATAAAAGGAGCTGTGTCAGCCAGGGAGTCCAGCTGCCTTGAACACCCATGGTCGTTTGGTCAAAATTTGGATGCTTGGCAAATGATTCATATTTATGACACCTGCAGTGTCCTGGGGTCATGTGATCAGCTTTTGTAACCTTCTGACAAGCAAAATCATTGAGGAAGTCAGATTCACTTAAGAACCATGTTACTAGCTTAACAATGGCAATGATTCACTTAACAACTATGGCAAGAAAGGTCATAAAATGGGGGCAAAATTCACTTAACAATATCTCACTTAGCAATATAAATTTTGGGGTCAATTGTGGTCACAAGTCAAGGACTCGAAAGGCTTTAGGAGTAGGGAATGGGGAGCTCTGGTAGTCCTGGTCACTTCCTTCCTCTATGATTGTTCTCAGTGGGTGTTGATAGGATAGAAGAAGCTTGTCCTTTGTCCCCTGTTTTGTGGGATCCTGCAGGGTTCAGTACTTTCTCCACTTCTGTGTAACATCTACATGAAGCAGCTGGGTGAGATCATCTGCCACTGTGGACTAAGATATCAAATGTGTTGATGACACCTAGCTATATGTCTCAGCTCACTGTGAGTTAAAAGATGCTGTGATCTCCTTCTCACAGTGCTTGGAGAGGGAGGACTCCAGAGAGGGATGGAGCCCATCAAATAGCACAGTTGATTGTTGTCACTTGGGATGTGTGTGTATCTTTAATTGTTTTTTATTGAGTTTTTATCCTTGTAAGCCACCCAAAACCACTGAAAGTCAGTTGAGCAGCCATACAAATTTTCATAAACAAACAAAAATATGCATCATATATATAGCAATTTGCATCAAATGCATTGTGGCATTATTATACAAACGATTAGCTGATTATTGGAAATAAAATTGAACATATAAATTTAAATTGCTACAAATGATAGTTTTCATATTTGCATAATGGCATCTTCACATAAATAATATAAATTGCTATGCTGACAGAATTTCATATTTAATAGCAATTCATGAAGAATGGAAATCTCCCTGAATAGTCCATTAAATCAAGGTCCCGCTGTGCAGTTCGTCATTCAGTAAATTGTTTTCATAGCAAACTTTGCTTTCCTGCAATTTTCTTGCATGCCATTTTGCAGGCAAATTGTGTTGATGCCTGATCTTTGTTACAAAATATAAAAGGGTGTTGTCCAATTTAAAATATGGACTAAATGAATTTCCAGTACCCATTCAGCCTAATGTGCGCTTTCTGGTTTAGTGCATCCATCTAAGTGAAGAGCTTTAGAACTTCTCTCTTTTCTTTCCTCCTTTTTGAAATTCTTTACAGAAGAACATTCTGAGCCTCAGAAATGCTAAGGTGAGACTGGAGGTACTGAGTACCATTTTGACAAACCTGGCATGTTATTTCTACAAATTTACAGCCTTAGACTACGAATCCTGGTTCTTGAATAAACTAAAATTCCTTCTGCCTAGCATTAATGTGGATTTGTTGCAGTTGATACCACTGGATGTCAGTTATTCTGCCTACAGAGCCATGTAAGTATGACCTTTCCTCCCCTTGCCCCATGCCACACACCCTTAAAATCAATTTTCTCAAGCTTTCTTTAATACATACCCCTCTTTCTCTATTTAAACTGCAAGTCTCCTAGTGAGGTTGATGGATTAGCAAAAGGATTTGGCAGTTCATGCAGTCATGAAAAAATGGATTTATTTATTTATTTATTATTTTATTTATTTTGATTTGTCAATTGCTTACAAGATAATAGGTATAAGTATATACATAGTTATGAATACATGAAATTTATTTATTTATTGAATTTTTATACCGCCCCCTCTCCCAAGAAGGGACTCGGGGCGGTGTACAGCCTACTAAAAACGAACAATATATACAATTAAAAACAAATTAAACAAATTAATCCGGCCGAAATCCCATTAAATACAAAATATTACTAATAAATTTAAAATTTAAGAATTATATTAAAATTTAAAACCTAGTTAATTTAAAACCCCCAAAAAACCGTTTACTGGGCCAGGCCGGCCTGTTGGAAGAACAGGGTCTTTACTGCGCGCCAGAAGGTCTGGATGTCGGTAATGGGTACATATAAGAAAAAATAAAAGAAACAATAGGACAGGGATGGTAGGCATGTTGGTGCACTTATGCACGCTCCCTACAGTCCTCTTAGGAAAGGGGGGTCAATAGTAAGCAGTCTAAGGTTAAAGTTTTTGGGGTTTGGGGAAGAAACCACAGAGTCAGATAAACTATTCCAGACATTGACCACTCTGTTGCTGAAGTCGTATTTCCTGCAATCAAGTTTGGTCCAGTTAACCTTGAGTTGGTATCTATTGTGTGCTCTTGTGTTGTTATGGTTGAAGCTGAAGTATTCATTGACAGGTAAGTCATTGCAATGTATGATTTTATATACCATACTTAGATCAGACCGAAGACGGCATACTTCAAGGTTTTCTAGGTCTAGAATTTCAAGTCTGGTAGCATAAGGTATTCTACAATGAGTAGAGGAGTGGAAAACTCTTCTTGTGAAATATTTCTGGACTTTCTCAACTGTGCTAATATCAGATATGTAATGTGGGTTCCAGACTCATGAGCTGTATTTGAGTATTGGTCTAGCAAATGTTTTCTATGCTCTAGTTAGTAGTGTGATATTACCAGAGAAAAAGCTACGTAGGATTAGGTTAACAACTCTTAATGCCTTTTTGATTATATAGTTACAGTGGGCTCTAGCATTTAGATCATTAGAGATGAGTATTCCAAGGTCCTTTACAGAGCTTGGATCATCAACAAGGTCTTGACTATTCAGCTTGTATTTTATTTTCTGGGTTTTTTTGCCAATTTGTAAGACAGAGCATTTATTTGTTGAGATTTGAAGTTGCCATTTGTTTAACCATTCTGATACATAGTCAAGGTCTTTTTGAAGGGTAGCAGTATTGTCTGTGGTATTGAACAGCTTTACATCATCAGCGAAGAGAATGCAGTTGCTCCTAATATGAGCACAGAGGTCATTTATGTAGAGTATGAAAACAGTTGGCTCTAAAACACTGCCTTGGGGGACACTGCTGTTGACAGGTACAGAATTTGAAAGGACATTCCCAATTTTGACCGTTTGTTGTCTGTTTGACAGGAATGCTTCTATACAGTTATGCAAGTGTCCAGAGATACCATAAGATTTTAGTTTTAGGAGTAGTTTGTTGTGTACCACTGAATCAAAGGTTTTACAGAAGTCTATGTAGATTGCGTCTATTGCTTTGCCCTGATTGAGTTGTGTAGTCCATATGTTTTTGCAGCGTAAGAGTTGCAGATTACAGGATAGTTTTTTTTCTGAAACCAAATTGTTTATTAGAGAGTAGGTTGTTTGTTTCTAAGTGGAGGATAATGGATTGGTTAATAATTGATTCCATGACTTTACAGGTGACACAGCATAAAGAGATTGTCTGTAATATTCAACTAGGCTGGGGTCTCCCTTTTTGAAGATGGGGATCACCATGGCTTGTGACCATAGGTTAGGCAAGGAGCTGGTCCTGAAAGATTTTTCAAAGATTATGCTTAGAGGTTCGGCTATGGCAGTGGATAGCTTTATTAAGAAGTAGGCACATATTCCGTCCGGTCCAATAGATAAAGATGGTTTTAGATTGCATAGTACTTTTTCAACATTGTCTTCTGTAAAATTGATATGTATTAGATGGTTATAGTTGTCTGTGGTTTGACTAGGAAATACTGGGCATGATCCATTGTTTACAAATACTGAGCCAAAAAATGTGTTAAAGGTGTTGGCTTTAATAGTGTTGTTGTTGCAGTCTTTACCATTAGGTCCTTTTAGGGGTGGGATGGACCTTGAGTCTTTTAGTTTGTTGTTTACAAATTGTAGAAAGCACGGGTGGAATTGGTACATAGGTTTTCTTCTTGTTTAATGTGATAATTGGTACATTCAGTCTTTATCTGGCATAAATTTTTGTATTGGCAACGTGACTAGATTTGTTTTTCCACCAAAGTGATTTCTTTTTGGATTGAAGCTTCCTTATTGTTATGGGTAATCTGTTTTTTTTTTTGGGGGGGGGGAGTTGTTATTGGTACATATAGTTTGATGACTCTTTTGACTTCAAGTAAAAATATGTTGTAATGGTTTTCAACAGTATTGCATCCAGTGAACAGAGATTTCCAATCAAGGGATGAGAGATCATTGTGTATAGGATCATAGTTGCCTTTTTTGAAGTTATAATTGGGGATTACATCATTGTGATGATTTTTTGTGGGCATATCAATATGTCTCTGAATAAGATTGTAATGTATCCTTGTGGAATTTGCTGCCACATATATTTGATGTAATATTTTTATGTTGATGTTATATGGTTCAGATAGCTTTGAAAGAGACGTTTGTTACTATCATAGAATCATAGAGTTGGATGCGATCTCAGGGATCTTCTAGGCTAAGCCCCCTGCTTAGTATAGGGTCGTCTTTGACAAATGAACATCCATTCTTTGTTTAAAGACCTCTAGTGAGCCAACTTGTTGTCATGGCTAAGGCACCAAGCTAGATATGGGCCTGGGCGTGAAGCCAGCCAGGTGGCCTTGAACCAGTCACTCTCTATTTGCCTGGGAAGAAGGCAAGGACCAGCCACTTCTGTAAATACTTTGCCAAGAAAACTATAGTTTCTTGTCTGAGCAGTCACCAGAAGTAAAAAATTGAAGGCACATTTTTATTTATTTATTTATTTGTCAATTGCTTACAAGATAATAGGTATAAGTAAAAGCATAGTTATGAATACATGGATACATATAAGAAAAATAAAAAATATATAAAAAAAACAATAGGACAGGGATGGTAGGCACGTTGGTGCGCTTATGCACGCCCCCTACAGACCTCTTAGGAAAGGGGTAAGGTCAATAGTAGACAGTCTAAGGTTAAAGTTTTTGGGATTTGGGGAAGAAACCAGAGTCAGGTAGAGTATTCCAGACATTGACCACTCTGTTGCTGAAGTCGTATTTCCTGCAATCAAGTTTGGTGCGATTAATCTTGAGTTTGTATCTATTGTGTGCTCTTGTGTTGTTATGGTTGAAGCTGAAGTATTCATTGACAGGTAGGACATGTACAGGTAGTACTCAACTTATGAGCATAATGGAGGCTGGCTATTATTGTTGCAAGTGATAACGTTCTCACTTAATGACCCCCACCCCTTGCTTTCCCTAAATGCAGCATTAAACAAACATGTGGATCTTTAAGGAGAGCACAGGATGCCACTGGGGTGGGGGAAGCCCTGGGAGGCCTTGCCTAGGCTCAGCTGCCTGAGACCTCTCAAGGCTCTTTTACCCCAAAGCATCCATGGATCTGCTCCCAACCTGGCCACTTAGCCACCAAAAGAAACTAAAATCAGGCACATGAGAAGCTGTTAAGAGCTTGTTAGCCAAGGCCTTCTATCTATCTAGGGACCCTTAAAAACAGAGCACTCTACAGGCAGCCTGTGTAGGAAAGCTGAGCCTTGCATCATCCAAGCGCCTCTCAGCAAAAGCCAGAAATGTATGTCAAATGTTTTTGGGCCCTGGAGTGGCTGAGTCCCTTGGTAACCGTGTGGAAAGCAAATTGAGGCCTACAGGCTGCAAGCAGCCCTCACAAGCTAGTAGCTTCTGCTATCCTGCTTTAGGTTGCCTCAGATGGCTGAGTAGCCAAGTTGGGAGTTGGCCCATGGCCTGCAGGGACTTAGTGGGATGGATGAGGGAGAAGGGGGGGCTGTTGCAGGGACTTAGTGGGATGGATGAGGGAAAAGGGGGGTGCTGCTGCAACATCCCTGCAGTCGGTTGTATGGGTGAACAACTCTAGGACACTGCAGCAGCCATAACTTTGAAACTCAATACTAAGTAGCTTTCGGGGGATTGTGACAACATTGAAGTGACCTGTTGTAAATTGAAGGCTACCTGTACTTACAAAATTTTGTGGCAACATATTGTACCAACTGATAGCTAATATTAGCCATAGAGCTTTCTTTTTTCCCTTTTTATTGTGTTAGTATAAATTTTGATACATTATATCACTTTAGTACTATGATATTTATATAACATACTGAAATTCTTAGCATTCTATTGTTTAGATCAGCATTATGATTGTTTGGCTTTTTCATTCTAAGTTACTATAATTGAAATGAAGGAACAGCATACACAGCAAGGCATTTGTTATATACTTTGTGTTTATGCATATTAATAGAAGGAAAAACAATAATTAACAAAACAAGCTTTACAGAATTAAAATACAAAAAAAGGGGGGAAAGACAAGGAGAAAAAGAATATATATTTTAATTTAAGCTAATCAGTTTATAATTTCCCCCATTTTATACATTTGTTAATTAACAATATTTATGAACACTTAGGTGCTCTTAAAAATCAAGCTGTAGGTATATTTGCCATTTTGCATGATGTATTGTATATTTGGCAACCATTTGCTTCAGTGGAATTAAACTTCTAATATATATTATATACCATTAGTTTTGTCATTACTGCATAGTCTCTAAGTTTAAATTCCCAATCAAGTATCATCGAAATTGTCTTTCTTTCAGTATTGAGCACAATTTATTCTGGCGGCTATAATTTAATTGATGTTTCTTTCTTTTTTTTCCCTCAGATTATTCCAGTAAGAAAAGTTATTTTTAATTTAAATTCCAAAATATTTAGGGGGAATTTGTTTACATGTCCACCACATGTGATGAAATGTTCATTTTGTCTCATGGCATTTCCAACATCTATTCAATTCCTCCTCATAAGTTGTAGTTGTCATTTTTTTGCTCTTCTTTATCTTGGTTGCTAGTATTCTCCCTATTTTGATCTGAGATTGGCCTTTCTACTAATGAATGAGGACTCACTGACCCTTCTTCTCATTATCTAATTGTTGTACTGGATGGTTAATTTGGACTTGTAGTGTTATATCCTGCTGAGTATCCTTTTCCTTTACTTTTTGCTTTGGGTTGACATGCCTTCTCTTTTTATTTGCTGGGGATTTGATGTTTTCAGAAACTGAGCCTGATAACAATTCCATAGAAGCGCAGTTAGAGGGGAGCAGAGTGTTCAGACTTTCTGTTGCATTAATTACTGATTTCAATATTGAATTAATTATTGTGATTTTCTTTAAAATCAGCTGTTGATCTCCTGGGCAAAGGATGGCAAACTGGTGGATTAATTCTTTCTTATCATCCATAAATTGCAACTGTCCATTAAGTAGATCTGAGTTCTCTTTTTTATTATCATTATCTTGTTTATTTTTATTTTATTTATTTTATTAACATATTTATATACCACCCTTCTCCCGAAGGACTCAGGGCGGTATACAACCAACTATAAAACATTCCACAATTATAAAAGTTAAAAGAAGATTAAACATCCTAAGGCTGCCTTTAAAATTTGTACCCAACCCCAATAAATTACTACTGTCCTTGTTAATAGAGGGGTTCTTTGCTTAGTCTTCAATATTTTGGAATTTTCATGGTTGAAGTCAGTTTCCCTCACCATCTTGGCTCTCTGCCCAGATTTTAACAGAAGCTGGATTTTGGTGGTATAAAACATCAGTATTGACGGAATAGAATATGTAAATATTAAAAAAGTTTCAAGCTTGAATAGCATTGAAGGATGAACAATCTGTCCAAAGGTTAACAATATTATTTTGTAGCCATGTCTGCTGGGGAGCCAAGAAATCTCTGTTAATTTGTTAGAATATACCCTACAGTGTAAAAGTTGGGAAAGAGAGTTTCAGTATTACTCATCTGTTATGCTACCTGCCTTTGTTCAAAGAAGTGTCATCCTATGTCTCTCTAGAACTAACCTCTCCTCCTGTCTTCTCCATTTGAAGCCCCAATCCATCCGTGAATTAAGAGTACTTTTTGAAGCATGGGCTTTGCTATTTGCTTCCTTAGCTGATTTAGAGATGTAGTTTCCTATTAGAAACTTTAATTCTTCAATCGTTTTGTTTGCTTCCAAGAGCTGGTCAAATATAGCAATGTTTGTGCTGTCAAGAGGCAATTCATGACAACCAAATCCAAGTCTCCTTTAAAATTGTTCTTAGTATTATCCTTGTTCTCCCCTCTGTCTCCTAATGGAGCCTCAGTTTCCAGAGAAAAACAGTCATCTACCTCCCACTCCAGTAAAGAGCAGGACTTATTTACTGAGGTTATGAGGAGTGGGGGAGCAAAAGAAGAAGACGACTTACTTGCAGTGTCCATTATCTGAAACAAGTCCTTTATCTTTGGTTGTCTCAGAGTCGTTTCTGCCATGTTGTATTTAGGGTTTCCTCCCAACTGTATTTCCAATTTAAGCCTCCTTTTAAATTTTCAGTTCAAAACCCTTTTTGCTTTTGCTGTTAGGTTTTGTTTCTGCATCTTTAAGTGGTTCAAATGATTTTAAAACATACTCCCACTTCACTGGCAAATGCTTGAAGCTGATTGTCAGGGTTCCAGAAAAACTCAACTCCAATTAAAAACTTCAAGACAGGCATTTCCTCAAAGTTTTCTTTTATTAAATTAGGTATAGTGGCACATCTGGGAAAACCTGAATCTGAGAATTCTGGGTTTTCCCTTAGTAATACAAAAGTCAAAACCCAATCCCTGCACCCATCAGTCCATCACATGGTCCAATCACCAACTGTCCCAATTTGAGACATCCCTTCAACCACTCCTCCTCCAGGTGCAGGAATAACATGACCTTGACCAAAAAGAAGAATGCTATTATGTCTAACTACCAACACTCTAAAATTCTCCCCCTTCTTTCCCAGGCACAGAAATGTGGCAGGGTGGAAGCTTCTGGTTTTAATATGGCTTCCAAAGCTGACACTAATAAATTCCAAAATTAGCTGACACTAATAAATTCCTAATCCAATCTAATCCTAAATCTAAAAATCTAAAATTACTACTCCTAATAAAATAAAACTAACTTTACTAGTTTATAAATAATATTAGATTAAAAACAAATTATTTTACAACATATAAAAGCAACTATAATAGGAGGATAAGGAGGCTCACTAAAAGGGCTGTCACATGGCAGCCATTTTGCCTCTTCCAGAATCAAGATACTTTCTCCATCTTGATCCCTTTGTTAAAGTACTGAAGTTTGCAGATGATACAACAGTGATTGGTCTCATTCGAGACAACAATGAATCTGCATACAGACAGGAGGTTGAACAACTAGCCTTGTGGTGCAACCAGTACAATCTTGAACTAAATATACTCAAAACTGTAGAAATGGTGGTAGATTTTAGGAGAAACCCTCCTATGCGACCACCTCTTATAATGCTAGACAATACAGTATCAATAGTCAAGACCTTCACGTTTCTATGTTCTATCATATCTCATGACCTAAAATGGACACCTAATATCAAAAACGTCATCAAAAAAGCATAACAAAGAATGTTCTTTCTGCGCCAACTCAGAAAGCTCAGACTGCCCAAAGAGCTGCTGATTCCGTTCTATAGAGGAATTATTGAGTCTGTCATCCTTCCTACTTACTTCCACTTATCTTTACAATTTATATTGTTTTGTTTCCTAGTATGATTTGATTATTAGTAACCTATGACAATCACTAAGTGTTGGATCTTATGATTCTTGATGAATGTATTTTATTTTTTCTTTATGTACACTGAGAGCTTATGCACCAAAGACAAATTCCCTGTGTGTCCGATCACACTTGGCCAATAAAGAATTCTATTCTATTTCAGTAACTACCCAGAAATGTGCCCTTGCCATACAGGGAAGAGGAGAAACGGTTTGATCCAACATCATGTATGATTTATCTACAAGTAGTCCTCAACTTACAACCACAACTGAGCCCAACATTTCTGTTGCTAAGCGAGACAGTTGTTAAGTGAATTTTGCCCCATTTTATGACCTTTCTTGCCACAATTATTAAGTGAATCATTGCAGTTGTTATGTGAATCTGGCTTCACTATTGACTTTGCTTGTCAGAAGGTCGCAAAAGTAATCACATAGCTCTGGGATGTGAAGACCATCATAAATATCAGTCAGTTGCCAAACACTTGGATTTTAATCATGTGATCACAGGGAAGCTACAATGGTCATTACTGTGAAAAATGGTCATAAGTCATTTTTTTCAATGCCGTTATAATTTTGAACAGTCACTAAATGAACTGTTGTAAGTTGAGGATTACCTGGGTCTTAGATAAATGATGAGGTTCTACATATAAATATGTAGAACATTTTATACCAATTTTCCTTTAGGTTATACCTTGCTGTAAGTTTAGTCCACAATCCTTCCCATTGTTGTGTTGTAATTGTTCCTTTAAAATTTTGCATTCTTTTTATCATACAGTTTTTGTTTGTTCTGTGTTTATATAGACTGAGCATGTGTCTCAATAGGTGATGCTGGTTTTGTATTTGGGTTTCAAACACTGTTTTTTTCTTAATGTCCCTTATTCCTTCCTAAGATCTGATTTTGTTCTTCTGTCTATTTGTAAATACATCAATCATAGTATTTTGCAACCTTCTCTAAGTATTTCTATATTTTTAGTCTATTTGTAGAATCTGAGGGTAATCTGGAATTATATTTATTTTACTGCAATTAAGTTAGAGATTGCAAAGTATTTGAAGGAGAAAGTGGAAGTGCAATTATTGGGCTTTTTATTCTCTCTATTATTCTATACGTTTTTCAACATTTTTCTAATGATATGTCCTTTTAAATTTTTATCCTCCTTTGTATCTCTGTACCATAAACATCTCTGAAGACTAAACCAGCTCCTTTCAAAACAGCCTTCTACTATTCAGAGATTTTATCTACAGGCATCTTGCTTTATATAAACTTTAATATATGGAAGGACAAGACCACCTCTATTTAGACTTCTATTCAGTCACTAAGCTCTCTTTCAACTCCATATCAATTTACCAAAGTTACTTGTCATTTTAAAATATTTTTTCTAAAGAGAAGTGGAATTTGTGAAAATTTGATGGATGGAAATGTGATGGACTGCTCTTCTTGCAATCTTTGTGTGACTGGCTAAGTTGTATAAGTGGGATGTCTTCCTGTGCATTGTACAATTGACTGACTTTTCCACTCCTACATTTTTGCATCTGATTGCAGTTTTGGAGGCTTGGACCAGGTCTATCCTGAGTTATCTCAAGATACATCTGTCCAGATCTACAATTTGATGAAGACTATCCTGAAACTCCAGCTCAATGTCTCAGGTAATCATGTGGAAATCAATGGAATAACTCTTTAGCAGTCAAGTTTTCAGAGTCTTCCTGAAATAACCTGTTTCTAAGAGCCATTTTCCCCTCTTGTTTTTAGGAACAGTATTTCCTGGCAGTTACAACAGCAGCCAAGGTTTTCTGCAACTAATGTTTTACAAATTTGCACATTTTGCTAGATATACTGACTTCCTCTTATTATATAAAGATTTTAATGGGGTAGGTAAAAGTTAGCAATCTTCAGAAACAATTTTTGATAGTTCAGAAATACTGTATATTGCTAGTCAGAAACAAATGGCCCTAGATGTTGATCAACAACAGGACTTATTTTATTGCTTATTAAATGACATTATTAATTAGAAAATGAAATACCTGTTATTTCTCTAGACATGTTAATAGTTAATGGGATTAAATATTTAGGAATTATTAAATTTAATTATTAAAAATACAGGTGAAACTCAAAAAATTAGAATATTGTGCAAAAGTTCATTTATTTCAGTAATGCAACTTAAAAGGTGAACCTAATATATGAAATCAACTCATTACATGCAAAGCAAGATAGTTCAAGCTGTGATTTGTCATAATTGAGATGATTATTGCTTACAGCTCATGAAAACCCCAAATCCACAATCTCAGAAAATTAGAATATTATGAAAAGGTTCAATATTCTAGGCTCAAAGTGTCCCACTCTAATCAGCTAATTAAGCCATAACACCTGCAAAGAGTTCCTGAGCCTTTAAATGGTCTCTCAGTCTGGTTCAGTAGGAATCACAATCATGGGAAGGACTGCTGACCTGACAGTTGTCATTGACACCTACCATAAGGAGGGAAAGCCTCAAAAGGTAATTGCAAAAGAAGTTGGATGTTCCCAAAGTGCTGTATCAAAGCACATTAATAGAAAATTATGTGGAAGGGAAAAGTGTGGAAGAAAAAGGTGCACAAGCAGCAGGGAGGACTGCAACCTGGAGAAGATTGTCAGGAAAAGGCCATTCAAAAGTGTTGGGGACTTTCACAAGGAGAGGCCTGAGGCTGGAGTCAGTGCATCAAAAGCCACCACACACAGACGGATCCTGAACATGGGCTTCAAATGTCGTATTCTTCTTGTCAAGCCGCTCCTGAACAACAAACAACATCAGAAGTGTCTTACCTGGGCTAAAGAAAAACAGAACTGGTTTGTTGCTCAGTGGTCCAAAGTCCTCTTTTCTGATGAGAGTAACTTTTGCATCTCATTTGGAAACCAAGGACCCAGAGTCTGGAGGAAGAATGGAGAGGCACACACTGCAAGATGGTTGACATCCAGTGTGAAGTTTCCACAGTCTGTGTTGATTTGGGGAGCCATATCATCTCCTGGTGTTGGTCCACTGTGCTTCATTAAGTCCAGGGTCAACGCAGCCGTCTACCAGGAGATTTTGGAGCACTTCATGCTTCCTTCCTCAGACGAGCTTTATGGAGATGCTGACTTCATTTTCCAGCACGACTTGGCACCTGCCCACACTGCCAAAAGCACCAAACCCTGGTTCAATGACTGTGGGATTACTGTGCTTGATTGGCCAGCAAACTCGCCTGACCAGAACCCCATAGAGAATCTATGGAGCATTGCCAAGAGAAAGATGAGAGACCTGAGACCGAACAATGCAGAAGAGCTGAAGGCTGCTATTGAAGCATCCTGGTCTTCCATAACACCTCAGCAGTGCCACAGGCTGATAGCTTCCATGCTACGCCGCATTGAGGCAGTAATTGCTGCAAAAGGGGCCCAAACCAAGTACTGAGTACATATGCATGCTTATACTTTTCAGAGGTCCGATATTGTTTTATGTACAATCCTTGTTTTATTGATTGCATGTAATATTCTAATTTTCTGAGATTGTGGATTTGGGGTTTTCATGAGCTGTAAGCCATAATCATCACAATTATGACAAATCACGGCTTGAACTATCTTGCTTTGCATGTAATGAGTCTATCTCATATATTAGTTTCACCTTTTAAATTGCATTACTGAAATAAATGAACTTTTGCACGATATTCTAATTTTTCAAGTTTCACCTGTACAAATAGAAGAAAATGTCTCTCTACTTTTTAAAGACTGGACTTCTAGTGAATTTCTTTGATACCTTTGAAATCCTATAATTCTGTGTACTTATTCTTTAAGTTTGAAGTCCTTTCCCTGCTGTCCCCAAAGCAAATGGGAGAAATGATGATTGTTACTGATGCCTTCAAAAATGAATTCCTGGCTATACAGATTTTGGTTGAATTGGAGAGACGGCTTTCTGCCTCTCTCATGGATTTTATGATTGAATTTAATGCTGCAGCAAAACAGGTAATATTTTTGTCTTTTGATCCTTTTGCTATCATGTTCTTGAGAGTTTATTTTTACTAATACTAGGCATTTTCTTTTTTGTTGAGTACAATGAATACTGAAAGATAGCTATTTCAATAAAATTCATTTTCTCTGTAGTTTTTCAACCTGGAAAAAAGTTGTCAATAAATGGTAAAAACCCTACAGAACAATTTAGGACCACAATTTGCTTCTTGGTAAGATAGGAAAATGTGGGATAGGCAGCATCACCACCAGATCCATAACTAATTGACCAATCTCATTCAGCATGTAGTCCTCTACATGGAAAGAAGCATGCAGTGGGGTACCCAAGTTTCTCTCAATATTCTCAACATCAATTTAGATGAGAACCAATTAAAGAAGAGTTCTCATCAAAGGAGAACTCATCAGATTTGCACATAACACCAAGCTGTGGGGGATAGCTAACAATTGAGAAGATACAGTCAAATGCAGAAAAATTTTGACAGAATACAATTCAGTGGTGAGAAAAGTAAGGTTTTACATGATAAAGGAGAATAAATCATGTAAAGGTAAGGTTTTACATAATAAAGGAGGGCTGAAGTAAAAGGTCCTTGGTGCTCTGTTTGTTTTCTTGCAGATGTTTCATTACCCAAACTAGGTAACATTAGCAGTGTTGGTGGGTAAGATTCACACTTAGGCAAGAAAAACCAAATGCACAGGTACAGAATAGATGGTACCCAGCTCAACAGCAGTAACTGTGATAGGGATGTAGGTATCCTAGTAGATAGCCAGTTAATTATGAACCATCAGTGTGCTGACACAGTACTAGGTTGCATCAACAGAGGAATAGTTTCAAGGTCACATATAGTATTAGTACCACTTTTTACTGCTTTTTATGCTTGGAATACCATATCCAGTTTTGGTTTCCATATTGCAAAGAAATAAATTAATACTGTAGAAAGAATATAGAGAAGAGCAAAAAAGATAATGTGGGGCTGGGGGCTAAAATATTTGATGAACAGTTGCAGAAACCAACAAAGAGAAGGTTAACAGGTGACATGAAAGCAGCCTTCCAATATTTGAAGAGCTTGCACAGAGAAGTGGGACTTTTTGCCAAAGCCCCTGAGGGCAAGATAAGAAGTAACAGATGGAAACTTATTAAGGCAAGATCCAACCTAGAACTAAGGGGAAATTTTCTAATAGCGAGAACAATTAACCAGTGAAATGGCGTGCCTCCAGAAGTTATGGGGTCCCTGTAGGTTTTTAAAATCAGATTGGATTTTTATCCAGAGACCCTTCTTGAGAAAGGGGTTGGGATTAGAAGACCTCCAAAGTCACTTTCAACTCTGTTATCCTGTATTCTAGCATTTTTAGATAGTTTCACATTTTGGAAAGCTTTCTGCCTGAAACCAGGAGAGCTGCATCAAGAGGTATCTGCAGGAAAGATTAAATAAAAGTTAAGACACAGACATAACCACTTGAGTTATATGCTGCATTATTATTATAATTTAACCACATTATGTTATCATATAACTATAATATAGTATTATTGTTAGGTAATTATGTTATATAATTATTATAGAATAATATAACCATGTGTGTTGCATATTAAAAAGAGTCAGGACTTCAGTTGTGCACTCAACTCCCCTGTCAGTCCTAGTTCTGAATTTGAAATTTCCAGGAGAAATCTTTATCAAATCTTTATCTTTGAACATGCAAGTCAAACAGGACCCTCTCTCTTTCTCTGGCAGAAGCATCTGATTGTCCTCCCAGATCTCCGGATTCGTGATTTAATTTTCAGAATGGTCTTCAAGACACTCAAGTTTACCACCTTTTCTGCTGAGCAATACTCTTTTTGGTTTGGAACTCAGCTCCAGCTATTCCTGACAGCTTTATCACCCAAAGACCTGCAGCTGATCCCACTAGATGTAGACTGCCAATCTCACCAGCACTTGTTAGTCCAAAATCATTTCTCTATCCATATCCATGAAACTTCGGTACCTCCTTGTATTTCCCTTTCATTTGGGATCATGTGTCTCATTGTTTACTTTTGATTCATTGTGATTTCTGAAATCAGCTATTATGGCTTGTTTGTAACCAACAGTGTGTAGCTTGTTCAACAAAGCAGAATGGAAACAAGCCATGACTTTGTTCAATATACAGACCATGCCACAATACTAAATTACGAACAAACAGTAGGTTTGGGGTCTGAAAAGAATGAAAGAACTGGGGGAAGAGCCAACTGTGACAGGAGTCAGGGGAAAGACACCTGTCCTGCAGTCCTTATCTGCTTCCTCTTCACTGCTATTGCATATTGTTTCAGGTCCTGTAGTATGTTAGCCTACCATCGGACTGGTTTGGAATCCACAACAGGGGCAGAATGCAGCGCAAGCAGAGGTTGTACTTAGCTTTAGAGCAGTTCCAGATTTTTTTCTACCCCTAGCCCAAGACCTTGCTTGGTATTGGTATAAAATTAAGAATGTCTCATTAGAATTCAGCCTAATTACAGTAACTCCATGCACACATCCTTGTTATTTTCTTAGATAAAAGGGGTTTGCTCTTCTGTTCCTGAAAAAGTGTTGTTTTCTTCTTCCTAGATTAGTCTGTGAACTCCAGTTCAGTCCAAGGACTAGTCAGACCCGGTTCTCTTCAGGCGAGGTGTTCCAGATAGTCAATTAGCAAACCTTCCTTGTGGAGCATCTGCATTGGGGAAAGATTGCTTCTTGGCAAGACCCCCTTGAATTGGGCATTTTTTAAAGACACCATTTTATGCTCTTTCTCCTCAGTTATTAATGTCCCCCTGTATCTGTCCTTCAAATGATTTTTTTTAAGTCGATAGATTCATAAACTCATAGAATGTATGTATAAGCTAGATCTGTGATGGCAAACCTATGGCATATGTGCCAAAATGGCACGCAGAGCCATTTCTGCCGGCATGCAAGCTGTTGCCTGGAAGAGATACACTGCATATGCATGTGTGCCTCCTGACAGCCAGCTGATTGTCGGGTATCTGCCATGCTATGCGTGGGGGCCAGGGGGGTTGCGACAAAGAAAAGGTTAGCATCACTGAGCTAGATAGTACCTTAGGGTTAGGGTTAGGGTTAATCCAACCCCTTTGCCCTTTGCTGTCCCTAGTCTCTGTCTGCAAAGAGTGCACCACTGCTCTGGGCAGATTATTCTGTTGTTTTTATGATTAAGATAGCAAAGAGCTTTGCTATTTGTTTCTTAGTTTTTCGAAGTGAGAAATGGTACAGAGATTTCTTAAATCAATATGTGTATTCTGCTTGCTTTCTCTATCTCAGGGTGAAGGCCATGGAGAAACCATACAATGCTTTAACAGCAGAACAGAAGGAAGCTATTCATGGGAGGATATTGAGCTACCTGAAAATATATCAGGCGAGAGAAGGTAGGGATGTAAGAATGTCATACAACCTTCCCGTCATTACAGCCTGGAAATGTTGGATTGGACACCTCTTGCTATCCTACTGTATACTAGTTGAAGATTGTGAAAACCTGTTCAACACAAGCAGAGGATGTGAAGTTGGACAAGGCTGATTCAGGAGCCCTGGTGGTGCACTGGTTAGAATGCAGTATTGCAGGCAATCTCTGCCCACAGTTTGGAGTTTGATCCTGACAGACCTCAAGGTTGGCTCAGCCTTCCATCTTTCTGAGATCAATAAAGTAAGAATCCAGGTTGTTGTGGGAAATATGCTGATATTGTAAATCACCCAGATAGTGCTGTAAAGACGATTCATAAGTCTTATTGCTAGTACTTTAATAGAATGCATTGCATCAGACAAAGAGTACTTGTACTAAGGCCGAAAAGAATCTCTCTACTAACCGAAGATCTAAAATCTGGATTCCCAGGGACTTCATGGGTAGGTCTTTAAAGCAGTTGTTTGGCAACAATTTGGAAGTTTCTTATCACCTTTATCCAGGATATATTTTTCAACCTAGTCTGTAGCCTTATGCGTTTTTTTTTTTTTTTGTGGTTTCCCATCCTAATACTAGCAGGTCCTACTGTACCGTGCTTTGCTTTTTCAAAATCAATTATGCTTAGCTGCATAGTGCTACCTGCTATAGAATAGAATAGAATAGAATTAGAATAGAATAGAATAGAATAGAATAGAATAGAATAGAATAGAATACGTTATTGGCCAAGTGTGATTGGATACACAAGGAATTTGGCTTGGTGTAAATACTCTCAGTATACATAAAGAAAAGATACATTCGTTAAGAATCAAGAATCATAACATACAACACTTAATGATAGTCATAGGGTACAATCAACAGTCAAATCATACTAGGAAATAATCAGTATAAATCATAAGGATACAAGAGACAAAGTTACAGTCCTACAATCACAAGTGGGAGGGGAGGGGTTATAAAGAGTGATGAGAAGATTAATAGTAATAGTAGTGCAGACTTTGTAATAGTTGAACAGTGTTGAGGAAATTACTGTATCTGTTTAGTTGAAACAGTTTGTGTCCGGGATGTGAAGGGTCTATAAATATTTTCACAGCCCTCTTTTTGACTCATGCAGTATACAGGTCCTCGATGGAAGGCAGGTTGGTAGCAATTGTTTTTTCTGCAATCCTAATTATCCTCTGAAGTTTGTGTCTGTCCTGTTGGGTTGCAGAACCAAACCAGACAGTTATAGGGGTGCAGATGATAGACTCAATAATTCTCTGTAGAACTGTATCAGCAGCTCCTTAAGCAGTTTGAGTTTCTGAGTTGGCGCAGAAAGAACATTCTTTGTTGTGCTTTTTTGATGAAGTTTTTGATGTTAGGTGTCCATTTTAGGTCATGTGATATAGTAGAACCTAGATTTTTGAAGGTCTCTACTGTTGATACTGTGTTGTCTAGTATTGTAAGAGGTGGTAGTATGGGAGGATTTCTTCTAAAGTCTACCACCATTTCTACGGTTTTGCATGTGTTCAGTTCCAGATTGTTCCGGTTACACCATGAGGCAAATTGTATAACCTCCTGTCTGTATGAGGATTCATTGTTGTCTCGAATGAGACCAATCATTGTTGTGTCATCAGCAAACTTCAGTATTTTAACAGATGGATCGTTTGAGATGCAGTCATTGGTATATAGGGAGAAGAGAAGTGGAGAAAGCACACAGCCTTGGGGGGCCCTGTGCTAAATATAAAGGTATCGGATGTGTTTCTGCCTAGCTTCACCTGCTGTTTCCTCTCTGTTAGGAAGCTTATGATCCACTTACAAGTGTGTTCAGGTACCGCTAGTTGGTTTAATGTACTTAGAAGAGTGGCTGGAATGATGGTATTGAATGCTGAACTGAAGTCTTACAAAGAGGACCCTTGCGTAGGTATTTGGAGATTCAAGGTGCGATGTAATGCAGAGCCATGTTAACAGCATCATCTGTCGATCTATTTGCTCGGTATGCAAACTGCATGGGATCTAACAGCAGATACGTGATGGTTTTCAGATGGGACAGCACAAGCCTTTCAAAGATTTTCATAACTACAGATGTTAGAGCAACTGGTCTGTAGTCATTCAGTTCCTTGTGGCACGACAGCTCCCTCGGGACCTGGATGAAGCTGTCTATCTAGACCCCCTCCAATCAGATTTCAGGCCTGGGCACTGAGCATGGAGACGGCGTTGGTCACGTTGGTGGATGATCTCTGGAGGGCCCATGACAGGGGTTGTTCCTCTGTCTTGGTCCTATTAGATCTCTCGGTGGCTTACTGTGGTCGACAGTATCTTATAGCGGCAGTTGGAGGGGTTGGGAGTGGGAGGCACCGTGTTACGGTGGTTCTCCTCCTTCCTCTCCAGCTGCTCGTAATTTGTGTTGGCGGGGGGGCAGAGGTTGGCCCCAAGGCCCTTGTTTTGTGGGGTGCCTCAGGGGTCCGTGCTCTTGCCCCGGCTGTTCAACATTTATGTGAAGCCGCTGGGTGAGATCATCCGTGGTTTTGGGTAGAATTCCATCAGTATGCTGATGATACTCAGTTATACATTTCTACCCCAGGCCACCCCAACGAAGCCGTTGAAGTGATGACCCGGTGCCTGGAAACCATGCGGAGCTGGATTAACAGGCTTCGACTCAACCCGATCAAAACTGAGTGGCTGTGGTTTCCTGCGCCCAGATACAGCCAGCTTACTCCATTGCTGGCTATGCGGGGAGAAATTCTGACCCCCACAGAGAGGGCGCGCAATCTGGGTGTCCTCCTGGATGTACGGCTGTCGTTAGAAGATCATATAGCGGCCGTCGCCAGATTAGGTCCATAGGATCTACCAGTTGCAGCCCTTTCTGGATCGGGACGCACTTCGCACAGTCACTTCTGCCCTTGTCATCTCCCGCCTAGACTATTGCAATGCTCTCTACATGGGGCTCCCCTTGAAGAGCATCTGGAGGCTTCAGCTGGTGCAGAGTGCGGCCGCGTGGGTGATTCTGGGGGCTTTTCGGAGCTCCCATGTTACACCGCTCCTGCGCGAGCTGCATTGGCTTCCAGTGGCCTTCCGGGTGCAATTCAAGGTGTTGGTGGTCACCTTTAAAGCACTTCATGGCTTGGGACCCAGATACTTATGGGACCGCCTGCTGCCACCATCGGCCTCCCGCTGGCCAGTGCGCTCCCACAGGGTGGGCCTCCTCGGGGTGCCATCAGCTGGGCGATGCCGGATGGTGGCTCTGAGGGTGCAGGCCTTTTATGCGGGTACACCCCCCCTCTGGAATGAATTACCCCCGGAGATGCAAGCCATCACTGACCTGCAAACCTTCCGGCGCACATTAAAGACCCACCTTTTTCAACAGGCCGGTCTGGCCTAGTATCATTGGAGGGTTTTTAATTTTTCTAACTTTTAACTTTTTACCGTTTTATTATTCTATCGTAATTTTTAACTTCAGCCACTAATTTAAATCTTTTTAAATCTATTTTAAATTTTCTATTTGATTGTATTGTTTTATTTAGGCTGTACACCGCACCGAGTCCCAAATTGGGAGAGGGGGCGGTTTAAAAATTTAAAGATATGTATATTTAATAAGGGAGACTATCCTAGTCTCCCTTATTTATTATTTAAAATTATCAGCTCAAAACCTTACACACATGTAAAGAAAAGACAACGAAACAAATAGCTTTCTGTCGGTATGGTCTCTGGTGATGAGCCGAAAGACAGAAAAGAAAGCAGTATGCTTTCTCCCTTAATTGGGGCTTAACAGGGTGTTGTAATACAAAGTATATATATATATATATATATATATATATATATATATATATATATATATATATATATATATTTGCAGGTTCCTTGTTGGTACACATAAGTCTTCGCAGAAGCTAACATATGATGTTACAGTATCTGTGAACTCATCTAAGTCTGCAGAGGTATCTTCAAAAACATTCCAATCAGTGTAATCAAGGCAGGCCTGGAGTTTCAGCTTTGCCTCATCAGACCAAGTCTTCACTGATTTAATTGTTGGTTTAATGGTTTTAAGTCTTTGTCTGTAGGCAAGTACAAGGTGAATCATGCAGTGGTCAGAATGTCCCACAGCTGCTTGTGGTAAAGACCTATAAGCATCTTTTACTGTTGTGTAGCAGTGTTCTAAAGTATTTTTGCCTCTGGTGGGACAATTTACATGCTGAAAATATTTTGGGAGCTCTTTTCTTAAATTTGCTTGATTGAAATCTCCTAAAATGATGGGAAGGGAACCTGGGTGTTTGGCTTCAGCCTCCATAATTTGATCAGCAAGAGTTCGTAATGCCTTGTTTACACAGGCTTGTGGAGGAACATACTCAGCTATTAGGAGAAATGAGGAGAATTCACTTGGAGAGTAAAATGGCTTGCAGTTGATGTGTAAAGACTCTAAGTTTTCCTCACAAAACTTATATATTATAGTTATATCCTGAGACCAGCTGTTGTTGATATATAAACATAATCCTCCACCCTTTGTTTTACCCGATGTCTCTTCAATTCTGTCTGATCTAAATGTCTGAAATCCTGGGATGTATATGGTGTTATCCCCATGAATTTGTGGGTTAAGCCAGGTTTCAGTAAAACAAAGAACAGATGAATGATAAAAATCAGAATTCCATCTATTTAAGAGATGAATTTCATCCATCTTGTTAGCCAGTGAGCGTAAGTTAGTCAGAAAGATTGAAAGGAGAGGAGTTTTTCCCCCCCCTATTCCTTAGTCTGTTTAAAATTCCCACTCGTTTACCTCATCTCCTCTTCCGGCGTGATTGCTTCTTTGCTTTCTTTGTTGTAATCCATAGCACCGGGGAATTGGTTAGAATCTCCTCCGCATTTGCAAAGACAGGTGGGGATGGGGAATCAGAAAGCTGCTCCTTAAGGAAACATTGCTTAATTCTTAGCAGATGGTCTCGTGAGTATGAAATCCATAGTGAATTGCAGATAATAATAAGGAATAAAGAAACCATTAGAGAGCATTTCACCGAGGCAGCCGTCATCGGTGCCATCTTGGCCCAGTGCTTCCAACCAGAGCTGGTTGCAAAAGGCTTGTTTATTTATCTATTTATCAAATTTACATGGCTATTTATATGGCACAAGGTACAATAACAACTATTAAAAACAAATATAAAAACCAATTAAAACAAATAATAAGCATAAGTAAAAATAAGATTATAAAATGCTAAATCAAGATGTCATATGTGGTGCCATGATGCCCCCAGGTCTAATGAAAAAGCCCTCTTTTGAGGGCTTTTTGAAATGCTCTAAGGTTGGGACTAATCTCACCTCAACGTGGGTGCCACAGCAGAAAAAGTTTGCCTTCTGTGTTGTGTCAGATGGAACTCTTTAGCAGATGGGATCTGCAACATGCTTCTCCTGCTTTTACAAAGTCTTCACAAAATTTTAGAGAAGAGAAATTAGCTGCTCTTCTGTAGTAGAAGAAGAAAATTGGCACCCAAGAAACAAGTCACGATAACACAATAAATGCATCAAGACAAAGTCACACACATTTTGTTAATTATATATTTGTATTATTGTCTTATATCATTACAGTGTAGTCATGATACCTACACATGCCATCATTTGCAATTTCTTCTTCATTAATCCCCTCTTTACAAAGTATGAGGCAAGAGAATGAAAGTTCTTTTTGCATAAATGACAAAGCAGGAGAAATCTCAGAGGGAGCCCTCATCTGAACCCTTCCACTAAGGAAACCTTCAATGATCTCTGGGATTTCTAAAAATTTCTGTACTCCAGCTATATTCCGTGGTTTGACGCCAGGTCCGTAGGATCTACTAGTTGCGGCCCTTTCTGGATCGGGATGCGCTTCGCACGGTCACTTATGCCTGGTGACCTCCTGCCTAGACTATGCCAATGCTCTCTACATGGGGCTGCCTTTGAAGAGCATCCGGAGGCTCCAGCTGGTGCAGAATGTGGCCGCGCGGGTGGTGTTGGGGGCTCCTCGGGGCTCCCATGTTACACCACTTCTGCGTGAGCTGCATTGGCTCCCGGTGGCCCTCCGGGTGTGTTTCAAGGTCTTAGTTATCATCTTTAAAGCGCTCCATGGCTCGGGACCAGGATATCTGCGAGACCGCCTCCTGCCATTATCGGCTTCCCGTCGACCAATACGCTCCCATAGAGTCGGCCTCCTCGGGGTGCCGCCGGCTGGACGGCTGGCGACCCTGAGGATGTGGGCCTTCTCATTGGGGGCACTCTGTCTCTGGAACGAATTACCCCCGGAGATGAGGACCATCCCTGATCTCCTGACCTTCCGCCGTGCGTTGAAAACTTATTTATTTCAGCAAGCCGGTCTGGCCTAGGGGTTTTTAAATTTTTTAATCTGGTTTTAATCTCTCTTAATCCCCTTATTTTTAATCTTTGTAAGAGCCAATGTATTTAATTCTTTTAATTTTTAAATATTGTATATGTGTTTTATATGTGCATTTTGTTCTGGCTGTTCACCGACCCGAGTCCCTTTGGGAGGGGGGGCGGTATATAAATTCAAATAAATAAATAAATAAATAAATAAATAAATAAATAGATGGGCCTTCAAACACTAATGATCTCATGAAGAGGTCAGCACTGTAACTTCTGCTCTGGGGAAACTGGGGTACAAACTCTTCGTCTTTGCTGCCTTCTAGGTACTACCTGCTCTCCAGATGCCAACAGCACCCATTGGCTTCTCAGCAACTATGGCCAATTTAGTGCTCTCGCAAGTATTGAAGAGTTCTTGTCAGTGAATGTTAATTTTAATGCGGTGAGTGAACCTATGTAATTCTGAAGTTAGCAAGCAAACAAGAATCCCTTTCTCATCAATTACACAAAAATTGGAGCATTGGATAGTTCTCTTGTCTGCCCTAGGGTCTCAAGGACACTTTCTTAGGTTTATTTTTCCTACATTTGTCCTTCTGCTGAATTTATTTTCAGCATCTTGAATTTTCTAAGAAAAAGTACAGTAGTTGACAGCCGTGGATAGAAAGACATTACACAGTGTGGTGAGCACAGCACAAAACATGGGCTGTTCCTGATTACCACTAGATGACATTGCTAGGCTCGCTGCCTTAGAAGAGTGAGGAAAATTCTCAGGGATGACTCACACCCCGGTCAGCACTTCTTCAAATAGAAACATAGCCAGCCACACCAACAGGCTGAAGAACAGTTTCTACCTGTGGGCTGTCAGACTCCTGAATGGAAAATAACTTCATGTCAACATAGTATGACAGACTTGCGGGGCTGGCGCGTTGTGCAACAAGGTCACTTAGGGTAATGAGATTGGGACTGGGTTAGGGACTTCTGTCTCACTGTGAGTTGTGTTGGGGGGGCTGCACGAAGGGAAGCTCAGCCAATCTCATTGTACACATGTTGTACTCTGATAATAAAGGTATTTAAGTAATAATAAAAAAAAACTTCTATCTAGCTGGATGAAACTTTTAGTGACTTTGTAAGCCTGGCCAGGTAGATTTATTGGCAACAGTATATCACAGTACATTCCTTCTTCTTGGGTGTTCTTTTTTTTCAGGTTTCCAAACTAATTTACAGCTTTGAGATCTCCTGTTGGTTTCCCACCCAAGTGTTAACTAGGTCTTACTTTGCTTAGCTTATTATGATTAGCTAGCCAAAATCAGGTTGGTGCTGCCAACAAAGTTGCAATAATCCCATGAACATGTTTTATCTGGTTATAGAACACAGAATCATAGGGCTGGAAGAAATCTTGGAGATCTTTTAGACCAATCTCAAGTATTGAAAGACAGTTATGTTGCCCTTAATCATTCTCTTCAATAGACATAGCCCTAATTCCCTCAATTATCATTGTTGTTACTTTTCTTGCACTTTTTCCAGAGTCTGAACATCATTTTTGTATTGTCGTGACTAGAACTGGATGCAGTATACTAAACATGGTCTCACCAGTGTGGTATAAAGCAGTTCTTATTGCTTGTGATCTTGATGCTAGCCCTCCGTTGTTGTTGTTTTAGTAGCTGCAGCACATTGCTCTCTCATACTTAAGTGGTGGTCCACTATGACACTTATCTCTCACAATTATAGCTGTCGAGCTAGGTACCACCTATTCTGTACCTATGCATTTGGTTTTCCTGCCTAAAGACAACACCTTACTTTACTCACTATTGAACCACATCTTCTTAGATAGATTATATTCTATTGCCTATTGCTGTACATATGAGTGATGATTTCAACTTATACATTTAATTGCAAGCAACTTAAAATAAGTAAAATAAGGTTTAAAAGCAAATTACGATGGCCAGTTTACTTAAAAAAATACCAATTGGGACCATACAGACATTGGCAGGAAGGGTTAGAGAATGTTGTACCAGAAAGTTTGTTAAACATGAATTAAACATGTTGAAAAGAGGCTGCATATAACCAGCACAAATGTACATTTTCAGGTTTCAGTCCTGGCAAAATTGTCTTCAAGCCAATTGGCTGAATTAGTCATAACTCTGGAAGCCTGGAATGATGGGACCCTTCTGTTGGAGATCATGAGCCACTTGGACACCATGGCAGATCTGGCCAGATTCCTTGACCAGCTGAATAAGTTTGCTGCGGTACATGAATTTTCTTTAAGGGGTTTGAAAAAGATGGGGAACAAAAGGCTTGGAAACAGATGGACAAAACAAATTTCTGCCAGATGCTGCTGTTCAAATGTTTAACACAAAGAAAGATAAAATCTAAAGGAGATGTGCCCAATTTTAAACATTTCTTATTTTTATTTGTTAAATTTATTTGTTGCCTATCTCACCATGGGGCTACTCTAGGCAACTTACAACAATAAAAATGGAGAAATTAAGTGTAAACGTAACAGTAGCAAAGCAGTGGAACAATAGAATAAACAAGAAAAATAAAACATGAGAATACGGCAATATGAAAATAAAGATGAGTGGATGGAGAAGCAAAGAGTAAGGGAGAAAGTGGATTTGCCACTCATCTAGTATCACCTTCAGGGTGGGATTCCTCTATTGGATTCCCAGACAACCATCCAAAGCCACTTCTATTTTAAATATTCTATTTATAGACTATTTCTTATTCTATATTTATTTGTAGAATATTATATTCTATAAATATTCTAACATAGAATATTCAGTTTTTCTATTCAAAATATTTACATGTATCAAGATTATTCTTTAAGAAATGTACGATTTATATAGACAAGAAAAAGAACTGATTTGAATACAGCAATCCTAAATTGAAGAGGCCTTCAAGGACTCAGTGTTGTCAACATTTGGCAGGCAATGGTATTTCCTATAGTTTATCACACATAAAAAGAAAAAAGCATTCCTCCTCCAAATAATATTTTGCAACCATGACAGATGATTCATCATTTAAAAGTACCATGAAGCTCACTGTATAGCTTTTGAAGAAGCGGGTGTCAGAAATGGAAGCAGTGAAGGAGTTGACTTACTTACTAAATTGGGGCGCTTGTCTCTTGACAGATGGAATTGCAGAGCAGTGACAATTCTGATTTGATTCTTGGCATCGCATTGCGAAAATTAGCTGTCAACTTTGCAAAGTTCAAGCCCAAGGATTTCACCTACTGGTTCCAATCTGCATTCCAAAATGTGCTGCATGCTGTGAACAGAAGCCAGGTGGTCTTCCTTCCACTCAGGATATCTTGTGACTCATACCAACAAATGTGAGTATGTCTTCCATGCGTTACAACTGGTTTCCTTCTATTAAAAAAAACATCATAGCCCCATTACCCCACGGCAAGCAAAGGTTGTTACTGGCCACTGAAAGATGTAGTCCCATGGTCAAGGAGTTGGGTTGTAGGAAAGTAAGGAGTAGGAATGGAATCATCTTGATCTGAGCTATAAATTGCTCAGGAAAATAGACCAAACTACATTAAGTAGCTTTATGGTGTCAAATGAGGCTCCACTGATTTCTTATATTATCTGATGTTTGTTAAACTAAAAACTGCAATTTTGGCATACTAATATAAAACAATGACCAAGATCTTCAAAACTGAAGTCTCTGTCCCAACCTGCCTGCCAAAGTAGACGTGTTGAGAATTGTTGTGGAATAGAGAGTCTTGGTAGCTGCAAAACCTATTTAGCTGAAGAGTGAGGTTCAGCAGTAAATCTCTGCTTTCCATATGCAACTTTTTTTTAGCACTTTGTGACTTGGGAGACTCTCAGGGTCTATCTGCATGTTCTGCTAACCAAGCCACAAAAATACCTCACTGGCTGTTTTCATCTCATCCCCAGCCCATTGCAGAGACATTATGTATTAGTTGTTTTTCTATCAATACTGTGATGCTGGAATAGTCAGTCATTGATTCTTTGCCATAGAGAAGATATTGAAAGGGACTCAT
Organism: Bungarus multicinctus; assembly: GCA_023653725.1. Lineage (NCBI taxonomy): Eukaryota > Metazoa > Chordata > Lepidosauria > Squamata > Elapidae > Bungarus > Bungarus multicinctus. The sequence continues at coordinate 20,852,215 of CM042842.1, forward strand.
TTTGATAATTGTGTAGCCATAGCTGTCCTTGACGGACTTAGAAAAGTTAAACAAGTTCAGGATGGAGGACAATCAGGAAGATCAGAACTGCAGGTTAAACTGAGAAGCTAAATAACTGTCCCAGAAGAAGGCAAAATATGACTGCATTGTTGTTGAACAATCTCCCTGGATGCACCCATGGACTTAGTAGGAGCTGAGCTGTAAGTGAAGGCCCATTGGTACCCAGCTAGATGGAAATAGGCTCAGGACCGATTAGTACTAAGGAGGTGAGAGAGAAGAATCATAGGGTTGTGGGCTAGACAGAGAAAGCAACAGCAAAGCTCTTCCAATGTTGCTGCCACGAAACTGCTTGGTTGTGTCCCTAAAGTCAGTAGAGATCAAGCCTGAGTTGGCAGAGCTTTTCCCCTCCTTTACCTGTCAAATGATTATGTCTCCTAGACTGAAGGGATTTAACAACATCTATTCCAACATCCCAGCAGAAAATGCTGCAAACATTTTTGGATTCATCAAAGCATTTTTGATGTCAAAAGTCAAATCAGGTAATTATACCTTAAGGAGACTCTAGCCTTTACTGTTTAAGCATGCAAAACAGGCTGTGTTATGTGTCTAAAAAGATCCCAACCATTAATCTGAATGTTAATCCATCCAAGATGTCTGACAGCACTTACCAAAAGAATCAGAATCAACCATGAAAAATGTAGCTGTAAAAAAGGGGAGTTAGGCTGCATCAGTTTCCAAATCCAGTGAAATGGATACTTGGGGTAAGAAGGCAGAGACAAATGGAGTCGTCAGAGAGGACCTCCTCATGCCTCAACTAAAAATGTCTCCCATTCATTAGGTGAAGATTACAACCCAGAAAGATCCATACCTAAGCTTTTGGATGAGCTTGGGAATGACTCTGTTGTCACATCCTCAACCCCCCACCCACTCCTTTAACCTCAAACTATCCACTATTGACCTCACCCCTTTCCTAAGAGGTCCTTAAAGGGGATATGCATAAGGACACCATCGTGCCTACTGTCCCTGTCCTATTGTCCCCATTTATTCGTACCTATTTCCTGTATTCTTACTCATGTTTATACTTATCCCTATTATCTTGTAAGTGATTGACAAATCAAATCAAATCAAATAAGTAAAATAAATAAAAAAAGAAAATATATTGTTTATGTTCCACTTGACTTAAAATCATTTTAAAAAACCCCAAAGCCTGGGTTTCATTCCCTTTTTGTATTGCATGTATTTAAAGACAGGAAAAATTGGTAAGGGATCAGCTCTTTCACACTCTTGGTCAAAGTCAGCAGATTTTAAAGATATTAATGCTGGTTTCTCCCTTTTTGGTGGCCTCTAGGTGCATTGAGTTAAAATCCCTATAATTCCCAGCCTTTTCAAAATAGTCAGTGTTGAAAATGATTCTTTAGGTCAGAGGTGTCAAACTCAACTTTATTGATAGCCACATCAGAGTTGTATTTGATCTCGGTGGGGGAGCATGGCTGGGGTGGGCATGGTCTGCTGAACATCATTTGTGTTGGGAGCACCTGTGATGGCCCAGGCAAGGCTGGGGAGAACCATTGTCTCCAGCAGAGGAAGGTGAGACCAGGGAAAGTGACAAACCCTTGTCATCCAAAGAAGCTTTGCCATCTGCTGGTGGCCAAGTGCTAAGGCAGGACTTTCCTTCCTTCCTTCCTTCCTTCCTTCCTTCCTTCCTTCCTTCCTTCCTTCCTTCCTTCCTTCCTTCCTTCCTTCCTTCCTTCCTTCTTCATTCTCCTTTCCTCTTCCTTCCCCTCTTTCCTTCTTTTTCCTTCCTTGCTCTCTTCCCATCTTTCCTTCTTTTTCTTTCCCTTTCCCTTTCTCCTTTCCTGTCGCTTCTTGGATGCTCAAATGCAAAAGGGGAAACATTTTTTCTTTTGTTTTGTTTTGCTTTTAGTTTGTTTTGCTAGCCCTCTGCCAGAGAAAACATCCTCCCAAGCTCCATTTTCACTGGCAGAGGCACCATGGGCCAGTCCTTCACCGTTTCCATGGCTGCCCCACAGGCCAGAATTAAGCACCTCGTGGATGTGGCCCACGGGTCTTGAGTTTGACACCCCTGGTTATCGAATGAATGTAGGAAATGTCCAACTGAGGAACATACTTGTTTTGGGTTTTGCTAGAAATATAGGTGGTGTTTGAAATTCAGATTGCTTATAAAATGAAAATCCTAATCTAAAATCAGTATTGGAGATGAGTTTAAATTATTTGGTAAACTACTAAAGAATAAATTATTCTGGACATGCTTCTTAAAAACCACATAATAAAATAGCTTCTGTCTCTTGGTTACACTAGATTTCCAAAGAAAATAGCTAGTGTGACATAGTTAAGATATTTGGGGAAACTTAAGTTCACTAGTCCAGTCACTGTCTCAGCACAAACTACCAAACCAAATAGTGGTAGCGTGGGGAAAAAAATCCGAAAAGACAGTGCTATGTATATCACCTTGAGTTCCATAGAAAAGTAGGAAAATAACTAGGCACATGCTAATGATTGCAAATCCGAACAGTTGTTTGAGTTTGAAATGGGTTGAGGTCTTCCACCTGAACTTGTGTCGCCTTTGGAGCGAAGTCTGCGATCATCCATGGCACTCCTTTTGAGTTCTCATCAGAGGGCCCTAATTGGGGTCAGAACCACCCTTCAGGGGTGATGAAGAAAGGGAGACTGCCTGACAGGTAAAGGAGAGCCGCATTTCTCCTGCCTGGCATGAAAAAACCCCTCATCTAAAGATGAGCCGTAGTGGCAGTCAAAATGGCTGCTATGAAGATGGGGACAGTCTGAAAACATAAGACTGTACAGGAGCAAAGAGACGGTGAATGGTGTGTGAACTGTTGAGAGAATACTTCTGAACTGTTAAAGATAACCCCAATAAAAATATCAGGAAAGATACTCATCAGGATTGGGAATTGGCAGTGATTTAAAGTTAGAGAAGAATTTGTAGAACACAAAGAACTTAATTTCTAAAAAAAAAAAGGGAAAGGAAATAAATTGAAGATAATTTTAAAAAAAGAATATCTGGAATTGGTGATTGCACAGGATTTGGCGTTGGATAGGCATTATTTAAAATGTTGTAATTGACTGAGAAAAAAGAATATATAACCAATATTTGGAAATGTTGGCAAATTTGATGAAAGGCTAAAGAAACACAAAAAACAGGTGGAAAGTGAAAATTGACACAAGATGTGTTGTTTAAAGGAAAATCCTATAGATCCCTAAAGTTTTGAATGATCTACTCAAAGAGGAATTTAAAGAAAAAACTAAAGGAACTATATCGTTAAAAGACCCCAGAAAGCTTGAATATCAAACTTAAATGGATGGAGGAATATATGAAGATATTCCTTGGATTATTGAAAAGAAATAGACTGATTGACTTTGGGACATAAAGATTTCAGGACATTGAATTTATAGTTTGAAAAATGATGCTGGTTTCAATAAAGATTGTGGGACAATTGGATAATTGGACATAAAAAATAGAATAAATGAAAATGAGTGAAATATGCAGAGAAATGGTGTTGGAATTACAAGGCATAAAGGACATGATGAACAGAAGTTTTGAGGAGTTAATCAGAAGAGAAACCAGCAAAACAGAGCAAAGGGAACAACAAACAAAGCGAAAGGGAAAAAAGGAAATAAAATTCAAAATGTTAATGATTGATATAATAAATCAAGGGGAGAATATTCTGAGAGCAAAGCAACAGGGAAGGAAATTCCAGAGAGAGGACTTTGAGAAGATAGGGGCAAAACCAGATAATTGGGAAAAGAAACAATGGAATACTATAGAGAAAGGAGGAGTGATTAAGAGGAAGGATCAAAAAATGATACAAAATGGAAGACAAACTAGGAAGAGACTAACTAATATTGCAAGGAGAGTAAGAGACGATGACTGAAGACAGGAAGAATAAGGATTCCACATGAATGGGTATTTTGTTACCTAAGATATACAATTATTAACTTTGACAAATTTGAAATTAATATTTTACTATAGGATCATCATTAAAGATATATAAATTGTTAATTATAATAAACATAAGGTTTAATATTCTAAATGGAATAAATATGAAATTAAGACCTTATTATAGGACTATTATTCAAGATATATAATTGTTGATGGAAATATGTATGAAGATTAATATGATATTGTAGGGAAAGAAATGACATATGGAATATGATAGTAAGAAAAATAACATAGTATATGGTAATAGAGAAAAATGATTATATTATTATTAGTTAAATGAAAATAAGATGGAAATTATGATTTGTGTATTACAATGAGATTAGAAAGGGACTTTGTTTTAAATATATAATAGTGGCATAACTAACATTGAAATGGGTTGCTCCTTGAAACGTTTCCAGAATGCTAGGACTGACTATGAACTCGAACTGCTTCAAATTTTGCATATCAAACCCAATAATATATGTGTTACTTTTATTCTCTGGGGGCATTTTTCACATGGGAAGTTTGGTGTGGTGAGAAAAAAATGCTGGGTAGATTCACCCAGCAAACTAATTAGAAGCTTCGAAGCTGCAGTGACTGGGTTCATAAAACTTGCCAGGCCATGAACAAGAATTCGGCTATGGACACCAAAACTGAAGATTGTCTGGGGAAAGTCTGTCCTGTTATTGTCTCCTCCAACTATAATATGATTCTATCCCCTGAGACAAAGGAAGAGTATGGTAGGAGATTTCTCCTGAGCCCAGCACAACTGGTAGGGCTATCATTGTTGGAAACAGTTTTTTAAACAACTTAGCAGGACACAATTGGTCTTCTTTGTCTCTCAAGGCTTAGCCTGTGGACACCCTACTCAGAGCTTTCGGGACTGGTTACTAATCAACCTTGGAAACTTCAGCCGAAATGCTGAATACCATGACTTGCTGAGCTGGAACCTGTATTTTGATGGCGTGAGTAGACATAATTTAAAATGATCACAACTATCCTTGTTGCAAAACTTACTCTACATAAAGAAAAAAGAAGGACCAAGTAAGTCTTGCAGGCTGCTGAGTTATTAGAAATTCTTCTTCCCCTCATTGTCATCTCCATGCTGCTCAAAGCCAATGGGAAAAATCTTTACCCAGTCAGAGATCCGAACTTGAAATAAGGAAGAATTGCTTGATGATAAGCAGTGGTGCAACATTTGTGTCTCCTAGAAGTACTGATGTTTTCAAGTATGTGATCATTTGCTCTGTGTCCTTTTCCCCCACTTCTAGATGTCTGTCTTAGAATATTTGTCTCCATCACAACTTGCATCATTCACTTTGGAATCTGGAGTCATCACCAACAAAGAGCACATGTGCCAGATCCTTGCAAAATTGCAGAACAAACCATTAGCAGACATTTATGAATATTTGGATCAGTTCAACACAGTGGCCCAGAAGGTATGATATTTGAATAATGCAGGTAATCCTCAGGTTATGATAGCAGTTGAAATGGGAATTTCCATCATGAAGCAATATGGTCATAAAGCATCACATTGTGGGACTACTTAGTCACTACCTGGCAATCTTGTAGGACCATGTGGGTTGTTATGCAGGAAGAGGTAGAAGACCCACACAAGCAGGTTGGTGGTATATGGATACTACAGAGGGTAAGGGGTACCACAAGCAACTGCTATGGAGCATGAGTGGTAAAAAAGTGGGAGCAGGAAGCTGGCAGGGAACATGAGAAATTGCCATCAAATGACCATGGGATGCTGCAGTGTCGTAATAACAAACAGGGCACCAAGCACCTACATCGGGGTTGTCAACCTTTTGGATCTCAGGGACCACCAAACTCATAATTTTAGATCCCAGGGACCACTAACCGGTTCTGTGGGCATGGCCTAATTTGTGGGTGTGGCTTGGTGGTCATGTGACAGGCTGGGCATGGTTTGTATGTAAATATTATAAATATTTATATAAATATTGAATTTTTTATAAAACAGAGCAATTTTTACCCAAAATCAGGCAAAGCAGGCAGATTGAGTTGCTTACAAAATCATTCAGTGATCTATCTATCTGTCATCAGCTAGGTCAGTCTCTCAAATTTGCTTGCCATGAGTCTGCATTGAATTTGCTTGCAAGCAAACCTTCAGTCCTAAGGGAGGTTCAACTGTGCTGAGCCGAAGATCTAAAGACTAACTAGAAAGCAAGAAATCCAACCATTTCCTGCTTCCTAGCTAATCTAAATCTCCTGGCACAGCAGAACAGATGATGGTCGGAAAAAGGAAAAATAGCAATTTAGCAGGCAAGTTTACTGGGTAAGGAGTGAGTGGGTGGGGTGGGTTCCCACGGGCCATGAGGGTGGTGCAGCCTTGTGTTTCTGTGCAGCCTGGATTAATTGCTTGGGGGGGTGCTCTGGGGGTGACATTTCTCTGCAGCCCACCAAAATTTTCTCATGGCCCAACAGTTGGCAACCACGGACCTACATCATCCAGAGATATTGCAATAGCCAGAATTCCAAAGACCAATTATAAGTCCCCTTCATTTCATACTGTTGTAACTTCAAATGATCAATGAACGAGCGGTCATAAACCAAAGCCTATTTGTGTGTATGTGTGTGTCTGTATATCTATTTACATACTCACACAAGATCTTCTTTTTCCCAACCAAACCAACTTTGTACTTTCCTGCTGTTCTTAGTTCTTCCACAAGCACTTAGAATTATTTCAGTTATCCAAGTGCCTGAACTAAGGAAGAGAAGCAGAATTTGATCAGCAACCAGTTACTTACACCAAGTTTTAAACAAATCCCAATAGTTAAATGGTGGTTCTATTTTCTCTTTTTTAAACACACAGCTTGGAATGACATCCCTGAAAGATGAAGGCATACAAAAACAAATGCTTTTGCAGTTTCTTGAGGGGGCTGAGGGCACATTCTCAACATTTGCTCCAGAAAACTGGACTCACTTGTTCTCGACAAGACTGGGCCTCCTTTTGCCAAGCATCACCGAAAAGGAATTTAAAGGGATCTTGTCTTACGTTTCAGGTTGTGACAACTTCAGAGCTGTGTGAGTATAAAGCAAAAGGCAAAAGAAGGTGACAATCCACTTGGGGATATTTGGAAGGGGGATCAGAAAAGTTAAGGACCACACCATCAAAGTATCTGTATCAAAGTACTGAGACAGACCAATTGGTTAAGTCCCCCAGGGAGCTTCTCTAGCTTAAAGGAAATGGGGCAGAAATTTCCAATAATTTGAGGTTTGGGGCTAGTGGTTATATAATTTGTATCATTTGTGCAATGACATCACATAATGTCATTATGGCTTATATCTAGCCATAGACTGCTATCATAGTTCTTTTACAGCTTCTTTCATCACTGCTTTTGTTTTTTTAAGCCTTCATGTTACATTTCTTTTGCAAACCACCCAGTATCAAGTGGATATTTGTGACACCATATTTCTTATTGCTGTTGTCCAGGGTATCCTCTGTCAGCCAGGTTTATCCTGCTATACCATTGGCCAATCGAAAAGGCATCTATGATACTTTATTTGCTTTCCTCGATACCCAGCACAAAATCACAGGTAATTGCCATCACATGGATTTTGGAAGTTTGCAGTGAAAATTATAAGGAAGAGATATGAGATAGAGCCAACCAATCAGTAGGGCCTATGTTCATTCCATTTATGCAAACAGGTATCAATGCTCCTTATGCAATCTCCCATTACTCCTGTAAGAAGGAATGGCAAACTATTTCAATAATATTGCCAAGAAAACTGCTTGGATATGCCCATGAAGCCATGAAGAGTTGATTCAGCTTGATGGAAACTTTATTTTTTATAGAAAAAAAAACAACCCAAGTTTTGTTTGCACATGATATCAAGAGTGTCAAGATTGATTATTGTTCCTCCTAATAGAGAGCCAATCTTAAAATTGATTTCCAGGTGGCTATCTACTTAGAATGTGTTTTTCTGTCCTTTGACATGACAGGATCTGCGTGTTCTTCTCATACCAAGAGTACAGAGTCCTGGCTGCAAGACCACCTTGGGCCATTTGTCAAACAAGCTCCTTATGAAGATTTGATCAAGCTGCTGGCCAGCTTCAGTGCGGTACTGTAGCTGGATTGTATGGTCTGAAATATTTCGGTCCCAAGCCCAACCTTCGTTCTACCACCTCACATATTTTTTTATTATTGCTTCTAACTATATTTTGTTGCTCATTTGCACACACTGATCCTTAATGTAGGGTAACAGAATAATAGAGTTGGAAGGGATCTTGAGGTCTTCTTGTCCAATTCCCTGCTCAAGCAGGAAATTCTATACCATTTCAAATGAACAGTTGTCAATCTTTTCTTTAAAACCTCCGGTGTTGGAGCACCCACAACTTCTGGAGGCAAGTCGTTCCCTGTCAGGAAAAATCTCCCTAGTCCTAGGTTGGTTCTGATAGATATCAAAGAACAAGTACTCCAAGGAATAGTAATTATAGTAAGAATTGAGAAGCTTCCATCCACTTTTATTCTTAGATATCAAAAAAACGGGTACACCAAGTAAAAACTTTGCAGAAAGTCTGTTACAAAAATTGTCCCTGAACATGCTTGCAATGCCAGAGGGATTCACTCCCTCAACAGCTGGGTGAGGCCAAACAATAAATAAAGTCTCCAGAATTTAACCCACAAAGATGCCAGGTGAAAGGACAAATCTTATTGCCCTTTTCCCCATTCACCCCCCTTTGGAATGCTCATCCTGGTGCTCAGATAGTTAACAAGAAGGCCATTCATGTTCCTGTGCAGGAGCTGCTGTGGCACAGTGGTTAGAATGCAGTACTGCAGGCTACTTCTGCTGCCTGCCGGCTGCCTGCAATTTGACAGTTCTAATCTCAACAGGCTCAAGGTTGACTTAGCCGTCCATCCTTCTGAGGTGGGTAAAATGAGAGACAGATTGTTGGGGGCAAAAGGCTGAATCTGTAAACTGCTTAGAGAGGGCTGTGAACAGAGGTGGCATTCTGCAGGTTCTGACCAGTTCTGGAGAACCAGTAGCAGAAATGTTGAGTAGTTCGTTGGGTAGAACTGGCAAAGACCACTTCTGACTGGAGATTTTACAGTCTCCTTCCCCTGCCATGCCCACCAAGTCATGCCCGCAGAACCAGTAGTAAAAAAATTTGAATCCCACCACTGGCTGTGAAGCACTGTGAAGCGGTATATAAGTTTAAGAACAACTATTGCTATTGCCACTCATTGGAAAGGAAGGGATGTCAAGTAAGGAATTTATGAGCCCTGGCAATTTGTCTGATGCACTTGCAGTTGGGAGCGCACACAGCTTAGAAGGCAACAAAGCCTTCAGTGTCAAGCTGCCTTTCATCAGTTTCAGGGCTGAGCATGTGAACTTGCACTAGCACTTATTAGAAAAATGTTCTGCTATGAAAAGCAACTCTAGAAGGAAAAGCTTGTTTATGAGGGATGAAAAAATAATTGGGTCAGGCATAGGACACCAGGGGTATCTGTGAGCGGATCAAAATCTGCAAGATGGTGGGCATGCTATGACTGAAGATCTAGTCCTTTTCTATGAAAAAAGATGTAGAAATGGAGTGGGTCTTAAATCACAACTAGCACCTGCCATCTTCCATATTTTTACCCTCCTTTTATATATTCCTGTTTTCAAAAGTTTTGGATTCCTCCTGACAAATCCATTCTTTTTTTATTTTTTTTTTCATTTCAGATAATTTACATAATATAATAAATGTACACACACACATACACACAGTAGCAGCGAGAGATCATATTTAAATGAAAGGGAGCAAAGGACTACATTGCCCATGCCAAAATTATTCCATCGGCAAGGCAGGCTTAGGGACAGAATGAGTTTCCAATTCCACCTAAACTCTACCTGGCTTTTCTGATGACCTCATAGCACTTGTGATGTCACTTGCCTCTCTTGTTCAAGGAACAGAGAGCCATGGTGTGGAACTTCAATTTGCCAATCTGCTTTTGGACTCTCTAACCTTTGAGAAGCTTCCTTTCACTTCTATTCTCCCCAGTTTAGCCCTCCAAGAAAAGACACAAAGCCCTTTTGCAGCAAGAGGCTTTGAGCTGGAAAAAAGAAGTGCAACCTATAGGAATCTTCAGTCTTTCAGATTACCATAAGTTCTATGTATAACAGTGGCCTGAGATGTATTTCTCTAGGCTTAGTTTCTCTATGGTTAGGGTGGGACCGAATAGATCAAGTTCTAGGACTCTGGAATGTCTACAGCAGAATTTCTCAATCTTGGCAACTTTAAGATGTGTGGACTTCAGCTCTCAGAATTCCCCAGTTACATTAATCCAGATCTTGGTCTCCAATCTTGGGCACTTTTAAGATTTGTGGACTTCAACAATTAGCTCACTTTGGCTAAGCAAAAAAGGAACTTTAATGCTTGTTTGGTGCTCTCAAAAGTCACAACCAACCAACCAACCAACCCACCCACCCACCCACCAAATAAATAAATAAGAAAGAAAGAAAGAAAGAAAGAAAGAAAGAAAGAAAGAAAGAAAGAAAGAAAGAAAGAAAGAAAGAAAGAAAGAAAGAAAGGCTGAACACATATTGGTTGGCTTTAGCCCACCCAGACCAAGAGATATACAAGTCTGATGATAACATTTTAGGGAAAGTGAACAAAATCCAATAGTTAAGGTCATGAAACTTCTTTTTCACTAGATTAGCAGGAGACCATGAGAATATGTGGTGTAGGGTCTCCTGCTTGGGTGGGAGGTTGGACTAGATAATCTATAAATTCCCTTCCAATTTTGTTAATCTGTAAATGAGAATTAACGACTGATTTGATGCAGCAGATGACAAACTTATCTATGCAGGTCCACTGATCACATCTCGAGACATATATTTAATCAAGCTTGAGAAATGTTAAAATGTTCTTTCTGTTAGAATGTTCTGTCTAACTAAAGAATGAGCTAATGTTTCTTTAAAATGAAAATTAACAGATTGAAATTCTGTTTACAAAGGTAACTTTTAGCTCCAGACTTTGACTATCTTTTTCCTGAGCCATGATGGAGGGATTTTTTTTTAAATCTAAGATTTATCTTTAAATACAAGTTGGGTACATAATCTTCAGAAAGGAGTAAGCCACAACATCACATTCAACAAAAATAGGAAAGCACCATTAGTACAATAATAAAAGAAATTTCCCCACAAGAAAACTATATTTGTTTACCAATGTCTTTATCGTATATTTACAGTTTGAGATCAAGGATAATCTCACCTCCACCCAACTTGCTCACGTCTTTTTTGGCTCTAACATCCTGGATAATCCTGATACGGTCCGTGCACTTCTGATGCCTTTAGAGAACAGGCCTCTGGAAGAGACCATTGCTTTTGTGTCAGAGTTTGTCCTCACTGCATCACAGGTAGGTTGTCTTTCATCAGCTTTGTCACTAAACCATTTTGCCTGCAGGAATTCAGTATTGCAGCCCTTAGACCCCTTATTATCGTTGTTGCTTTTCTTTGTGCTCTTTGCAATGATTCCCTTATACAACTTCTAAACAGCCTTTTTAGCTTCTGGGCCAAGCAACTTAAACCTCAGGCCAGAGCAGTCTGATTTCAGAAGTCATTTGCAAGGGATCAATCTAGATGCAGAAGAATTGATACACCACAGCCCCAACAACCTGTTGCAGGTATAAGAGAGGATGTTGGGAGAGAGAAAAAATAATAAGGTATAAAAAAGGAGGATTCAGAAAGAGAGTGACTAGAAGGCTTCATTCCCTTTTGGCTTTGATTGGTCTGCTACTTGCTTCAGTTCCACCCATTTGCAGGCAAGACAATCCATGCAAGATTAATTCCAAGTACAGTTAAGGCTCAAAAAGATTTCCCCAGCTCTGATTTAGGGACACATGAAGCATTTGGAATTCCTTCTGGCTTATTATAATTAATACAATATATTCAAGAATTGTCTTGGTCCAATGCATAAGGATCAAAACAGCTCTCAAAGGCTAACAGGATTTTGGAAGCAATGAACTCAACTAGGCCTTTTCAGCAACCTTACCCCAAATGTCAAAAAAAAAAAATGAAAAAAAAATTGACTGTGTCAAAAAAGACATAGTCAAAGTCTTTTTGGAAGGTAGTAGTATTGTCTGTGGTGTTGTAAAGCTATTCAACACCACAGACAATACTACTACCCTCCAAAAAGATCTTGATTATGTATCAGAATGGTCAATCAAATGGCAGCTTCAAATCTCAACAAATAAATGCTCTGTCTTACATATTGGCAAAAAAAATCAGAAAATAAAATACAAGCTAAATAATCAAGACCTTGTTGAGGATCCAAACTTTGTCAAGGACCTTGGAGTACTCATCTCAAATGATCTAAGTGCTAGAGCCCACTGTAACTACATAGCCAAAAAGGCGTTAAGAATTGTTAACCTAATCTTACGTAGCTTTTTCTTTGGTAATATTACACTACTAACTAGAGCATACAAAACATTTGCTAGACCTATACATGAATACAGCTCATCAGTCTGGAACCCATATCATGTATCTGATATTAACACAATTGAAAAAGTCCAGAAATATTTCACAAGAGTTCTCCATTCCTCTACTCATTGCAGAATACCTTATGCTACCAGACTTGAAACTCTAGACCTAGAAAACCTAGAACTCGCTGCCTCCGGTCCAATCTAAATATAGTATATAAAATCATACATTGCAATGTCCTACCTGCAAATGAATACTTCAGCTTCAATCATAACAATACAAGAGCACACAATAGATACAAACTCAAAGTTAACCGCACCAAACTTGACTGCGACTTCATATGACTTCAGCAAGAGTGATCAGTGTTTGGAATACACTACCTGACTCTGTGGTTTCTTCCCCCAACCCCAAAAACTTTAACCTTAGATTGTTGTCTATTGACCTCACCCACTTCCTAAGAGATCTGTAGGGGGCATGCATAAGTGCACCAATCGTGCCTACCGTCCCTGTCCTATTGTTTCTTTTTATTTTTTTTATAAGTATGTATCTCACGTATTCAAAACTATATTTATTCTTATACCTGTATCTTGTAAGAGATTGACAAATCAAATAAATACTAAATAAATACTAAAATATGGAGATTTGGACCACAAGAATACCCAGAGTGCCCTTGCTTAGCAAAAAAAAAAAAAAGAAGCAGCAGAAGCAAAATGGTCATTGGGGGTCTTCCCAAAGCTGCATTTATTTTATTTTTGTCTCATGATCTGTATTTCTCTGCCATTTTGGATTGAATTGTTAATTAGAGGATCTGAGGAGGGTCTAAGAAATTAAGATGAAGGCCATAATGCTCTCCTTCCCCTGTTTTTTGGGGGAAAAACCTTGGTTAATGTGAATTGTCTGTTTGTGTTTCTGTTTGTCAGAAGGGGCTGATGTTCCTGGAAAACACAGACGTGAGGTTTTTGATGCTTGAAGCCTTTTTCTACAAGATGCAAGATTTGCTCCTCAGCGCCTCTGTCTCCCAGTACAAAGATTGGTTCCAGAGTAAGCTGACTCTGTGGCTGCCCAGTATGAATACCACCATCCTTGCAATGATCCCCAAAACGGTCCCTTGTGGCTCTTTCAAAGCTATGTAAGTAATTTCTCATCGGTAAATTTATCAGGGCTTCAAATGAGACTAAGGGAAATAAACAAATTGAACAGCTGCAGAACTAGTAATGGTGGCTGTTTGTATTTTCATTCATGCAGTGTCTTTTTTTTTCTTTTTTCTTTTGCACATCCAGTGCAGTGAAATCTGACAAATTTATTTTGTTCTTTTTCTGTTTTTAATGCCTTTTTGATAATGAATATTTGATAATGAATATGGGATGGACAGCCGTAAACAAACAAGAAAACAGTAAAATTTATATCAAAGATGGGCGGCATAGAAATTTAATAAATAAATAAAACCTTGCCCAAGGATAAATAAGTCATGTAAATATCCACCTGGTTATTATCTGATAGGTTAAGAATCAACATCCTAATAATTTTTAAATTTTAAATATTAAATTATTTTTCTATTATTTTCTATTATGATTCATTGCACAGACAGCCGGATACCTTCTGTTAATGCAATTTAGGATTGTGTTGGCTTTTTTGGCTGCTGCCGAGCACTGCTGGCTCATATTTAATTGGTTGTCCACTAAGACTCCAAGATCCCTCTCACAATTACTGCTATTAAGCCTGGTTTCACTCAGTCTAGATGTGTACTTCTGGTTTTTCTTGCCTGAGTGTAAGACTTTACTTTTCTGTATGTTGAATTACATTTTGTTAGATAGTTTTCAAGTCTGTCAGCCTGTCTTCTAGGATGATAGCTATTCCTGCCAGCTTAGTATCTTCTGCAAATTTGATAAGTTCCCCTTCTATTCCTTCATCTAGGCTGTTTATGAAGATATTGAAGAGTACTGGGCCTAAGAGCCAGTGGTGGCATTCACATCTTTTTACTACCGGTTCTGTGGGCATGGCTTGGTGGGCGTGGCAGGGGAAGGGTACTCTAAAATCTCCAGTCAGAGGTGGTATTTGCCGGTTCTCCGAACTACTCAAAATTTCCGCTACCGGTTCTCCAGAATTAGTCAGAACCTGCTGAATATCACTTCTGCCTACGACGGAACCTTGTGGCACCCCACTGCTTACTTCCCTCCATGTAGATTTAGACTCTTTAAGGACTACTTGTTGAGAACAGTTTGTCAGCCAGTTACGAATCCATCTGGTGGTGGTGCTATCTATCCCACTTTTTTCTAGCTTACCAAGAAGTAGGTTGTGGTCTACTTTGTCGAATGCCTTGCTGAAGTCTAAATATATTATATCCACAGTATTTCACTGATCTACTAATTTAGTCACTATGTTGAAGAATGAAATAAGATTGGTTTGGCATGATCTGTTTTTAACAAACCCATGCTGATTGATAGTTATTACTTTACTCGTTTATAGATGTTGGCAGATCTGTTTTTTTATTATCTTTTCCAGTATCTTCCCAGGTATTGATGTTAGGTTGATTGCTCTGTAGTTTCCTGGGTCTGTTCCCCCCCCCCCCACCTTTTTGAAGATGGGAACCACATCAGCTCTTTTCCAGTCTTCTGGTAGTTACCTGTTTGATTTCTCACTTGGTGCAGAATTAGTCTTCCAATTAAAGTCCCCATTACTATTGTAGTGTATTTCCTACATGTATTTGTTAGTGGTTAGGAAAAAGGACATTTTTCTGCTTGATTGGGTGGCCTTTGATATATAACTATGGCCACGTCATTCTTTTTTTTTTTTTATATTGACCTATATGTATTCTAGGAGGTTTTCATCATTGGTTTCAGGCATTTTTGTAGCAATATAGTGGTCCTTTACATACATTTATTTATTATTTATTTTATTTTTGTTTATTTGTCAATTTCTTACAAGATAATAGGTATAGGTAAAAAACATAGTTATGAATACATGGATACATATAAGAAAAATAAAAAATATATAAAAGAAACAATAGGACAGGGATGGTAGACACGTTGGTGCGCTTATGCACGCCCCCTACAGACCTCTTAGGAAAGGGGCGAGGTCAATAGCAGACAGTCTAAGGTTAAAGTTTTTGGGGTTTGGGGAACTCCACCTCCTCTTTTATGGGGTTTAGTTTTTTTAAAGAGTTTGTATCCTTATATCAATATGTTCCAGTCATGGGTTTCATCATCCCACCAAGTTTCTGTTATTCCAACTATATCATATCTACCTTCATGTATTAATAGTTCCCAGATTTTGTACATTTGTATATAGATCTTTATATCTGATGCTGGGTATGCTTCCTGTTTCCTTTTGGGTGTTTGTGTTTGTCTTCCTTCTCATCCCTCCTTACTTCATTATTTGACTTGCTTTCTAGTGGCTTTTGCTTGGAATTAGGTCCTGGAGATCTTAAAGATTGGTCACCCTCCCCCCTCAATTTTGGTTTAAATATGTTGAGCCAGTTGTTTTCCGAAAACATTTTTCCCAGTCTTTGTGCCCATCCCTTGCCAAAACTCCATCATGGAGATAGTACAGACTATGGTCCAGGAATCCCAAGGTGTTTTGGGCGACACCAACCCTTTAGCCAGTGGTTCACTTCTAGAATTCTTTGTTCTCTTATCGGATATTGTCCTTTCGTTTGGCAAAACAGATGAAAAAACTACTTGTGCACCTAATGCCTAGCTGTTTGTAATCACTCAGTATTGTTTTCAAGTCCTTTTTTGTGTCATTTGTCCCTACATGTAGTAGTAGAAAAGGGTAGTAACCAATTATTTTGGTTAGGTTCTCAGCCACATCCTTGATTTTTGCTCCAGGAAGACAACATACCTCCCTAGATTGTATATCCAGTCTGCAGATGGCTGGCTCTGTTCCTTTGCAAATAGAATCTCCTATCACCAATCCCTGGCTTCCTTTTGGGGGGGATTCAGTCTCATGTGCTTTTCTGCTTATTTTGTATGTTGATGTGACATTTTTAGGAATATTGGATGATGTCTCTTTTTTAAATGTTTGCATGTTTCCTTTGAGGGGGAGGTTGTGGATCTGAATATTTTGAACTAGAGGAAGAAATCAGTTGCTTGGTTTTATTAGGGCTGCTTCTGATTGGGTTAGATTGGGCAGCAAGGGTTTGTTAGATGTGTACTGCTTCTTTCTTTGATTATTGTGTTTCCTTCTATGAGTGACATATCTTCATTTGTCTTCCTCCAAGGGTTTATCAGCAGGGTCTAATCCTCTGGGAGTTTTTTGTTTGATTTGGGCACAGCTTTCTTGCATAGGTTGGAGTTTGGCTAGAGCTGCCTCTAAATTCCTTATTTTTCCCTTTAGCAGTTCACACAGTTTACATTTAATACAAGTATAATTTGGATGTTCTTTGGGCATAAACACATACATGGAACATATATTGTGAAACACAATAGTATCAGTCACCTGTTCCAGATTTTGTTTCTTTTTGCTGGTTCTTTTTATGGTAAAAAGTTTTGTATCTTTATTTTTTTCCCTATCCTAATTTCTGCCTTTTTGTGCTTGTTTTTCCAGCTTGTTATTTATTTAACTTGCTTACTGTTATGCTAGTTTTATTTATCCTTTTCTTCCCTATATTTTTAAAAAGTTTTTGATTTCTAATTCCTCCCTACCTTATTATTTAAGATTTGCCTTGTTTATTTGATTGAACTTTATTAATCCTATTCTTCCTTGATTTCTAATGTTCCACTCTTGTCCTTATTATTTGCCTATTTATTTGTCTTTTATTTTCTGTCCTGTGTTTATTTTTATTCTCTGCTGGGGTCTTCCCTCCCTTCCCAAGCAATGAAGCAATTCAAGCTTTAATTGCTGCCTTCACTTGCATCATTTGCTGCTGCTCCAGCCTCTTGTCATCCGCTCCCTTCTGTCCTTTGGTGCTTTGGTCTATTGAAAGAAATATCCTTCTGGGTTCAGTTCCAAGTGGGGAAAAAGATACTGGAAACATGGAGGCTGCTTGGAAGGTTTAATGGTTACAGGGCCACATGGCCTGGAGGTCCAGAGAAGAATAATCACATGCTTCAAGGTGAGAAGAGAAGGGGAAAAGGAGAAAAAGGGAAAAAAGGGAAAAAAGTGTTGAGGTGCTGAGAGTACTCTCTGTTGGGATTTGAATTGGAGCTTGTATTCTAATTGGCTGTCAGACTCCCAGGAGCGGGGGTCTTAACTTTATAGGCTTGGTCTGGACCACATGGCTTTACCTGAATACTGGCTAACGCAATCTTCCCAGACCATGTGGTGAGATGGGTAATCCTATCATTTCCTGAGGCCATCCTTAATCCCATCACCCTGGAGTTCCTTCTTATGTAAAGTATTCTGGCCCAGGCCTTAATGGCCCACCCATTAACAAAGGTGGGGGTGAGTTTCTGCTTCTTGAGTAGAGTTTCTGCTTCTTGAGTGACTATTCTTTTTAGGAGAAATATTCTGCCTTTTTAATATTTCCTAGGCTATTTCAATTTTTCTAGGAGAGGGGTGGATGCTAAGTTCCTACAGGTCTTTTCAGACTCCTCTGGGCTCTGGTCAGCTCTCTCTGCCTGCCATTTACTTATCTGGTTGGCTGTCTGGTCTGGTCTGCTCACTCAGCTTTAGATATCAGATCTCTCCAACTCCATGTGCTTCTGCTGCTGTACTATCTGACTCTATTTTATTTTATTTATTTGATTTGTCAATCGCTTACAAGATAATAGGTATAAGTATATACATAGTTATGAATACATGAAATGGGTACATATAAGAAAAATAAAATAAACAATAGGACAGGGACGATAGGCACGTTGGTGCGCTTATGCATGCCTCCAGACCTCTTAGGAAAGGGGTGAGGTCAATAGTAGACAGTCTAAGGTTAAGGTTTTTGGGGTTTGGGGAAGAAACCACAGGGTCAGATAGAGCATTCCAGACATTGACCACTCTGTTGCTGAAGTCGTATTTCCTGCAATCAAGTTTGGTGCAGTTAACCTTGAGTCTGTATCTATTGTGTGCTCTTGTGTTGTTATGGTTGAAGCGGAAGTATTCATTGACAGGTAAATCATTGCAATGTATGACTCTCCTGATACGATTACCCCTCCAATGATTCTGCTGCTGCTGCTCCATTTCTCCACCACAGATTCTGTTGCTGCATTTCTCCCCTCCTCTGATTCTGCCATCCCCAGTTCCTCACAGTCACCAGTTCCCTATGCTGGATGGGTTGCTCCAGGCCTTTTGTCCTTTGCCAGAGAGCCTCTGGGAAGGACTGCTGGGCTAACAGGAGGGGGCGCTGCTGTGTAACTGGGAAGGGAAAGTTGATCAGGTCCTCTACAAGGACTTGAGCCCTGTGATGCTTGGCTGCCCCTTGAGCCGGGCTGCCTAGATTAGAATATGGGTCTAGGCAATTACTGTATTTTTTGGTGTATAAGACACACTTTCACTGCCAAAAAAGTGAATGGATATGTCTGTGCGTCTTATACAGCGAAAGTTGTCAAAGCCTTGCCCACCCGCTGGCTCTCACCCACCGGCCTCTGCCTCCCAGCACCAAACAGCAAACAGCCTGGTCATCTTCAGCACAGCTGAATTGAGCACAAGCAGCTGATTGTCTGGTGGAATTGCCTCCGGACAATCAGCTGTTTCAGGCTGCAAGGATTGCCATCACCTATTGCCGCCTCCCATTTTCGGCTTGGAATTTTGGAAACTTTCAGATCAGAATCCTTTTGTGAATCCTTGTTTAAAACTACATGCCTCTGCATGTTTTCCACAGCCATTATCATATCATCAAACTTTTTGAAAAAACTTTAAACTAAGAGCTGCATATTACACAACAGTCTTTTCTTACGTTTCAACCACCCTTGCTTGCTGCAATCTGATACTTTGTTACTCTGTGTAACTCGATCAGGGAACAAAGCAGAAGAAAACAAAAGATATTTTCTGGATATTTAAATCCAAGGTTAAAAGAAAATTTCAAAAGAGATAAATACTGAATATTTTGCAAATTCAAAAAATATAAAATCCTGTGATGAGAGTTTAATATTAATGTAAACCAAATGACAGCACTTCACTATCCAGAAACATGCTGTGTTTCTTTATGGGGAGAATTCCCATAAAGTTATTCAGAACAGCATAAAGGGAAAGAAAAAGAAAAAACAGAGTTCAGCAAGGGGTTGAAATAAAAGTTGACCACCAGTTGAGTGCTGATTTAAGAGCAAAAAACAGAGTAAAATAAATTCAAAAAGTGAAAGGTAAAAACCTATGTATGCTTAAGAAAATGAAACTAATGTCAGGAAGATGGATTTGCCCAGTGACTTTCTGACTGCTTCCATAGGGAACTGAAATCTTCAATGCCCCTTCCCAAATGTGTCCACATCCAAAAGTTGTCTTGGGTCATTCCTGAGTATTCCCATTCAAATCCAGAGAGCAGCACTGCCAGAGAACCAGTTTTGGCAGCTTTTTACCATCAGCAGCAGCTGCCATCTTGGGAAGGAGTCCCAGTTCTTTCTCTTCTCTTCTGCTATCTCCAGGTACTGCCTCATCCACTTTCCAGACTTATCAACAATTATTAAGTCTGGTGTGTTATGTCGGTTTGAATTCTAAAGACTCAGAATACTTTAGCTTCTTAATTTTCTATTACCTTCTCTGTTTTATAGTCCCATTAGTTCTTGCTTGCAGGCAAATGGTATTTGTTGCAGATCTTCCAATGCACAATTGTTATTACTTTGTCATGCCATTGCTTGTAGTCTGTGTGTAACAGCTAATTAATTTCTTGATTTCAGTGTGCTTGATGTTGTCAGCTTGAAAGATTTGTAATGATCACCTTCATCCAGATTCTTGATGTTATTTTCATATGGCATCTTGATTCCTTCAGTTTTCACTACTTTTTCCTGCTTGATGGTGAGAGTGATACATTTGTCCAGTCCAAACTCCATTTCCATATCTTGGCTGAACATGTGTACAGTCCTGAGCAACAATTCTGTTTCAGATGGTGATTTTCCATACAGCTTCAGATCATCCATGTAAAGGAGGTGGGATAATCTGGCGGATGTTTTTGATCTGTGATATTACGGTCTGAGTTATTCAGTATTGTAGACAGAAGAGAAAGTGCAATCACAAATAGTGGTGAAAATGAGCCTTCATGAAAGAATCGTCTCTTAATAGCAACCTCTCCCAGTCTACCAGGTGAGATGGGTAGAGGGCTAATTTTATGTCCTGAAGGTTGAAGGTCTTTTGTTTTGTAGATAAGCTGTCCCAGCCTTTTGTCTTGTAAATAGGATGGTCCAATCTTACTGGTGGGGGCTGCTTTCCAAGAGCATGCTTCTCCTTTTCTCATCCAGGGAGGTATAATATTCTGCCTTTTTAATATTTCCTAGAATATTTCATTCTTCTAGGAGAGGGGTGGGTGCTAACTTTCTACAATGCCTTTTTCTCCACCATTTCTGTTGTTATTACAAGTTCTTTTATTTCAGCTTCTTTTTTATTCTTATCTACCTCCTTTAACCAAGCTGTGTTCTTGTTATATTTCTTTGGGTTTGTTAAGGTAAAATGTCGAACTGGTTAAGCATACAAGTCCCATAATGCATCACTGCTTATTCCCCTCCCACCAGTTATCAAGCATGCTCAGTTTTGGCTTTGAACAGACCTTGATTTAACTCCTGGAGGAGTGGTATCTGGGGGAGAGCATGGACGTGAATTGGTTTGCTTTTTCTGCAATAAAAGAATGATTCTGACTGCAAATAGTTTGGAAGTTAATTTTGGCTAAGATCCATTATAAGTTATCAACAGGGTTACCCATATCTGTACCAAGACCTGCACTGTTTCTCCCTTTGATTGATTTGTAGAGATGTTTCTGATTGGATTGAAATGGGAGATTCTGCCTATTTTCAAATCCAACTTCATATCAACTGTAGCTGTTATTTGCTGCTTTATTATTTCCAGTGGCTTCCTTGATGTTCCTTGTTTCTATGTTTTGTACATCACTGCAGCCCAGAGATGCTGGAAAAAAATGAACCCTACAATCCTAGGTCTGGGAGGGACCCTGGGGGTTTTCTAGTCCAGCTCTCTGTGTTTGGCAGGAGTCCTCATACAGAATAAAATAGAATGGAATAGGAATAGACTCTCCTCTGAAGAGACCTGTCCAGTATGGTTGAAACTCTGGCCTAGTTCTCACCTACCTCAGAGGAACAAGCCCCACAGCCATATCAAGTTAGTATCCCATTGGTGGTAATATTATTTTAATTATTTTCAATTATTAATAAATTCTTCTAACTATTTTTTCTGCATTCTATATCAAAATCTAGGAGTTAAAACTCTCCCTATCACCATAACATTTGACCCCAGATCCAAATTTACTATCCTAAAGATTTACTCTATTTTCTCTTTTTCTCCCTGCTCAGAATGGCTGGCTTGGATGGGAGTTTTCCACAGTTGTCACTAGAAAATTGTCAAGATGTTTACAAGTTTGCCATAGACTATTTGACTTCCAAGATTTCTCAAGGAGGTAAGAACTACAAACTTCTTTTTTTGACTGAGAGCTACTATAATAAAAAGCAAATCAGATAGAACTCTGGATGGACTTAACAGCATAGAGAACAAGCTTGGATGCACCACTTCAAACATGTATGCTTAAATAGTCCCAAAAGTGTTTTTTCAAGAGGCAACTGGACTTCCTTGTTTTTCTTTGAAGATGCTTTGCTTCTCATCCAAGAAGCTTCTTCAGCTCTGACTCTTGAAAAAGCAACCCTGACCTGGGATGACAGAATCTCCACAGACACATAGTTATGCATTTTGGGATAAACAGTCTTCAAATGGTGCAGGGATATGAATGGATTTCCAGAAAGGAACCTTTTGCGCTTCAGTTTGAGATGCACACAACGCAGACTCATCCCCAACAGCCTGCAACTATGTTCAACAATAAAGGGACACAGGGGAGAAAACATCCTGCAGAAAGCACAGCTCCAACTTCCCAATGAAAGAATAAGATAGATAAATTTTACAGTTGAGGTTTTGAAAGTGAGAGTGGAACACAAACTCCAAAAGCTGAAATCACTTCTACCAACAGAAGTATTGGAACAGGTCACAGAACTTACAAAGAAGGCACAAACTAGTACAACACAACAAGAGCAAAGAACGACAAAAAGGCTTTTTAAAAACCTTACAGCTAAGACAGGAAAAAACACACAAAACAGAAGTACAAACCCAGATGGACAGGGACTTGTCTCAAAAAACTGACCGATGGGTGAGAAATCTGTAATGTTTTAGCCAAAAGACTGAATCTTGCAATAACATCAGAACAGCTACCAATTGTAGGTCTCCACACAGCCACAGAATCAGCCATCAGAACTGAAGAAGTGAAACATCACCCAAGAAAACCAGAAAGTCCATTTGTCTCTTGAAAAAGCCCCTTTGGGACAACCAGAACCTGGATGATGGAGAAACTTCATAGACATATGCTTAAATATTTCTCCTTGTATAGGTAGTCCTCATTTAACAATCACATTTGGGATCAGGAATTCCATCACTAAGCAATGTGCTTACTAAGTGAAACATCACATGACCAACTGGCTTACAACCTCACTTCTGCTGCAGTCTTTAGGCCAATCACTGCAGGTCATTAAGTGAGATATCACATGATGTGACTTGCAATTTTATTGCTGACTCCTCCATTGAGTCTTCATGTTGGAAGCAGGTTGTGAAGCATGCAAATGGCAATCATGTGACCCAGGGGTGAAATTCAAATTTTTTCCCTATCAGCTCTGTGGATGTGGCTGTGGGCGTGGCTTGGTATAACAACAACAACAACAACAATAATAATAATAATAACAATAATAAATATTTATTTATATACCACTCCTCTCCCGAAGGACTCGGAGCGGTGCACAGCTGTGCAGTTAAAACAATAAATATGTGAGAAAATAAAACTAAATTAAACTAAGACTCTGGCTGTAAACAATTAAAACCCTTCTCTAAAACCCTAAAATTTAATAAAAAAGTAAAACACCCAAAACTAAAATCAGCCCAAGCCAGCCTGATCAAAGAGCCAGGTTTTCAAGGCACACCTGAAGGTCCCAGGTCCGTAGCTGTCCGTAACTCCGGGGGCAACCCATTCCAGAGGGCAGATGCCCCCACAGAGAAGGCCCTATTCCTTGGGGTCACCAGCCGGCACATAGATGCCGATGGGACCCGCAGGAGACCCTCCCTGTGGGAGCGCACCAGACGGTGAGAGGAAAATGGCAGAATGCGGTCTTGTAAATATCCTGGTCCGATGCCATGGAGTGCTTTAAAAGTTAACACCAAAATTTTAAAGCGCACCCGAGAGGCCACTGGCAACCAATGCAGCTCGCGCAGGAGGGGCGTCACATGCGAGAACCTTGACGCCCCCATAACCACCCGCACAGCCACATTCTGTACCAGTTGAAGCCTCCGGATGCTCCCATTCGGGAGCCCCATGTAGAGGGCGTTACAGTAGTCCAGTCGGGAGGTGACCAGGGCATGAGTGACTGTATGTAAGGCATCCCGATCCAGAAAGAGCCGCATCTGGCGAATCAGGCGAACCTGATGAAACGCCCCCCTGGAGATGGCCGTAATATGGTCTTCCAAAGACAGCCATACATCCAGGAGGACACCCAGATTGCGAGCCCTCTCTACAGGGGGCAAAATCTCACCCCCAATAGCCAGCGATGGAACTATCTGGCTATATCGGGACGCCGGAAACCACAGCCACTCAGTCTTGGAAGGGTTGAGTTGGAGCCTGTTCCCGTCCATCCAGTTCCACACGGCCTCCAGACAACGGGACATGACTTCCATGGCATCGTTGGGGTGGCTTGGGGTGGAGATGTACAGCTGAGTATCATAATAGCAACCAGGAGTGGTTGGAGTGATTTTTTACCCATTCAAATCATCCCTACCACTTTTACCGAGGTGGGCTGGGGTGGTTGAATTTCACTCCTGATGTGACCACAGGGCATAGTCACTGTTGTAATGTGAGGACAAGTCATAAAGTTACTTTTTCAGCACCATTGAAATTTAGAGCAGTCACTAAACAAGGCAATTGTTAAACAAGGACTAACTGTAAAGAGAACCCTTTACACTTTATAAAGAAATTGGCCCTCACAAAGCAGCTCAAGCTCTCTTATTGGTTATCAAGAATGCTATGTGCTGACAGCTGCTCTTTTAAAACAGAGAAATATTTATTTGCTTCCAATGGTATACTCCCATTCTTAGGGAGACAACCACTAAATTTGTCAAAATGCTTTATTAAGAGCCCAATGTCACTTCCATTGGATGGGCACTGCCAAAATTAATGTCAAAACAGAATATTTCATCCTTCCACAGATGCCTTAGAGATTCCTCACAGGGGGGGTGTTAAAAAGGTCAAGGTGACATCTGCAGTGTGAACAAAACCTACCTTGGGGTTGTTGTTGTTGGTTTTTTTGGTTTTACTAGCAGCCTGTTAGAAACTGGGCTTTGATTGCAGGGTCACTCCACCTTTTTGGCTCCTTCCAGATGCTCATGGATTCCATATGACACATATGTTATCTACGTAGTTTTGAAGGGTTGATCATGTAGAGCTATTCAAGGGTTTTGTTTCCCCTGATTGTAGAAAATGTAATTTTCCAGTGGGAGGGAGTGAAAAAAGTTTCTAATCTCCATAAATGCAGCTTCTTTGTGAAGGTATTCTTTTACTTTTTCATAAAAATTTATATCATTTAACTGGAACATTTTATTAACTTTGTTGTTTTTAATAAAAAAATTAGTAGATATGTTAAACTGTTGGCACAATAGAATTTAAAATTGTTTTAATAGGAGATACATCAATTTTGATTCCTTTCAATTCTTCCTTTTTTTTCAATCTGATAAGTTTGATACTTCATACTTGAGATCCCATTTTTGTTTGTCCTGAAATTTGTCCTGAAATCAACTTTTCTAATGCATGCAATGTTTTCTTTCCTGCTCCCCGTTTTAGCCCTTTAATCCACAAGTCCACAGAAGCATCACACCATTTTTCTGATACTGCCTTTTGTCTTTCCAGGTGACCCTTGCATTGAAAATACCCGGGGCAGCTTGGACTGGTTAAATGCCAATTTCAAACATTTCAGCAAATTTGCCACTTATCAAGACCTGGCTGGCCTGAACCCAGATTTTAATGCAGTAAATAAAGCACTGGCTAGAGGAGGAGGAGAAAAAGGAGGGAGGCTGGAAAGGATATCGGGTTCAGCCTGAAATTCCTTCGATTAAGAATCATCTTAATTTGTTTCCACAGCTGGATGCAGTGGCAGGTCTCTCGCCATCGCAACTGGCTGACTACACATTAGGAGGTGGTGTTCTGCGTGACACAGACAAAGCCCGGAAGGTTTTTGGGGCTCTTGATTCACAGGATATTGCAGAGTTTATGGACGCTTTCAATACTGCTGCCAAGCAGGTCAGACTTATACACACTTATACACACTTACATGCACGCACGCACACACATTCACACACGGACCCTCCTTCTTTTCACAGTCACTCAGTAACTCAGATGATAAGGGGACAGGGGCAGGATTGAATTTCATTGGCACCTGTGTCATGTCGGTAGGGAGGAAGGGATAAACTACAATGGAAGGAACTTAATCCTCTGGTTCGGTTTGGGTATTTAGTCTGGATGAGTGTCACCAATCCTCCAGAGTAGTCTGGAAAATCCTTATAAATTTTTAGTTCACTTATTGCATAAATGGCAGCACGGCCTCTGCTGTAAAAAAGATTCAAGTTGTTTAACAGTTCTCTTTTAATAAATTCACTTGCACAAGAGGGCTGGAAATTCCTATCACAGTTTCCAAGGTTTTGTATTTTGTAGCTTAATTGTTGCATTAAAATGCCTTATTGAAGTCCATAATTCTTACTTTGTTGATTGTAGCTTGACAATTATTTAGGCTTTTGATTTGGCTATTCAGTATGAAGGCATGCAACTTAAGCCTTAAATTGAGTTAACTTTCTGAATCAGATTCAGTTGGATGCTTTAGCTATTTAGAAGGCTTTATACCTAAAAGCTGTTTTCTCAAATCTACTGGGGATATCAAATGGTATAATTTGATGTGATTTTGGGGACCAAAGAGCAGAATCTTATGAGTCTTGAATCTTTCCATTTGATCTGAACATTTTGACCTGGATACCATCTTAGAGAAGAGGTAATGCACCCCATACATGTCACCTGAAAGGGAGATATGACCCCTTCATGGAGAGACCTGCTAATAACAAGGGCCTCCCTCATTCAGTTGTGTAGGATGTCCATGGATTAGGGGAGGGTGTTGTAAAAGTTAAGATGGCAACCACATCTGGATGATTAGCACCTCACCCCTTTTAAGAGATACATGAAAAGGCAGAGCTTCAATCATTTCTCATGTTCATGATGAGTTTTCTAACTCTCTGTGGATGCTCGGTGTCTTCTCAAAGTAATGTCCTTCTGTTTCAAGGAACCCTGCTCAACAGTTATTAGCTGGGAAGAAACATCCTAAGGTTGTGTTTTTTTCTTTGTTCTCCAAGCATCATCTGTCTCAACTGCCACACTTGGAGATGAGGCGGTTCGTCCTGGGTGAGATTTTCTGTCATTTGAGTAGCCTCATCCATCTCTTCACCCCAGCAGACTATGACACATGGTTTGGACAACGGCTCCACTTTTTCCTGAATAGCCTGAATGCCCAGAATCTTGGTTTCCTACCTAGTGACCTGAGCTGTGATTCCCTTGCAGCCATGTACGTACAATTATGTGCCTTTCATTCAATGTATATTTCCTCAAATAGCACTATTCCAATATTTGAGGGGCTCCTACAAAGACAAGGTGGTCAAGCTATTTTCCAAAGCACCAGAAAGCAAGAACAATGGTTGGAAACTAATCAAGGAGAGAAGCAACCTAGAACTAAGGAGAAATTTCCTAACAGTGAGAACAATTAACCAGTGGAACAGTTTGCCTTCAAAGGGTGTGGAAGCTCCAATACTGGAGGCTTTTAAGAAGAGACTGGACAGCCACTTGTGAGGAATAGTATATGGTCTAGGGCCTCCAAACTCCCTTCCAATTCTTTTATTCTGTTATAATAACTTCCACACAACTTGGAACCAACCACATGGGAATGCTATTAATAATAATAATTGGGTAGTATTTTTTAATCTGCAAATAGGTCAAGTTGTTTTTCTTATAGCTTCTTTTTTTTGTGAACTGGTCAAATTAAGTTTATCAAGCATGGGTGCCAGAGATGATATTCAGCAGGTTCTGTCCAGTTCTGGAGAACCGGTAGCAGAAATTTTGAGTAGTTTGGAGACCCAGGAAATATCACCTCCTACTGACCTTGCCAACCCATCTCTTCTCTGCCCCCCTTTGAGTCCCAGCTGATTGGCTGGGTCTCCTGCACAGGAGAATGGAGTTGGAGAGCAAGTTAGTGGGGTGGGGAGGGGAATGGAGATTTTGCAGTATCCTTCCCCTGCCATGCCCACCAAGCCACACCACGCCCACCAAGCCATGTCATGCCCACAGAACCGGTAGTAAAATTTTTTGAATCCCACCACTGATGGGCGCCTTTCCAAATTTGTGCTAAGATTTGTATATCATTTAGTGCACAATTCTTCCAAAGGTCTATGTTTTTCTTGCCAAATATACCTAATATACTCAATCCTTGCAAATAATTTACCTAATATACTACACTTTTACATGGGTGTCACAAATAAATTACAAAAGTCATATAATAATGTTATGTATATGGAATTGCCTTTGGAAATGACCGAAAAGGTAGAGATGGTGCAGAAAATAATGACTAAACTTCTGGATGTGTATCCCACTAGCAAAGAAAAACAACAAATTACTGCCTTTGTTGTGTCCTTCTGGGCCAGATTTAAGATATTGACTATTAACTTTAAAGCCCTGTGTGCCGTAAACAAGTAGAGCAGAGTCATGCAACCAAGATCTCTAGAGGGCATCTATTGAGGCTCCCTGATTTTGTGAGTTTCATGAGGCATTGACAAGCCTTCTAAATGGAGGCTGCACTCTTTGAAGTACTTTCTTTCAGAGATAGAGATTTCCCAACCATTAATTTTGTTTTCTTCTTTCGTTGGGTTGTTTTTAGGCACCTTTCATTTTATTTGTTTTCTTTTTGTGTTGAGTATTTTATCTTATTGTCATCTGTCCAAAGTCTGCTAGATTGGTATATGATAAAAATACTGCAGATTTATGTATGTAGGTATTTATGCATGTTTAATTAGATTTTAATTAGAAAATGCATTGAAATATATGGCATTTCAAACAATAGTTGTATTTCAATTTGTGTGTAGGTTCAAGGTGGCAAAATTAGATTCATTTACATTCAAATCTAAAGAAAATAATTTTTCCTTCATGATTTTGCAGAGTGAGCACTTTAAAGGACCACCACGGCAACAACACATTTGAAAACCCTGAAGATATATATTCTTTTATAAAGCGGGTTCTCCATTTCCATGTACAAAATTCAGGTAAACAAATATTTGATCTACCCAATCTTACAGATATATGGGTTTTTATTCTTCAGATATCTGAGGTCATTATCAAAGATGCTCTGCTTGAGGAGACTAAATGTTTATTATTAAATCAAATTGAATGCAAGGTTTCAGATGGGGGATGTATCTGCCAGCTGTTTTGAAATGTTGCTGGCTCCTATATTGTGGATCATGTAAATTTTAAAGAATCCTATAAATCTTCTGATTCAAGTGTAAAAGCTCAGTGCAAAAGTCAACTAAACCATCCACCCTCTTTGAAACTAAAAGTTCCAAGGTTAAAGGTTCTAACAGCTTTCACTACCGGAAATCTGCAGTTTGAAATTCCTTTCTTGAAATTTCAACCAAGCAGTCCTTAGTCTATGATTCAGCCAAAACAACATCCTGGGTGTGCCAGGTTTAGGAAATAGGGTTAGGGTTGTCTTCCTCTGTACCAGCTTTCCCCCTTCACTTCTATCCATTCCCCCACCTCAGTCAACACTGTCCCTGCCAAAATTTGCCTGCACCATCAGCAACAAAACTTCAAGCCTTGGATTTTTGCTCCTGTTCTCCCCCATCCCACAAATCACTTTGAACATTCTGTCTCCTAAATGGAATGAAATGCCCCCACTTCTTTCCTTATAAAGAGCGAAGTTTAGAAACACCAAGGTTCTAGTTTAGGTACACACCACAAAAGAGGGCCGGCCATCCCAGAGAATAAAAAAGACAAGATGGCAGTCATGATTCATAATTGAAGTCCCAGTTGTTTTTTTAGAGTGGCAGGCACCTCGTATATCTGTGTTCATTCTATGGACTTTTTAAAAATAATTCCATGGATGTCTCTGCAGAAAATCAACTATTCTTATACTTGATTCTTATATATATTATGCTTTAATAACAAGAACAAAATACAAAACAAAGGAAACAGAAAAACATATATCAGTAACAAAACAAAATGTACAAAAAAAATAACCCAAACATCAAATAAATCTAACATTAAATATACAAAAAAATCCACTCCAGCTAGATGAATTATTCTGTGCCAAAACGTTTGTGCCCCAAATATTTTGCATTCTTACTTCCTGAAGAAATTATTTATTTATTTCTGTTTCTTAACCATCCGTCTCCTTCAGATATGGGCTATGGATGCTATGTACTCAGTACAACATATTGTTGGAAGAAAAATCTGGTCCGGTTCCAAACCAGGAGAAAGATGCTTGAACTAAGGCAGACTCTGGGAAAGAAAGTCTCAGTTTATTTACTAGTCAGAACCTTCAGTGACAGCAGCATGTTTCTGAAGTGGCTGACACAATGGGATTGAGATGGATGGGCTTTTATACATTCTTTGGGGCTTTGTGAGGCTTGTTCCTGTGCAAGAATATGTCCTTCAATATTTTAATGGCTGTTGCCAGATTCCTATGTGGTCATGTAGGGGTTGTGGCTGGGGAAATGCAAATCCTAGGTGTCTGTCTGAGCTAATTGTCAGTTTTGGAAGCCATATTAGCACCAGAAGCTTCCACGCTGCCACATTCTTGAACCTGGCAAAATTTCAAAACTTGTCAGCTCTGGCTTCCCTAACTGTGTTGCTTATTTGGAGTCTCCCTGGGTATGAATAGATTGGTCCGGTCTTTCTACAAAATCTCCATTCCAAAAGACTAGCCTCTTCAAGCTTCTGCTGGAGGCTGTTCTCCTATGGCAGAAAGACTGGGACTGCTTTCTGCCTTGGTTAAGATTTTTTCCTCCTTTTCTCCTTTAGGGGAAATATTCTATCCTGCCTCTTTTTAATATTAAGAATAAAAAATATTTTAATCTGGGGAGCAGATAGACCTCCTATAATATAACATTAACATTAAAATAGTAACATTAATTTAAGGTTAAACATTTTAAACTACCGTGTTTCTCCAACAATACGGCCTCCACCAATAGGAAGACCCAGCATGTTTTCTAGGCATGAAATGAAATTAAGCCCCTCCCCCCAAATTTAGGCCTAGTTTAAAACATGCTGGGGGGGAGGCCGGGGTTAAAACATGCTGGGGGGGAGGGTGAGGGTTAAAACATGCTGGGGGGGGGCGGGGGAGGGAAACTTGCCTTTAACAGTGCCCTGCGGGCAGCCACGCCTCATCACCAGCTGCTCGGGTCACCAGGCGAGTGGCAGCGTGTGAATGTCGGGGAGCTGCCTCCATGGCTTCCATAGTTCCTGCCGGCACTAGAACAGCAGCAGCGCTGGCGGGAACATGGAAGCATTTCTCCTGCTGCTCGGGTGTGTGCAGAAGCCTCCTGTGCATCTTCCACATTCCTGCCGGCGCTGCTGCTGTTCTTGTGCCGGCAGGAACGTAGAAGACACACAGGAGGCTTCCGCACACACCCGAGCAGCAGCAGAAACGCTTCCATGTTCCCGCCGGCACTGCTGCTGTTCTCGTGCTGGCGGGAACGTAGAAGACACACAGGAGGCTTCCGCACACACCCGAGCAGCAGCAGAAATGCTTCCACGTTCCTGCTGGCGCTGCTACTGTTCTCGTGCCGACGGGAACGTGGAAGACACACAGGAGGCTTCCGCACACACCCGAGAAGCAGCAGAAACACTTCCACAGTTCCGCCGGCACTGCGGCTGTTCTCATGCCAGCGCCGGCAGGAACTGTGGAGGTAAGTGAAGGAAAAGCAAGAGCGGCAGAGGAAGCAGCAGTGGTAGGCGCCGAAGGTCTTGCAATTTAAAATGCCCTGCCAAAGCCGACATCCACACCGCTGCCGCCCACCCGCGGATGGGGGGGGAGAAATTAATTCACCCCTGAAAAGACGGCCTAGCCATTTTTTCGGGGCTCAAAAAAAAATAAGGCCCTGCCTTATTTTGTGAGAAACATAGTAGAATATATAATATTATAAATTTTCAGAAAGGTAAAAATTCCAAAGATGGGCATTTAATGATGGTTCATACAAATGTGGGTGGTTCTCATGGGGCCAGCCCACCTCATGATTCTGTGGTCCTCTATGCCCCCCCCAAGGCTGCACAGCCAAGTTTTAACCCATTCGAGGAAGGTCAGCAGAATGGAGGCCGACCTCATCTCTTGGCATGTGCCAAGATGGAGGCCAGATGCTGGCTCTCAAGCTCCGTCGACCGCTCCGCACCCTAGGCCAAGCCTTTTCCTCCCTCGGGGTCCTCTGGTTAAGGTGACTGGGGGCCCAGGGGGGGAGTTGGAGAGGTCAAGAGGGTTGGCTGGGTTGGCTGGGCATCTTTTATCTCGCCTCGCCCGGTCATGCCTCGTTTTTGCGAGCCTTGCGCCGTGGTTGGTCTTCTGCCTGGCTCGGTGCCAGCTTGGATTTCCAGAAGGCCCATGCTCGATTGGTCGATAACAGTGATAACAGCATGGACTCTGTCTTGCCCTGCCCCTCCTCGCCTCGGCTTTTGTGAGGGCAATGGCCTGGTTTGGCACCCCCAGCGTTGTTGGAGGTGGTGCTGGCGGTAGCACTGCCCGACCAGGCGGGGCCAGTATCTCCAGCCTTGGTGGCCCCAGTTGGGGGCCATGGTGATCTGATGGCGGTATGGAGGCCCAGTCTCAGTCCTGGCTGGACCCGCAGCCTAGGCATTATTGGCCTGGGCGGCAGTGGCGATGGTGGTGGTGGCCGAGGCCGATGATGGCGATGCTGCCCCAAGCTTCGGAACTGCTGGCTTCAGGGGTGGTCCCGTCGGCCTGGATGGTCCCGTCGGTGGTTCCAATGATGAAGGTGTCATCGTTGAGGATGACCTGGAGACCTCGGCGGTTTCGACGATATTCCGGGTGGCAGGGGCAGGGGCCTGGCCTGGCGGTGATGGTAGCTCCAATAGCAGGGTCTCTGACGGTGGTGGCGGTGGCGGCTTCGGCCTGGGCGGCCCCGCCAGGGTCAGTGGCGGTGACAGTGGCCCGGAGGCCTCGCCGACGGCGGCAACAGCGGCGGTGGCAGTGACCTGGTCTGGAATCGTCTGGTTCATCAGTGGGGGCACCTGGCTCGGCGGCAATGGCGGTCCCGACAGCGGGGGCCTGGGCTCCAGCGGTTTCGGTAGCAGCGTTGAAGACTGGTCCATCTCATTCTCGATCTCACCCTTGTCGACGGCAGCGATGGCGGCGACAAGGACAGAGGTCACGACCAGCTGACTGTGGTGCCTGGGCAGGTCAGTTCCAACTCCATGGATCCCCCCACCTCAGATCCCGAACCTGGATGTTGGAGACACGACCGGCCGGTTACCGTGTGACCGGGCCAATTACCTACTCGTCAGCGGACTTGTGGGCCCTCAGAAATGTCCCCCTTTCTTTGAGATGCCCCCCCGGCCTTTCTATGGCCTATCTCAAGGACGGATCCTGGGATTTCGAGAGTTGGCATAGCCAGGGCAAGCGCTGCAAGGGTTACACCCAGTTGTATTAGTTTATTTTTAAATTTTTAGCGGGGTTAGTCTAAGACGAGGGCCAGGCTGGGGGTTAAGCGCACCCGGGAGGTTTTGGGGTCGGGGGTGGTTAGATCGAGGATGGGGGCTTGTTTCCAGGAGGAGGAGAGGATAGTTATTGGCACGGTCAACGGGAGAGGCAGATATGGCGCTGACAGGGAGCCATATTATGTTTCGAGAGCCCGCCCCCGCTGTTTGTGTGCGGTGGCACGCTCCGACCCCCAGGTCATTTCCCGTTCCCTGGGTTGTCCAAATCATTGGGTCCCAGGCCTTCAGTTGATGTTGTGTAACACCAGGTCCGTAGTTAATAAAGCCCCCCTCATTTATGACTTGATTTTGGAGGGGGGAGCGGACCTGGCGGGTGTTACCGAAACCTGGTTGGGCCAGGAGGGGGGTGTTCCTCTGGTGGATATGTGCCCAACTGGGTTTCAGGTTTTTCATCGGCCGAGAGGCCCAGGGGAGGGGTGGTGGGGATTACGGTGATTATTAGGGAAGATCTATGTCCTAGGGAAACCATTGTTCCTCAGATGGCTGGATGTGAATCCCTTTATGTTAAGTGTGGTTCCGGGGTTCAGATGGGCCTATTGATCACATACCTGGCTCCCTGCTATGTGACATCGGCCCTGCCTGAACTCCTGGAGGTCATAGCCGGCTTGGCGGTTGAGACCCCCAGGCTTATGGTCATGGGGGATTTCAACCTGCCCTCAGCTGGCGGGACCTCGGGGATTGTTCAGGAGTTCATGGCTTCCATGACAGCCTTGGAGCTGACCCAACTAATTAGGGACCCCACTCATGTTGGGGGTCACATCTTGGATCTGGTTTTTGTCTCTGGACAATGGCAGGATGATCTAGGTATAGGGGAAATTGTTGTAGAGCCCTTGTCATGGTCTGATCATTCATTCCTTAGGCTGGACTTCCATGCCACACCCCTTTGTCGCAGGGAGGCGGGACCGACACAATGGTTCCGCCCCAGGCGCCTGATGGACCCTGGATAGGTTCCTGATGGAGCTTGGGCTGTTTCCCGGTGTTCACACACACGACTCGGTTGGGGACCTGGTGGCCACCTGGGATAGGGTGGTGGCTGAGGCCCTTGATCGGATCGTGTCCTTGCGGCCTCTGACCCAGTGCTGATCCCAATCGGCTCCATGGTTTTTGGAGGAGCTGAGGGAGATGAAGTGCTGGAAAAGACGCCTAGAGAGCGGTTGGAGGGCCACCCGCTCCGGATCTGACCAAACACTATTGTGGTCCCATATTAGGACCTATTTAGTGGCAATAAGGGTGGCAAAGCGTTCTCACTTTTCCGCCCTTATTGCATCTGCAGAAAATCGCCCAGCTGCCCTTTTCAGGGTGACCCGCTCCCTTCTAGATGTGGGAGCACAAGAGGATCCTTTACAGGGGCGGGCTGAGGACTTTTTGAATTTTCTGCAGGACAAAATCACTCAGATCCGGGATGGGTTGGACTCTGACTGAGCAACTCTGGATGGGGGGGCGGGGGTGGAGTTTGGTGAGGTCATCTGGGGGGAGTTTGATCCTGTGACCCTCGAGGACGTGGAGAGGATGCTGGGTGGGCTTAATGCCACCACATGTTTACTGGATCCATGCCCCTCCTGGCTGGTTTTGGCCACTCGGGAGGTGACATGAGGTTGGTTCCAGGGTATTATTAACACTTCCTTGAGTGAGGGGTTTTTGCCTGCTGCCTTGAAAGAGGCAGTAGTGAGGCCCCTCCTCAAGAAACCATCCCTGGACCCAACTTTATTATCTAATTACCGTCCGGTCTCCAACCTTCGCTTTGTGGCGAAGGCTGTTGAGACTGTGGTGGCACGACAGCTCCATCAGCACCTGGATGAAGTTGTCTATTTAAATCCACGCCAATCGGGTTTCAGGTCTGGGTACAGCACGGAGACAGCATTGGTCGCATTGGTGGATGATCTCTGGAGGACCCGTGACAGGGGCTGTTCCTCTGTCCTGGTCCTGTTAGATCTCTCGGCGTCTTTTGATACTGTCGACCACAGTATCTTATTGCGGCGGCTAGGGGGGTTGGGAGTGGGAGGCACTGTGTTGCGGTGGTTCTCCTCTTTCCTCTCCGACCATTTGCAATTTCTGTTGGCAGGGGGGCAGAAGTCGGCCCCGAGGCCCCTGACATGCGGGGTACCTCAGGGGCCTGTGCTCTCGCCCCTGCTGTTCAACATTTATGTGAAGCCGCTGGGTGAGATCATCCGTGGCTTTGGGGTAGTTTCATCAGTATGTTGATGACACTCAGCTGTACATTTCTACCCCAGGCCACCCCGACGAAGCCTGGAAGCTGTGCGGGGTTGGATGGGGTGAAACAGGCTTCAACTCAACCCGGCCAAAACCGAGTGGCTGTGCTTTCCGGTGCCTCGATACAGCCAGCTACTCCATCGCTGGCCATGGGGGAGGGGGAAATTCTTGCCCCCACAGAGAGGGCGCGCAATCTGGGTGTCCTCCTGGACATATGGCTGTCGTTAGAAGATCATATAGCGGCCGTCGCCAGATCAGGTCCATAGGATCTACCAGTTGCGGCCCTTTCTGGATTGGGATGCGCTTCGCACAGTCACATCCGCCTTCGTCATCTTCCGTCTAGACTATTGCAATGCTCTCTACATGGGGCTCCCCTTGAAGAGCATCTGGAGGCTTCAACTGTGCAGAATGTGGCCGCACGGGTGGTTTTGGGGGCTTCTCGGAGTTCCCATGTTACATCACTTTTGCGCGAGCTGCATTGGCTTCCAGTGGCTTTCCGGGTGTGATTCAAGGTGTTAGTGGTCATCTTTAAAGCGCTCCATGGCTTGGGACCTGGGTATTTACGGGATCGCCTTCTGCCACCATTGGCCTCCCATCGGCCAGTGCGCTCCCATAGGGCGGGCCTCCTCGGGGCGCCGTTGGCTGGACGATGCCGGCTGGCGGCCCCGAGGGTACGGGCCTTCTCTGTGGGAGCACCCTCCCTCTAGAACGAACTATCCCCAGATATGAGGACTATCCCTGACCTATTAACCTTCTGGCACGCACTGAAAACCCATCTATTCCATCAAGCTGGTCTGGCCTAGAGTTACTTTTAGGGCTTTTAATTGATTTTAAATGGTTTTTAGCTTTTTTACCTTTCAATCCCTTTTGATTGTTTTATTCTTCAGCCATTTATTTAATCTTTTTAATTCCATTTTAAATATTGTATTATATACTATGTTTTTATTCAGCTGTACACTGCCCGGAGTCCCGTTGGGAGAGGGAGGCGGTATATAAAATTGATAAATTGATAAATAAATAAATAAATAAATAAATAAATAAATCTCTAGGGGCAAGAAGTTTCCTTAATGCAGAGGCAACAGCAGAGAAGGCACTCTTCCAAGCCCCACTTAGTCGGAATTCTTCAACTGATGGGGTCTGTAGCATACCTTCCCTGCCTGGTTGAGTGAGATGGGTTGATATAAGGGGGCAAAGCCCCATTTCAAAGATCTTCCATTTTGAGAACTATCCGAATCTCTTTTTTGGGCTGCCATCAAAGCAGCAAAGGAGTACAAGGCAAGCTCAGTATCTGGAAAGAGAAGCTGGTTGGCTGCTTTCTCTGAATCTAGTGCTGTGTTAATGCTGGAATGGGCAATGGGGCAGTTAGAGGCTGTTCAACTAAACAAGTTAATTTGACCAACAGCATTCATAGGTTGCTTGATCAGAACTGTGAGCAGCCATTGTATCTTAATCAGTGGTTAGGTCTTCTAGTTTAGTAGCAACAAAAAGATGATAGCTCTGATGCCATCTTTGGTCAGTTTCAATTCTCAGAAATGGCCTTGCTGGCAGCAGAATACTGAGAGTTGAAATCTACTCAGCTGGAAAGTACCAACATTCATCTAACACAGGTTCCCCATCCTTGGTATAGGTTAATGCCAAGTAGACAAATTCTTTCTGTAGGGTTTTGTCGAACCTGTGTTCCAATCTACTAAGCAGACAGGCTCTGGCCATAAGCACTTTGAGAAGTTTTTGTCCCAGCTG
Source organism: Bungarus multicinctus (assembly GCA_023653725.1). Lineage (NCBI taxonomy): Eukaryota > Metazoa > Chordata > Lepidosauria > Squamata > Elapidae > Bungarus > Bungarus multicinctus. The sequence goes on from CM042842.1 coordinate 20,889,471, forward strand.
TAGCATTCCTTAATCCCACCTTTAGGATTTATTCTTAGATAAGAAATATTTTGCACTTCAACTTTCAACATGACTGACAAGTGTGGAAGCTGAAATCCAACACAGTCTGGCAAGTTGGATGTTAGTGATAACCTGGTATGATAAATAGTTGTCTTTGCAAGCATCTGGATTCCTGAACTGCTTTCTCTTTGTCATAGACTCTGCTTGTGTACAGGGAATCTCCACAGACGAACAGTGGCTGGAAAGATTTTTAGGACCTTTCACCATTTATGGCTCATACTCGGATTTCACTGCACTAAAAAGCAACTTCCATGGGGTGAGATTTTTGTGGTCTATGGGAGTCTAAATTTGTCAGTAAAAAAAACATCAAGAGGGGTTTTTATTTCTTTGTATTATTAAATGTATATGCTGCCCATCTTACTGTTACAGTGATTTTTGAGCCGATTTCATTCAAACAGCCTTCTGAATTATTATTCAACCATCTCTCCCAATTCTGCTGATACGTTTTAAGATTACAGGCAAGGAATCCTTATCTTAGGGTTCTCTTCACAGTTTAGGGCAGAAGTCTCCAACCTTAGTAACTTTAAGACTTTAAGATTTAGTAACTTTAAGAATTCTGGGAGTTGAAGTCCACAAGTCTTAAAATTGCCAAGGTTGGAGACCCCTGGTTTAGGGCCAATGAGGTCAAACAGGTGAAACAGCTACATAAGCTCCTTCCTCAAGTTTTAGCTTGCAAAATTTTATACCAGTCTGCAGGAAAGAGATGGAGATTTCTGTACCTCTTTCTACAGCCTAGGCACCATTCTTAGCCACCTGTGTCTGCAAGAGCAGTGAAAAATCTTGTGGTACTTTCAAGATTACAAATTTATTATCACCTAAAACAAGCACTTCAGCAAAACACTGGCCTTGAGTGAGCCTATGTGAAGTGAACTGGACTAGTGTTTACCCAGCAGAGGGCAGCACCTAGCCAATCTCAGCTTATCTTGACACACCTTTATACTTATACCTGGATGGAAGTTCATCAGGAAAGTCACTGAAGGACAGGAAGAGTCATTATCAAGACAGTGGTCAAATAAGCAGACTTGAACCCAGACCAAGAAACTATGTCAGACAAAATGTCAGAGAAGCCTCTCCCCAGACAACATAAAGAAAAGGGAGAGGAGGCAAGCAAATTCAGAGTGCAAAATTCTATTACTACAGCTTTACAATTAAAGTAGTCCTGCGCTGTATAGCATTGGTTTCTCAGTTTATCTACTTTGTAGGCTAACAAGATCCCAAGCTTGAGCGCCATCTCATTTTCAATTACACCTTGTTCTGTTTTTCTAAATATAGTCAGATTCCTTGGACTTGTTCTCTGCAAGAGCCTTGGCTGAGCTGTCAGTTCAAAGCCGTACAGTTTACAGCACTTCAGCCATGAAGAACATCTTCGAGACTATCAGGAAGAAAGCAGATGCAGAGCAGTTCCTTGGCACTTATTTGGATGAGTTCAACTCCTTTGTAATGAAGGTCAGCAAAAGTTCTAGACACAGACGTGTGGCTGGAGGGTGGGTGTTTCTGTTAAAATAGATAATACACTAGTCATGGCACTGCTGTGGAAGCAAGGATAGCGATGCTGTGACTGTCATCTTGCTTAGAGGTAGGACTTTAATTGCCTGATTTGTCCCTCTCTTGCTGATCCCACCATCAAGCCCTCTAAAAATATCCTCTACCACTCAACTTACTTTTGGTCTTCGGGCAGAGGGAGGTGGGCATAGTCTCTAACCATGTATTGGTATGCAGCCCTTCGCTGTTTTTCTTTTCTAAGAATCCTTGTAAAGCCGATGTGGAAGCCAAAAGCATTCTTAGGAATAAACCGGATGCTTTAAGCAAGCTAGCATCCCACTGATATTCTTTTATCACAATGGTCAAGAATTCAACTAGAGGGAAATGTTCGTAGAACTTAAAAAGGATCAAAAGTATGCTGGGGAAAAGTATCAAATTGCCTCTCCTTCCTTTTGGCTTATTTTCCCCTACTTTTTAGGCCTATTTGTTTTCTAGCTAATAATTCCTTGAAATATTCAAAGCTCACTAAATTTTTCATTGATTTATAATGTGGGAAATTAGATTAAATCCTTTACTGATCTCTCTCTTCCCACCCTAAAGATATTGCCTATCTTGAACAAATACACCATCAGCTTCTGCTATCTCCTGCTTCTTCCTCTAGAATCGTGATTTGCTGAGCAACATCAATATCAGGGATGCCCTGTTGATGCTGTCAGCAGAGATCAGCTTTCCCCAAATGTCAGCTCTTTCTTTGAAAGACATGGCTGGATGGCTAGAGAGACTCAACCTCTTGCTGCCGGGTATCAATGGAACCATGCTGGAATTGCTGCCAATGGATATGTCCTGTCCATATTTCCAAGCAGTGTAAGTACTCAGTGACCATGGCTTGAATCTCTTTCACCCCAGAGACTTCAAAGACTGTTTAATTTAGGAGAAGCAGATCTCTCGATTTATTTTTATTTTATTTATTTTATTTGTCAATTGCTTACTAGATAATAGGTATAAGTAAAACATAGTTATGAATACATATAAGAAAAATAAAATATAAAAGAAACAATAGGACAGGGATGGTAGGCACGTTGGTGCGTTTATGCACGCCCCCTACAGACCTCTTAGGAAAGGGGTGAGGTCAATAGTAGACAGTCTAAGGTTAAAGTTTTTGGGGTTTGGGTAAGAAATCACAGAGTCAGGTAGAGTATTCCAGACATTGATCACTCTGTTGCTGAAGTCATATTTCCTGCAATCAAGTTTGGTGCGATTAACCTTGAGTTTGTATCTATTGTTTGCTCTTGTGTTGTTATGATTGAAGCTGAAGTATTCATTGACAGGTAGGACATTGCAATGTATGATTTTATATACTAAGATCGGACCGAAGGCGGCGTAGTTCTAAGTTTTCAAGGTCTAGAATTTCAAGTCTGGTGGCATAAGGTATTCTGCAACGAGTAGAGGAGTGAAGAACTCTTCTTGTAAAATATTTCTGGACTTTCTCAACTGTGTTAATATCAGATACGTAATGTGGGTTCCAAACTGATGAGCTGTATTCGAGTATTGGTCTAGCAAATTTTTTGTATGCTCTAGTTATTAGTGTAATATTACCAGAGAAAAAGCTACGTAAGATTAGGTTAACAACTCTTACCGCCTTTTTGGCTATGTAGTTACAGTGGGTTCTAGCACTTAGGTCATTTGAGATGAGTACTCCAAGATCCTTTACAGAGTTTGGGTGATCAACAAGGTCTTGACTATTCAGCCTGTATTTTATTTTCTGATTTTTTTTGCCAATATGTAGGACAGAGCATTTATTTATTGAGATCTGAAGTTGCCATTTGTTTGACCATTCTGATACATAGTCAAGGTCTTTTTGAAGGGTAGTGGTATTTTCTGTGGAGTTGAATAGCTTTACATCATCAGCGAAGAGAACGCAGTTGCTCTTGATATGATCACAGAGGTAATTTATGTAGAGTATGAAAAGAGTTGGTCCTAGAACACTGCCTTGGGGGACACCACTGTTGACAGGTATAGAATTTGATAGGACTCTCCCAATTTTGACCATTTGTTGTCTGTTTGACAGGAATGCTTCTATCCAGTTATGCAGGTGTCCAGAGATACCATAAGATTTTAGTTTTAGGAGTAGTTTGTCATGTACCACTGAATCGAAGGCTTTGCAGAAGTCTATGTAGATTGCGTCTATTGCTTTGCCCTGATCGAGTTGTGTAGTACATATGTTTTTGCAATGTAAGAATTGCAGATTACATGATAGTTTTTTCCTAAAACCAAATTGTTTATTAGAGAGTAGGTTGTTTGTTTCTCAGTGGAGGATGATGGATTGGTTAATAATTGATTCCATGACTTTACAGGTGACGCAGCATAAAGAGATTGGTCTGTAATTTTCAACTAGGGTGGGATCTTCATCATCAATCTTTTTTGCTCATGTCATCTTCAGTGTTTTCACCTTGTTCACTTCAAGAGGATGCCTTCCCCCACATGTAATGTTTAATAAAAGTGCAATTAATATTTTTGGAAACAATATCACAAAATTCTGAAAAGAGTGATTACAAAAGTAATAATAATTTAATTTTCACATTCATCCAGATGGATCTGCTGTGCTTTTCTTGACCAGTTCAGCCCTTGCTTTGCAAGCAGAAACTTCTGAGCACAGTCACTCCCAAACAAGATGGGAAATAAAGGCCCCAGCTTTCTTCTTTTGAACCTGGATGACTGTGGCTTTTGTGGGGAAAACCCCCCAGTTGATTAGGCACATCCACCAAAGTTTATTACTCGGGCTGGCTGGGAAGGCTGGTCAAAAAGTCAGAATGACACCTTTTATATTCATCACAGAGCATTTCAAATTAAGGAATGGAGCTTCAGTTTTGCAGATGGGGGCTTTCATTGCAAGCCACTTCTGAAGTCACTTCACTGTGTTTCTCAGAATGAAAGACAGAAACCACAGAAAATTGTTGCCAGTTTTAAAAATGATAGTAAGGAAAAGAGTATTAAATATGAAAAAAAAGAATCACATTTAATTAATTATTGTTGAGAAGCACCACATTTGACTTCTGAGTGGCATGCTGAAGGCCATGCTCCAAAACATAGTAAGGGATGCATGGCAAAGGCTGTTTTAATTTATTTTATTTCCATTGAAGGAAATGAAAGTAGCCTTTGCCCTGCATCCCATATTATGTTTTGAGCATGGCCTTCAGCATGCCACTCAGAAGTCAAGTGTCGTGCTTCTCCTCAAAAAATTTTGCTCTTCTAATAGTATATTTAAATTATGATGCAATATTCATTGCATCATACAGTGTACAGTGTAATATTATGCATAGTTAGAAGCCGAAAAAAGAGACACTCACTTGCACCCAAAGGATGCAGAAATAATGGGGAACATATCCACCAAGGATAGAAAATGTGAAGCATGGATTCAAATACTATTATAACCACAAATACCAACAGATTCATACCTGCTTCTACAGTTTCACAGTTAAAAATTATTCCATAATCTGAAAAGGCATGTGAAATTTATATTTGTGAAATAGTTAGAATACTTGCTATGAATAAAATATCAAATACCAAATACCAAAATCAGACAGGTTTGTGAGTATGAAGAAACAAATGCTTCATGCACAAATTTGCTTAATGGACTGGAAGTCTGGCCATTCTCCATTTTAAAGCCAAATCATGGTTGTATTTTTTCCCTAGTGTGAAAGCTCTAGACAGCGTTTATTCAGCATTGTCAAGCAGGAAGAGGCAAGATGTCTATGGATTTCAGAAGACTTACTTGACTGCTCAGTTTGCTATCTCTGGTAAGTAGTGGAAGCAACACCTAGTTATAAATAATAAATAGCTGTATCACTCCATAATTTCATTAAGATGTAAGGCAGGTCCATCTGTTGGGGTAGACATAGATTCCAAGAAAAAGCCATTCTCTTCTGTGGAAAAAAGTATTGGACCTTGATCTCAGAGAAAATGGTTCAAATCCTAGCCACTTTTACAAGAAAAACTTTCAAGAGAATAACATTTGTGACTTCAGAAATAAACTGATTCTTATTGCAACCTGCAAATGAGCCACAAATTGTCATTTTTCCTAAGAAAATAAAAAAGTAAGACACAAATAATAGTCTGCTATAAAATATCAAAACATTGAGCATTAAAACAGAAATAAATGCCAACTTAACTCGTAGGCGGGCTTCTGAGAAACAAACATCAAGAAAGTGTTTGCACTTATATCTCCTTCACACACATATACACAACACTACAAAATACTAGGTATAAAATATATTATAAAAATATATGATACAAAGAATGCAAGAAACACTCCTTGGTATGGTCAGTTGTTGAAGCAAACTAAGTTTAAATTTTGTCCCTGTTTAGATTTTCAGAAGTGAAAAGATAGGATAAAAACATAATTGAATAATCACATGCTTTGCTTCTCCTTCATATCTGCTTCTCCACCTCCATATTCTTCCTCCTTTTTGTCCCCCTCTGTTTGGCCACTTTGAACAGCCATTCTCAGTCATGAATTACTGACCTTCAACCATTTATCTAGAAACTTCATTTAATTAAATGTGAGAAGGGGAATTAAATATTTCCAGTTTCTGTGAATGGAACTCCATCATTTAGATTTTTTTATCAGATTTATTTGGCCAACTTAACTCGTAGGCGGGCTTCTGAGAAGAGAGTTTCATCTATTCAGTGAAACTCTGGACAGCAAACAAAATAATAGCAATATCAACAGCATATAGATTTATATACTGCTTCACAGTGCTTAATAGCCCTCTCTAAACGATTTACAGAATAGCATATTGTCCCCATCAATCTGGATCCTCGGTTTACCAATCTTGGAAGGATGGAAAGCTGAGTCAACCCTGAGAATCGAACTGCTTCCAGTTGGCAGAATCAGCCTGTAAAACTCCATTCTAATCACTGTGCCACCACAACTCAAAATAAAACATCATCCAATGATAAAATATTGGGGTAAGAAGTCCCGCAACCATATAGGACCTTAAAGGTGGCAACTAAACCTTGAATTGCACTTGGACACATACTACAATCCAATGCAGCTCACGTAGCCATGCTTTTAAGTGAGTGTATAAGACCTTAGTGCTCCCAATGTTGCACATGTTGCTATACTCTGAACCAACTGAAGCTTTCAAATATTCGTCAAAGGCACATTGTAATTGTCTAATTGAGAGGTGAACTAAGGCATTCTTTCTCAGGCTAGGTGTCCTTTGGCAGCTGGAGCCACCAAGTTTCATACCTCTGATCTTCGTCAGTGCCCACTCCCTCCCCCCTTACATTCTCCTGCACAACTTTCCCAAAATGGTTTTCCATCCTCCCTCCATTAATGGCAGGATGCCAGCAAGCTTAGTGAAGCATGGTGAAGATGGCTGTAGGAACCTGCCTCAGCTGATCGCTCAGGGAAGCAAAACTCTTGACTCCATTGAGTTGAATCAAAATAACTTTTACTGAGACAAAATAGTTGCAGCGAAGTCAGGCAGAATCTGAAGGTCCTGCGCAAAGCACAAAGCAATTCTTCTGTTTCCCCAAACCAAACCCTCCTGACCAATCCATAGGCAGTCGATGTGATCCTGCCAGGAGGTTTTGGGAACACTGAGGTACTAGGCAGATAACAGGTCACTCTGAGGGCACGATGGTCTTTGAACCAGACTGGTACCTGCTGAGAGGGAGTCTACTTCATCTCCAAAGACATCTCCCTCCCTAATTCCCAAGTGGCTACAGTAAAAATGGCAGGACACAATGGTGAACCTGACATGCTGCCCCCTGAACAATGATGTTAGTCCTGAAGAACAAAACAAAATAAATAGGGAGAGAAAAAGGCAAAAGCAACAAAATATCATTTATGTTTGTTGGAATATTATTAAGAGCTTAGAAGTCCTAAACATGGTGATGATCAACCTATCCATTTTGATTATTTTGGAACTCCTTCCAAGCTACTAAATATTGAAGGTTCCCCCAATGTACATGGAAATCTAAAATCCCTCAAAATGCTGTTTCCCCCCTCTATCATTATTGGCTCAGGTTGCGGTGGAAGCTTAGATCTGAGGGGGGAGGTGACTTACCTGAAGCTTACCTTAATAAGCTGCAATGGAATATGGGGGTGGACCTGCCAAAGTGATTTGGGTAGATTTAACTCTACTGTTACAGGATTAATAATGTGTTTAATGGGAAAAGATCTCACAAACATGGGTCCTAATTTCTTTGATGGTTGCAGTGACTGCAAATAGCAGGTAGAGAGATAAATTTGATCACTGATGTTAAATGATTTGGATTCCATTTGTTTCTTGTCAGCTTGTTGTTTGTAAGCCTCACGTACATTGCTAGGAATTTCCTCACAATGGGCCATGTATTTCGCAGTTGAGAGACCATTTCTTTAATGAGGCCACTGGAGGGTCATTGAAGAATAGTTTAGGCATTGGGTTAAACTCTTGTTCTGTAGCTACTATAAAAGGAGTGAACCACGTGCTACTATGCACTGCTTTATTATATGTCACTTCTGCAAAAGGCAACTAGTCAGTCCAATTACCTTGTTGATAATTAATATATGGTAGCATCTGAGGTATTGTTACAAGACTGAATTCGTACCTTCATACCTCCCATTCATTTGGGGGTGGGGACTGGAGCTAAGCCCTGGTCCATCCAAGCAGAAAATCTTGCCACTACTTATAGGTGAATTGTACCCCCCTGTCCAAACTGATGCGTTGGGGTACACCATGCAATCGATAGACATGATGTAGAAATAATTTGGCCAGTCCCCGTGCTGATGGAATCTTCTGACGTGGGACAAGATGCATCTGCTTGGAAAATAAATCAGTCATCACCCATATAAGCATTTCCAGAAGTGGGAGCTCCACTATAAAATACATAGAGATCTCTCTCCATGATGCTGACGGCTCTGCCACAGTTTGGAGGAGTCCTGGTATTTATCTTTAAAAAAAAAATTAATTGAATTATTAAAACATTGGACATGGTGTGACATTCCTTTTTGTCATACATAATATAATATGTAATACATATTTTTATATACATTTATACAGTTAATTTATATCCATTATGTTATCCTTCATATTAAATTGTGTTTAATTACATAGTCTCGATTACCTGTTCTACAAATCCTGCTCATTTTTTATTCTGGATCCTTCCTTCCACCATTGGTAAAATTTATTCCATATCTTGCAAAATTCTGTTTCATCCGTATGTTTTAGTTCCAGAGTCAATCTATCCATTTCAGCACATACCAATATCATCTTACCTTCATCGGGAATCCCTCTATTCTTCCATTTTTGAGCAAAAGTCATTCTTGCTGCCATGATAATATGTAAAATAGGTCTCCTTTTTACTGTATCTGTCTGTCATAATTCCAAATGAAAATAATTCCGGTTTTATAATCTATTTTCAGTCCTGTCATCTCCTCTAACCCCGTCTGAATCCCATGTGAAAACTCCTGAGTTTTTTTACAAGACCACTATGTATGATAATATAATCCAGGTTCTTGGGTACATTTCCAACAATTTGGTGATAAGATTTTTAAACAGTTTAGCCAGCCTTGCTGGAGGCAGATGCCACCTATAAAACTTATCGTAGAAGTTTTCCTTATACGATGTGGCTAATATTATCTTTTTATTTCATTCCCATATTGCTTGCCACTTATCCAGATCTATATTATTATTATTATTTATTTATTTAACTTTTATACCGCCCCTCTCCCAAATAGGGACTTGGGGCAGTGAACAGCCATAGTAAAACAATACAGTCCATAAAATTTAAAATAGAATTAAAAATTATTAAATTAGTGGCTGAATTTAAGAATAAACCAATAAAAACCCGATAAAAGTTTAAAATTTAAAAATTAAAACCCTTCTAATGGCACTAGGCCAGACCGGCCTGCTGAAAAAGGTGGGTCTTCAGCGCGCGCCGGAAGATCCGTAGGTCAGTGATGGCTCGCATCTCCATAGGTAGCTCATTCCAGAGGGAGGGTGCCCCCGCAGAGAAGGTCCACACCCTCGGAGCCGCCAGCCAGCATCGCCCAGCTGGCGGTACCCCAAGGAGGCCCACCTTGTGGGAGGGCACTGGCCAGCGGGAGGCCGATGGTGGCAGCAGGCGGTCCCATAAGTACTCGGGTCCCAAGCCATAGAGCGCTGATCACCAACACCTTGAATCGCACCCGGAAGGCCACCGGCAGCCAATGCAGCTCGCACAGGAGCGGTATAACATGGAAGCTACGAGAAGCCTCCAAGATCACCCGCGCGGCTGCACTCTGCACCAGCTGAAGCCTCCGGATGCTCTTCAAGGGGAGCCCCATGTAGAGAGCATTGCAATAGTCTAGGTGGGAGATGACGAGGGCGGAAGTGACTGTGTGAAGCACTTCCCGATCCAGAAAGGGCCGCAATTGGTAGATCATGTGGACCTGATAAAAAGCCCCCCTGGCGACGGCCGCTACATGTTCTTCTAATGACAGCCATACATCCAGGAGGACACCCAGATTGCGCGCCCTCTCCGTGGGGGTCAAAATTCCTCCCCCCATGGCCAGCGATGGAATAAGCTGGTTTTATCTGGGCACAGGGAACCACAGCCACTCAGTTTTGGTCGGGTTGAGACGAAGCCTGTTAAGACCCATCCAACTCCGCACAGCCTCCAGGCACCGGGTCATCACTTCAACGGCTTTGTTGGGGTGGCCTGGGGTAGAAATGTATAGCTGAGTGTCATCAGCATACTGATGAAACTCTACCCCAAAACCACGGATGATCTCACCTAACGGCTTCACATAAATGTTGAACAGAAGGGGCGAGAGCACAGACCCCTGAGGTACCACACAGAACAGGGGCCTCGGGGTCGATCTCTGCCCCCCTGCCAACACAAATTGCGAGTGGTCGGAGAGGAAGGAGGAGAACCACCATAACACGGTGCCTCACACTCCCAACCCCCCAACTGCTGCAATAAGATATTGTGGTCGACAGTATCAAAAGCCGCTGAGAGATCTAACAGGACCAAGACAGAGGAACAACCCCTGTCCTGGGCCCTCCAGAGATCATCCACCAACGCGACCAACGCCGTCTCTGTGCTGTGCCCAGGCCTGAAACCCGATTGGAGAGGATCCAGATATACCGTTTCCTCCAGGTGCTGAGGGAGCTGTTGCGCCATCACACACTCTCAACAACCTTCGCCACAAAGTGAAGGTTGGAGACCAGACGATAATTCGATAATCATAATAATCACAATTATGTCCAACATTTTTAGCCCGTACCACCATTGTTTCCCCTACCTGTTCCTTCTCCATCTTATAGTCCAATAAGAATTTATAAATTTTCCTTATCAATTTATTGTCTGTCCCCAATAAAATTGCATCTAATGTCGTGGCTTGTCTATTAATCCCCCACTCTTTCATGTCTTTCTCATATCATGATTGCATTTGTAAGTAAGCCCACCATTCCAATTCTACCCCTTGTTCTTTTAGCTCTTGTCTGGATTTCAATTCCCCTTTTTCATTTATAATATTCTTATATGTAATAATTTTATCCTAATTAAAAAGATTTGGATGTACTAACGCCTCTACAGTGGATAACCAAGCTGGAGTTTCCATGTAATTTTTCTGTTTGGCTTTATTCCATACCATCAACAATGTCTAATCTGATGTCTTTGAAAATATGGTGCACTCCATGCCTGTCATACCACAAAAATGCGTGTCAACCTAACTGTGGGTCATGGCCTGCTAGTGAGAATAATCTCATTGTTTAGAGTTCTTTCACCCACGTGAGCATTGCTGTTTAGTAGTATATTTCCCAATCTGGTAAACCAAAACTTCCTCTTTCTTTAGCTTCTTTAGTTTTAGTTTAATCCTGGACTTTTTTTCCTTGCCATATGAAATTTAGTGTCATTTTGTTCAGATTTCCAAAAAAGTTTTTATTTAATTTTATGGCTATGTTTTGGAACAGAAAAAGTAGTTTTGGTAGGACGTTCATCTTAATTACAGCTGTTCTACCCATTAGGGAAAGCCTCAGATTCTTCCATCTTTTCAGATCTTTTATTTGTTTCACTAATTTACCATAGTTATCCTCTTTAATTGTTATACATCTTGCCGAAAGATTGATCCCTAGGTATTCTATTTTTTTAACTATTTGAATATCTATTCCCTTGGCTAAGTTCTCTTTCTGTTTGTTCATCATATTCTTAACAATCTTTCTGGTTTTATCTTTGTTTATTTTTAATCCAGTGACTTCCCCATAATCTTCTAATATTTCTATAAGTTTCAGCCCTGATTGTTGTGGTTCCTTCAGAATAAAAACTAAGTTGTCTGCAAACACTTGTAATTTAAATGTTTCTTTCTTGATTTCCAGGCCCTTTGTTTTATTTATTTATTTATTTTATTAAATTTTTATACCGCCCCCTCTCCCGCAATGAGACTCGGGGCAGTGTACAGCAAAGATAAAACCACACAATAAATAGAATTTAAAATAGATTTAAAAGAATTAAATTAGTGGCTGAAAGAACACAATAAAACAAGGTATAAAAGTTAACATTACCAAAAATTTAAAACCCTAGTAATTGATACTAGGCCAGACCGTCCTGTTGGAAGAGGTGGGTCTTTAGTGCGCGCCGGAAGGTTTGCAGGTCAGTAATGGCTCGCATTTCTGGGGGTAATTCATTCCAGAGGGAGGGTGCCCCCGCAGAAAAGGCCCGCACCCTTGGAGCCGCCAGCCGGCATCGTCCAGCTGATGGCACCCCAAGGAGGCCCACCTTGTGGGAGGGCACTGGCCAGTGGGAGGCCGATGGTGGCAGCAGGCGGTCCCATAAGTACCCAGGTCCCAAGCCATAGAGCGCTTTAAAGGTGATCACCAACACCTTGAATCGCACCCGGAAGGCCACTGGCAGCCAATGCAGCTCGCACAGGAGCGGTGTAACACGGGAGCTCCAAGGAGCTCCCAAAATCACCCGCGCGGCCGCACTCTGCACCAGCTGAAGCTTCCAGATGCTCTTCAAGGGGAACCCCATTTAGAGAGCATTGCAATAGTCTAGGTGGGAGATGACGAGGGCAGAAGTGACTGTTCGAAGAGCGCCCTGATCCAGAAAAGGCCACAACTGGTAGATCCGACGGACCTGACAAAAGGCCCCCCTGGCGACGGCCACAATGTGATCTTCTAACGACAGTCGTACATCCAGGAGGACACCCAAATTGCGTGCCCTCTCCATGGGGGTCAAGATCTCTCCCCCCACAGCCAGTATTGGAATGAGCTGGCTGTATCTGGGCGCAGGAAACCACAGCCACTCAGTTTTGGTCAGGTTGAAATGAAGCCTGTTAAGACCCATCCAACTCTGCACGGCTTCCAGGCACCGGGTCATCACTTCAACGGCTTCATTGGGGTGGCCTGGTGATAGAGATGTATAGCTGAATGTCATCAGCATACTGATGGAATTCTACCCCAAACACAGCCCCGGTAGTACAAAGAAAGAGAATAGGAGCTTACTCACAGGGCAAGGACCAGGATTCCAAGTCCAATCCACCAGGCAGAGTCCAGGCACAAGACAAGGGCATTCCTCAGGAGAAGAAACAGGTCCCAGAAAAGAAGCAGTTCCAAAGTCCCAGGGAAGCAGATGCCAAACACCAGCCACCAGAGAAGGGCTAGGCCAAAACCAAAATGCAAAAAACAATCTTCCAAGAGAGGCGAGGCAAACAGCAAACAGGCATGAGTTGAAGCCAGGAGAATGTAAGCCAAAACAAAGATTAACTCCCCATGGCTTCTCCTGAAGTTACTCCCCTCCAGGTGTTCTTTGTGAGGAGAGGTGGGGTGACCTTCTCCTGAGTAACCCTGCAACCATCCTCTTGGCTTGACTACGCTCCACTCTCCTTGCCCTTGGATCAGTGGAATAGATAGATTGGCTACCTATCAGCACCACTGCCAGTCAGCAGCCAATCCTCCTCTGTGTCTGTGCAGGTAGGCAGCCCTCTTGGTCGATCACCTCCCCCAATGTCTGAGTGTCACTGGACAGCATTGTCCTCAGCCCCTGGCATGTCTTCCCTGTTGGACTGTCCCAATTCTGACTCCTCCTCCTTGTCCTCTGAACCGGGCTCTGAGAGGGCAATGACACTTGGGCAATTTGGCTCAGGCAGGATTTCTATGGCAAAGTCCGTTGCCTGCTGAGGGGGAAGTTCGTCCAATTTCTTTTCACTGAACACCTCTCTTCACTCTCAATATTCTTTAGCCATAATGGCAAGGTCCTTTCCCTGTCCCTGCACTGCTGCCCCTGATTCCTGCCATGGGGAGACTGCCTTCTGGGTTCCCACTTGCTCTCGGAAAGGGCGGTTTATTTGGATTTTTAGCAGTCCCCTTCTCCAGTTTATATAGGTATTCCACTTCTTCATTCCACTTCTCCCATTCCAGGTGCCACTATGAAGCTTAGAGGCTGCACGTAAGTGTCCATCCGCATATCTATAGGCTTGGTGACAAATGTTGCTGGGAGGCCCACTGCTACCGATCCATCTAGCTGGCAAAACATGAGTGGGACTCTTGACTATCTTAAGCGGACCCCCCATTTCTCTACCTGGGCTGGGTTAACCAGGCATCTGGTGCAGCCCAAATCTAGAAGGGCCCATAGAATGGCTTTCAACCCCTAAGTCTGGAAACTTAGCTCTATGGAGATCGTTAGGGTGTGATTGGGCCAGGCGATCATCACCAGAGTCAGTTTCAACCCCTGGCCTTTGATTGGCAGAATTGGAATTCCTTTGTCCCATTTTGGTGTTGAGGTGAACTTGACAACCTCTACTCCCTTTAACACCATCTCCCTAGCCTGTTGTGGCACCTTGGTGGCCTTCCCTGCAGGACCCAGAGTGGTTTTCTTGGCAGGATGGTTGGTTGAATGCACTCTGCTGCCTGGCTGCATTTGAAGTGAACAGTGAAGCATGGCTGCAGGTTTTGCGATTTCATTGCCTCTGTCTTCTCTGTGGGTGATTTTTTTTCCATGATGTGTCGGGTGATCTGCACAGATTGATCTCTACCTATTCAGCCAAGACACTACCAGTTGTAGAGAGTTTCATGAGCTCCCCTCAAGATGCAGGCATTGTATAAATCATCTTTCAATCCATCCTTGAAACAGCTGATGAGGATGTCCTCCAGACATCATTGAGTCAACATGCCAGGTCATGGAAGTCTTGTACGTACTCACACTTTGCAGCCTTGGCACACAATTTTGATACAGTCCCTGCAATAGTTTTGATGCAGTTTATGATCAGCTAGGGGGGTCTTCAAATCAGCAGCTAAGTGCTGTCCTAAAACGAATGAAGTTCCTCAGCTCCGGGGCATCTGTGTTGTGAAGCCAGCAGGCCACACCCCCTCCAGTGCCAGGGTGCACTTTGGTGGGGATTTCCAGCCCATACTCCTGCATGCAGGTCAGGACATGGGCCAGAAAGAATTCCAGATGTTGGGGTCCCTATCAAACTTCCTGCTGAGGGGTGGGGTCTTCTGAGTCTTTGCTTTCACCAAGCCAGTTCCTGCCAAGGCAGCAGCCCTGGCAGCCTCTCTCAGCACCACCTCTGCAGCATGTTGATAGCAACTAGAGTCACTGAAGCCCCCACCATGGTGTCTAACACCAACTTTCTTCCCCCATCTTCTTCCTCCTGGGCCTTGCTGGTGGCAACCATGGTGTGGGGTTCACCTTCCTTACGAGTTTGGAAGGCATTCATCATGAACCATGTAGCCTGCTTCATCAGTAAGTCGGCACGATGAGATTCTCCACCCTCCTCTTCAAGCTCTTCCAACTCTGGCTGCTGCTCCCGTCATCAGCCACCATGGTTGCCTCGGGTAACTCACCCCTTTGGTTCTTCCTTCCCAGTCTTCCTACTTTGTGACTCCTATGGACCACCTAGGTCTTGATGAGTCACCTAGGTCTTGATGAGACTCCTGAATCCCAACCTCCTCTGTCCCCTCAGAGAGGTCCACCAAGGAGGGAGGCTTGGACAACATTTTCCCCCAGCACTCTGCTTCCTTGTGGTTGCTGCCTTGGGCTGACATCATGTGCACAGTCCCCACGGTAGGGCTGTGTGCCTCTCCAGGTTCCACCTAATGTAAAGACCTGCCCCAGCTAATCCCTCAAGAAAGCAAAACTCTTGATTCCATTGAGTTGAATCAAAAGAACTTTTACTGAAAGTGGTTGCAGTGAAGTCGGATCGCACAAAGCAATTCTTTCATTTTCCCAACCCCAACCCCCCAACCAGTCCACCAGCAGCCAGTGTGATTTGCAAGGTTGTTTTGAGAACGCTGAGGTGCTAGGCAGACAACGGTTCACTCTTAGGGCAAGACAGCTTTGGAACCAGGCTGGAACTGGCTGGGAGGGAGTCTACTCCATCTCCAAAGACAACCCCCCCTCCCAATTCCCAAGTGGTTACAGCAAAAGTGAAAGCAGTGAGCCTTCCTCCCTCTCCCTCCAACAGAATGGTATGACACACCTGACAATGGCAGAGCTGACAGTAACCCCATTCAGAATTAATAAAGAAAACATCACTGGGGTAAAAGCCACTGTATTGGACCTGACTGAGGCTGGTTCTTCCCAATCCAACTAGAATAGCCCCCCAAAGCTGGGAAAGCATCATTTAGGTGGTCCAGGTAAAGATGTATATGTCAGTATCACCAGATAGCATGCATATCCCTTTCTATAACCTTATACTGTATACAGCAAATTTTAAATAACCTCTTATAATTGTTGAATAATAAAGGAAAGAGTAAATGAGAATAGGGAAAGAATCCAGCTGTCGAGTTTCCAAGTAATGAAATTCATGTTAAAAGAAAAATAACGAAGTCCATCTTCAAAAAGATTTCTTTTATTTGGGAAAGCATCAAATTGGCAAAGTCCATGGTAATTCCAGATCTGACCTAACCCAGAATTACCTCACAATATTAGAAGTTAGAACCAACCCCCAAAAATCACATTCTCCAATAGAAGTAATTCAAGGTTGCTTGATGTCATAAATCTCCACCTCCAGGGGTTCAAGGCCAGACAGCTTGCTTCCCATGGGAAAGATCACCTAGTCATAACACTCTCTTTATCTCCACTCCTCCCCGCTTAGGAATGTGTCAAGTCCACAACCCTTCCCCCCATGACTGCCACAGAGAAAATAAGAAAAAGAATATATACTAAGACAAACTAAAATGGCTACACTTCTGACAATTTCGGGCTTGACACTAGCCTTATGGAATCCCACAAAGTAGACACCTGAAACCTCTCCCTGCCCCCTAATCTCCACCTCCAGGAAGTGGCCTCAGAGAAAGAGTGAAAAATAATTAGAAGACGCTGCCTCCCGCTCTCGAGATCCAGAAGAATACCATGGTTGATGGTATTCAAAAGCCTCTGAGAGGTCAAGGAGGGCCAGGACGGAGATGCTACCCACCTTGAGCCTGCCAGAAGTCATTTACAAGTGTGATCGATGCTGTTTGCCATTGAACATTAAGCCTACATCCTGGTCTGAACAAATTACTCTTGGAAGTGTTGGGATCTCTTATATATCCATAAAAGTAATCACAGAAGTAATCATTCTGGAGTGAGATGGGCGATCTCTAAATTTTTTATATAGAGAAAGAACATATTAACAGAGCAGTTCAACAGATGCTGTTGCAGCTAAAATCTGAAATGGTATTTGAAGTCTATTAGGCTTAGAATTTTGGATCTTACAAATGTTAGATGGATATGAGACAGAGGGAAAAGTTGATAGGCTTTTGATAGGCTTAGTAGGAGCAACTACAGTAGGAGCAACTAATAAGAAGCTATTTCATTTTCATGTCCGTGTATTGCTGTTTTGTTTTTAGTTTTTGGACTTTGTATATTTTAAATTGTAAGCTTTTTTATTTATATAATATATGCCATTCAGAATCATTTTGCTTGCAACAACATAGAAATATGTTTTGTAAATAAATACATAAATACTAGGATATGTGGTTATGATGGCCTTGCCTATTTTTATGTGTCTAAAGTCATATCTCTATTGCAATAATTCAGGTATCTTACAAGTAGTGCTTGTTTAGTTTCTGGTATGTATGGGTCCTTGTTTAGTAACCATTTGCAGTTATGACAGTGAGAAAAAAATGACTTTATTACCAAGCCACATTTCAACAAAATTTGCTGGTCTGTAAAGCAAAGGAAAGCTGAAGGAAAATCATAAATTCAGTCATTGTTTCACTTAGTGATCACCAAGTTGCCAATCTTTATACTAGATAACATCAAAGTCATCTAAGAAAATGTCATTTATTTGCTGTGGCTTAAGATATAGTGAATGAACTTTATTAGAGCTTTCCTTATATGAAACCTGATCACTGTCTCTACAGGATCGGCGTGTGATGGAGAGACGATTGGAATCCAAGATCTGCTATTGAAGAATTTTGGAAAGTTTTGTTCGATGGCTAAACTAAGTGAACTTCAAGTTTTTTACCCAGAACTCAATGGAGTAAGTTTTTCAAATCAGTGTCCCTGAATAAGAACTCCTTCTCTGCTCCCTGATAATATTTGCTCAATTTTTAATTGTTGAAAATTCAGACAACTTCCTTCCCTAATTGTTGCAGTAATAACCCAATTGTTGCATTAGGCATAAATGCTAGTTTATACTCATTCTGGGATATATAATTTTCTCCTCCCAGTATATACCAGATTTCCAACATCTGTCACCTATTAATGCCAATCAGGAACTCCCATCATCTCCAGTTAATGTTGGTCTTAGTTGATTTATTTTCAGTAAAATCCTTTTCAGATCTGAACTGTTATTGTCAAACCTGCTTTTGGGTGTATTTTTTTAAAAATATAATCTCTTACAACCTCTCTGAAACAACAAGAAAGCCAGTTTAGTGTAGTAGACAGGCTAGAAACTGGGAAACTAAATTCTAGTCCCACCTTAGGCATGAAAGCTGACTGGGTGAGTTTGGGCCAGTCCTTGTCTCTCAGCCCAACCTACATCATGGGTTGTTATGGGGAAAACAGGAGGAGGAAAGAATATTAAGTATGTTTGCCAGTTTGACTGATTTATAAAAATAGTAAAGATGGAATAAAAATCTCTCTCTCTCTCTCTCTCACACACACACACACACAAATATACTGGAAAACTATCACTGTTTTCCAATCATGTAACAGTTTTATCAGGCTTGCAACTGAGAAAAGACACTTGTCATACAAAAATTGTCTTTTTTCAATTTTATTTCTTCTTTGTTTTTCTTTTCCTCCTTTTGCATCTCCATTTTGTAGATTATTTTAAAAGTAAATTTTAAATAACAGCCTGATTGTGAACAAATTACCTTTCCACCAAAATCCTACCTTTAGTTTAATTACCAGTAGTAGCAATTTGGGCAACACCTGTTTTTTATTTAGTTTACTGTCTTTGAGTTAAAGAAATAGGAAAATGGAGTGATGTATTTATTTCTAAAGCAAGCAGATGACTTTAATCTGGATTGGGCTTGTTTTTGTTTTCCACTCGACACACCTTCAGATATATTTGGGAAATATAGTTCTTTTCATCCTTACCAAGTACAACCTTATCTGAGATGATGAGCGTCATATTTCATATCAACTGATAGATTAGGAAACTTAGTAAAATAGTTTGCATTGGCATAAAGACTTGTGGGTCCTTAGCAGTTATTGTATGAAAAGAGATTTTTAGATCTTTTAAAGCAAATGTACTTATGTTTGTCAATGTCCCTCAAATTAAAGCTGATTTATCTACCTTTGTGTTAATCATAGCTGGCATGTGCAGTTTCATGTCTCCATATTTTATTCCATGCTCATCAATAAAAGGAATCTTCAAAACAACTGGACTGGATTGCTGCTTCATACTTTCTTGAAATGCTTACATATCTTTCCCCTTTTAAGTTAACTTTGTTTTGCTTTAAAAAAAACAAATCAAACCACAGATACAGGGTGAGAAATATATGACTTGGCAATAGTTAATAAAATATACAGTAAAACCAATAACAGAGAGTAAAAGAAAGCAGTTAAAAGTTAAAAACATCACAAAAGAATTAGCAAAATTATTAGAACGATCTAAGAACAAATTAAGACTCCAACTATTTTTTGTATATACCAGGATAAGGAAAAAGAATTTTTGCAAAAATATATCTTTCCCAAATCAAATCAAAGGTAATTTTTCTAATATATCTCAACATACCCCATCTTTTATACCTTAATTTTTCCATAACAACAGTCTTTGATCATTTTCACACCAGAGATCTAATAACGGAGACTCTGTTATTTGCCAGTTTTGTGTGATAGCCAACATTACAGCAACCATCCTGTATTAAAACAGTTGTTTTTAGTTCTGTCAATTGTCTCACTAAATAATGATAGTAAATGTATCCTGAGATCGTAACTAAATTTTCCAATAACGTTAATGTTTTCACATGCACTTATCACTGCTTCCACAGACCAATTTCAAACGGGCTGCAGACCAGGCCTTGGGGACCTCTGTTTTAGAGGACTCGGAACATTCTAACATCAGAACTTCAGAACTTATTTATTAAATTTATATGCGCCCATCTGATTGTCCATAGTTTAGAATGTTGATTCCTACTGACTTTTGACAGACACAATGTCCTATTTTTCTTAATTTCCTTCAGGAGGTAAAAATCACATTTATAAAAAGTGTTTCTATTTTTATAGTTAATTTTCAATCCTACTAGTTTCCCATAATTATTTCTTTCTTTAATAATAATTGGCAGCGCAGTATCATTAACATATATATTCACATCATGTTTGCATAAATATTCATAATTTAGCAACTGCTTCTTATTTAGGACTCTATAATACAGGTATTATGCATAGTATTCACACCATATTCATAGTATGAATACAGATGAATATCTACAGATGTTATGCATAATATTCACACCATATTCATCCTCCATAAGAGGTTTATTAAGAGAGAGAGAGAGAAACTGTAGTTGGTTACCTCCATATTAGGCACAGTAACAGTCTCTCGAGTTTCAAAGTCTAACACAGGTGGTTAATGTAAATATTTTTCATTTCTTCTATCTCTCTTATTCCTTTCTTTTCTGTCTCCTCTTCCTTTCCTCTGTTTAAGGTCTATTTTCAACATTCAGATTGTCTGGATCTGGAAGTTCCACACGATCTTGGCTTTCTTATTCTCTAGCCCATTATTTTGCACAGATGTTCCTATATACAATAATATAGACAGATATACCACTTCACAGTGCTTTACGCCAGGCCTCTTTTAAGTGGTTTACAGTGTCAGCCTCTTGCCCCCAACAATCTGGGTGCTCAGACTTTGGAAGGATGGAAGGCTGAGTCAATCTTGAGCTGGCAAGACTCGAACTGCCGAACTGCTGGCAGCCAAGCAATCAGCAGAAGTAGCCTATAGTACTGCATTCTAACCACTGTGTATGCAGTTCCTGCCTGCAACTTACACTCTGTGTTGAACAGTCTCTAAAGCCTCTCTGCATAGTCTTCACTTTGGACCCTGTCTATTGGGGGTAGAGCTGGTGCTTAATGCATGTACCTGTGCCTCAGAGCTGTCTTTTAGTCTAGCCCTTTCCAGCCACGTCTGCTATTGATGATACATCCCATACAAGGTCTTGTCTTGTTATGCCACTTCCTCTGCTTGATCTTCCTCCTATGTCTGCTGCCGCCTCAGGCATTCTCTCAGCAACTCATCTTCAGATGCTATCTTACTGATAACACTCCTGGATGCTCTGGGTTTCATCCAGGACAGCAATCTTGACATTCAACTGTCCTCTTTCCAGCTAGTGTATAGTCTCTGGATGTCAGACTTGTGGTGGAAACCTCTGTACATTGTGAACAGCTTCCAGGTTTTCACATTGACAGCTTTTCCTGTCTGTGGTTACATGAGTCCAGATAGGATGGGTTATATCAGCTTATGCCACTAGGACTGAGTCTGCTCCAAATTCAAGCTCTGCCCCTTTGCTATGGCCACTCCCCAGTTTTCAATTCAGTCTTAGCCAGGTCTAGAGGTGTGTTGCAGGGTTCCACTATACTTTCAAGTGGAGCCTGATCTTTAAAGGAAAAAAAGTTTTAAAAGGTGCTTTTGAGGCTTGGAAACTGCTGGCTTCAAGTGAGTGGGGTTATTTTAGCTCCCAGGGCTTGGAAATCGCGCGAAGAGCTCCAGACTCAGTGTGTGGAGCCAGGACCACGTGGGACATCTCCAGGCAATCGGCCCGATAAGGGCAAACAGCTGATTGGCGTGGCAGAACGGCAGCAACAGAAATCGCTTGTGGCTTCTCTTTCATTTTTGGAAGCATGAGGAGATCGCTTTGGCTGCAAAACACACAGCGCAGCAGCCTGCAACAGCAGCTAGGAGACCACAGGAGGGCTTTGCAGAATGCAAAGCAGCCACTTGATCGGGCATCGGCCTGGTCCCAGCTGGCAGGGGACAACAGAGCAGGATTACCCCCAGCTGAGGGCGCTACCGGCCATGTTGCCAGTGCTGCGTTTCAGCTCCAGCACTGAGGAAATTGCGTGGGCACCTCCTGACCTGCTTGCAGGTGCAAGATCTGGTGTGTGACCGGCAGGGTGTGGCTGCAGCCCAGCAGGTTTATAGACTTGCTTAGCCACTTGCCAGGTAAGGTGACTAATTTGTTTTGGACCAGGCCTTAAATGCATTCTTTGCTTTGTGATTGGATTTATTAATCTTCCCTCCCTCCTTCCCACAGGTGCCCTTCTTCCCCTGGCTCTTTCTTGTGACTTAATTAATTCTCCATGTGGTTTGGCAGATAAAGAACAAGAAAGGGACCCCAGCCAAATTTTCCACTTCCAAAGGAAAATCCAGGGGCAGACAGAAGAGGAAGGCCCCTGAACATAAAGATATTTCCAGAGATGAACCAGAGGCCCAGAAAGAACAAAAAGTGTCTGGAAAAATGTTGGAGAAATGCCACCATGTGGCTGGGGGGAAGAGCAGGAGATCTCCTCCACCTGATGATGATGATGCAGATCAGGCTGTACAACCCGTTTTACATCTGGAAGTAGGGCCTTCTACTTCTGTTGGTCCTCACCCTAGTATATGGTCTCCTGATAATTCTTCTGCGGTTGGGAAGCCAACTCCCTTGGGAGATCTTGATAGGGATCCCATAATCATGGAGGAGTCGCTTCCTCCACCTCCCAAAAGGGCTAGAACTGTTCCTGAGACTTACAATTCTGAGGAAGAGGATGAGGCTATTCCAGTGCATCTGGAAGCCATCATTGCTAAGGCTGTCAGAAGGGGAGTGGTGGAGGCTCTTCAAGCTTCTAAAGGAACTACCTCTGAGGCCTCAGACCAGTCAGAGCCAGACAGGTCTTTTCAGGCTAGGGAAACCTACTCTTTCAGAAACAGAGGCTCCCCGGTGCCTTTGTTACCCAGCATTTCCTGCAGGACTCATAAAGAAGAGAAAAAAGAGTCTGATTTCTCAGAGGATGAAGATATGGCCCCAGAGAGATCACCCTTTACTGGCATTTTCGATGCTCAGAAGTTTAGGGCATTATTATTTAAAACCAAGAAAACAGCAAAGTTGGGGCCTGGGGCTGATGTTGGTGAAGCAGAAGGTGATGGCACGGTGCCACCTGACCAACTTTTTGATGAACCTGCAGTGAGACCAGAAATGTTTCCTGTCCCTATTGTTCCTCAATGTTATCCATAAACAGATGGAAGCCCGAGGTACTTCCACACAGTTGTCTGCCAACGAGAGGCGTTTTTTCATCATGGGGCCCAAGCTCACCAGTTCTTTACAGGTACCTACAGTAGATGCACCTGTAGCTGCTATGATTTCTGCCTCCTCCAATCCGGCAGATCCTAAGGAGGCACTAAAAGCTGAGGATAAGAGGATTGAACAATCCCTCCAGCGCACTCACCTGGCAGCTGCATGGGCAGTTAAAGCAGCTTTGGTCACCTTTTTTTTCAAATGAGATCTTCTCTATGGTGGCTTCACCAATTACAGGACAGAGTTCCAGTCTCTGATGTGAGAATTCATCAAGATATTCATAAATTGGTTGCTCCTGCAGAATTCACCACAGACGCTACTTTGAATAGTGCTAGGTTTGCCGTCAAGGCCATCGCCACATCCATCGCTGCCCATAGAATGTTTTGGCTAAAAGGTTGGCAAGCAGATGGCCATCGCAAGTGGAAGGTGGCCTCTTCACCCATAAAGGGGGACAAGTTGTTTGGTGAAGTCCTGGACCCTCACCTGGTTGAAACCAGGGACAAGAAGAAGTATCTACTTTCTCTAAATCGATGCTCCAGTTTTAGGGCTGCTCCTTATAACTGTTGATCCTCTTGCAGAGGAGAGGGCACTTCAGGGCCTCAAGGGTCCCAGAGACAATCCTACAACCAGCAAAAATGCTCTCAGGACAGAGCAGCCTGTGATAGACCACAGTACTCAGGCAAGCAGCCCTTTTGTGGGGGAGGAAGTCGCTTTTTCAGGTGCTCCGCTAAAGGTAGCAGTTAGTCCTCCCGTTGGGGGCAGATTATCCCATTTTGCTACCCAATGGGAAACTACCACATCTGACGCTTGAGTGTTGCAAACTATTAGACAGGATCTATTCCTCAAATTTTGATCTCCCCCCCCCAGATCTTTTGTATACCTTGTGTATACAAAATGCCATCTTGTAGACGGTTGGTGGAACAGGCAATACAACATCTTTTGGACATCAGGGCCATACAAATGGTCCCCATTAACAGCAAGGCAAGGGATTCTATTCCCGTCTGTTTGTGGTACCTAAATCTTCTGCGGGGTGGCGAGCCATCTTAGATTTTAAAAGGCTCAGTAAATTTGTATTGTACAAGTGTTTCCGGATGCATTCACTACAAGACTATCTTGGCCAATGTCAGGGAGAGTGACTTCTTCACCACTATAGATCTAACTGAAGCTTATCTTCATATCAGAATTTGCCAATCACATAGGCAATATTTATGTTTCACTTACCAAGGCAGACATTTCCAATATAGGGCCATGCCCTTTGGCCTATCCTCTGCGCCCAGGGTTTTCACTAAAATCTTGCCTACCCTGGAAGCCCGATTGAGGAACATTCCCATTAGGGTTCAATGTTACTTAGATGATATTTTAGTCCAATCTTCCTCTAAGAACCAGGCCCTAAGGGATCTACAGACAACCATTACCATGTTACAAGATCACAGTTTTTTTATAAATAAGAAAAGCCATTTTTCACCTATCACAAGTTTAATACATTTAGGAGCTAGAATTGATACAATTTCTTGCAAAGTTTTTCTCTCACGAGAGAGGATAGACAGTTTGCATTTAAATATGGGTGAGATAGTGAAGGCTCATTCCTCCTCCTTGGCTTCTCTTTCCCAACTATTAGGGAAAATGATTTCAACCATCTCCATTGTGCCTTGGGCCAGGCTTCAACTCCAGAAAGCTTCAATAGTTCCTTTTGCCACATCAAAAGGTGGGCAGGAGTCATTTGGCCATTAGGGTTTCTGTCCCTATGTCAGTCAAAAGGTCATTGTTGTGGTGGTCTTCTCCAGCCTTGCATGCTGGACAATTATTCAAGGAACCTTCCCATTTAGTCATCACCACAGATGCCAGTCTCTCTGGCTGGGGAGCCCATCTAGATTCGAACTTGACACAGGGCCTGTGATCCCCCTTAGAAAAAGGGAAGAGTATTGGAATTAAGAGCAGTTAGGTTTGCTCTCAAACAGTTTAGGTCAAACATTTATTATTCTCATGTTCTTATCTTAACAAACAATACCACCACCAAGGCACACATTAATAGGGGTACCAAATCTCTAGCTCTTATGTTAGAGGCTGAGTGTCTGGGACTTTGGGCGGAAAGGAATCTCCTTTCAATCAGGGCGAACACATCTCTGAGGGGGATAATGTGCAAGTTGATTGGCTAAGTAGAGCAAAAATTGACCCCTCAGAGTGGAGTATTCACCCTCTTCTGTTTCAGGAGCTGATTCAAATATTCTTCCACTGGTGGACCTGTTCACCTCTCCGACCAATGCCCAACTTCCCAGATTCTTCACCAGGTTTGCGAACCAGGGAGCAGAAGGGACCAACACCCTGCAGTGCCATTGGCCTCAGGGGCTGCTGTATGCCTTCCCTCCTCTTCCATTGTTGCCAGCGGTAATTCGGAAAGTTTTGGAGGAGGAGGCAGAGGTATTGCTGCTAGCTCCATACTGGCCCAGACATCCTTGGTTCGTGGACCTGGTGAACTTCTCATGCTCCCCACCTTGGAGGATCCCTCCTCTCAAGGTCTCTTTTCTCCAAGGAGAAGTCTCACACCTGCACCGTCAATGGTTCCAGCTGACCACATGGCGGTTGAGCAGAGCGCACTAAGGAAGCAGAAGATTTCTGAGACCATCCTAGCAACCAGAAGGCCTTCCACTAACAGGATTTATCAAGCCACTTGGAAAGTTTTCTGCCAGTGGTGTTTGAAAAACAAGATTTCCCCCATTTCAGCTTCTGTGGCCAATATTTTGGACTTTTTGCACGAGGGTCTCGACAAGGGACTCTCTGCTAATACCTTGCATAGGCAGGTAGCAGCCCTTCCTTCAGTTTTGTTTTTGCATCAAAAAGGTTCCTTGTCTCTCAATCAGACCATTCGTAATTTTTTAAAAGGGGCTTCTAACATAAGACCACCGGTGGTTCATAGATTTCCCACTTGGGATCTTCCCAAAGTTCTAAAAGCTTTAATGTCTCCACCTTTTGAATCACTTAAATCAATAACCTTGTACTTTCTCTCTCTCAAGGTGGCATTCCACATAGCCATCAACTTGGCTAGGAGGATTTCTGAGTTAGCCGCTCTTTCTGTCAGGGGGGACTTGTGTGTCTTCCATGCAGACAGAGTGGTGTTGCGTTTAGATCCTTCCTTTATACCTAAAATCAATTCCAGATTTCATAGAGCACAAGAACTTATCCTTCCCAATTTTTGCCTTAATCCTTCCCATTCTCTCGAGCGTTCATGGCACACTCTGGATGTACGACGGGCTTTGAAGATTTACATCTGGAGGACTCTTCTATTCCACAAGACGGAGGCTCTGTTCTTTAGAGTTGAAGGTGTCGCCAACGACGGTGGGCAGGTGGACTAAGGCCTGCACAGCTAAGGCTTATCACATTTTGGCTCTTCCAATTCCAAGAGGAGTGACAGCACATTCCACTAGGAGTGCAGCAACAACGGCGGCCTGAGCTACCCAAGCCCCCATTGAGGAGATCTGCAGAGTGACCACATGGTCTCCTTTTATTCGCCATTATCGCATTGATACCTTTGCTGCGGCTCATGCCGCCTTCGGCAGAAGGGTCCTGCAAAGTGTGCATGAACACTGATGTAAGTAGGACCAGACTCTTGCCCTTCCTGGAATGAGCCGGCTTGGGTATGTCCCATCCTATTTGGACTCATGCAACCACAGACAGGAAAAAGAACATTGGCTTACCTGAATGTTCATTTTCTGTCGTCGTGTAGTGAGTCCAGCCCCACCCTGGTTCGTCTGGTCTGGGATGGGCTGGGGAGGTACAGTGTTCTGTTTATTGGCAACAGTAGGACCACGTCCAGTCTGCCTTGATGCTTCATCGAAAGCTGGGGAGTGGCCACAGCAAGAGGGCGGAGCTTGAATTTGGAGCAGACTCAATCCTAGTGGCATAAGCTGATATAATCCATCCTATCTGGACTCACTACACCATGATAAAAAATGAACATTCAGATAAGCCAATGTTTCTTCTATGTCTTCTTTGGCCAGCTCACTATACCAGCAGCTATTTGATGCCAGGCACACATGTTGAAGGCATAGATCCATTAAGCTGGATTTTCAGATTTGTCTGATCCTTTGGTGGTAGTTGGATGGTGCTGTTTTCCTTTCCTCCTCCTCATGGTTCCCATGTGACTGTAAGTTATCAAAGTACTTGTAACTTATGTTTCCCTCTCTTGATTACCATCTAGCCACACTTGTCTAATCTGAAGAATATTCTGATAGCCTCTCTGTAGATCCATGTCACATGTATCAACAAGTTGATGTCTCATTCACTCATTGTACAAATCAATTTAATAAATCCCTTTTCACACTTTCAGCACACATTTTTAACAATTAAACTGGTGTCATACAGCCTTGATTCATCATTTCATAAAAGTTCTTTCTTAAATTATGTCACAGTGTAAATTTAATATTACCTTCCCACATTTTCTCCCATACACCACCAACAGTATTAAGGAGATTCCAAGATTTCTGAGGAAGAGGATTATTAGGACATATTGCATTTGGGATTCAGGCCAAGGATGTACCTGGGTGATCAGTGACAATCATTGATCACACTGGTAAATGACCTCAGGATGGGGTAGTATATCCATCTTGACTCTCCTAGATCTCTCAGAGGTTTTCAGTATCATTGATCATGGTATTCCTCTGGATCATCTAAGTGAATTAGAAATGGGAAGCATTTTCTTCCAAATGGTAACCTTGTGGGAAGCAGCCATCCCAAGCACAAACGAGTGCTTCAATCCTTATCTGGACAGGTTCCAAGGAATCAGACTGCTCACCAATTTCTTGGTTTTTGTCATGGCTGTCATGGTTGATAGGAAAGCTGTCTTCAGATTGCCATATCTCCCTCAGAAATCTGTTTTCTTTGGCCTTCTGAAACATCCAGCATGTATCAGCAATGGTCTTCTATGCTTTGGCCTTCTTAAACCCTTGTAGCATCTGGATTCTTCTTTTCCATACTAGCTGTAACCTCTTTCTGAATTCAACTATCTTTTGGAAGACATTCTTGTCTCCTTATTTTAAATTGGAGATTACACATGGGTTTCTGTGCTTGCTCCCCTTTTTACAGGCATAAGTAACATCTATATGTTACTACTATACTACTAAAACTATCATTCATATAACCTTTAACTGGGCAAAACAGTACATCATAAGACAACCATTTTTGAACCAAAGTTCCACAAATTGTCTAACTCACAGAATGAGAAGCCATGACTTCTCTGGAATTGAAATTTGGCAAACTTTTATAAAACATTTTATAACATAAATATTTCATAAAACAGTTTATGACATTATAAAATGTCATAAAACATTTCCTGTGGTGATGTTTGCCTGTACCAAAAAATTCAATAGTGGCTATATTCAAGGCAGATATTTTTCTGAATGTATTCCATCTCTTCCAGTGAAGGAAGTACATTAGACATTTTGTCATTGTTGAAAAATTGAGGAATCTCGTAAGGAAATGTTTCTGAAAGGATGACCAAAGGTGTCATGGATTGTCTAAGATTGACTTAATATCCCAAATTATAAGAAAGGTGTTTAATGTGATTCTGAAAGTTATAGACTAATCACAGCCTTTAATTAGTAATTATATACTAGATTTCACTGCCTTGGACATGTGTAGGTCTATATATTGGGGAAACAAAACAACCACTTCACAAACGCATGGCACAACATAGGAAAAGACCCATCAAGTCAAAATTCAACAGTCCATCTGCATTTAAAAGTCAAAGGCCACTCTTTTAAAGACAGCAAAATCCACATTTTGGATAGAGAGGACTAATGGTTTGAAAGAGGAGTCAAAGAGGCCATATATGACTAAATTGAAGAGCCCTTCTCAACCGAGGGGGAGGAATACGACATCATCTCTCTCCAGTCTAACAACACAGTCCTTTCAGCAGTTCCAAGAAGGCTCCACACCCATTTGCACTACTCAGGTGATTCTGAGAACCTAGAAAAAGCTCCAAATGGCCTCAATAACTCTCTAAAAGAATGCAAATGAAATATCTGCAAGGATCATAAATCCTTCCTTCCCCACCATCCAGTCAGAGCTGAAGAAGCTTCTTGGATAAGAAGCAAAACATCTTAAAAGAAAAACAAGAAAGTCCAATTGCCTCTTGAAAAAGCACCTATGGGACTCAGATCATAGGTAGCCTCTGTATAGCCTGAAGCAGGCTTTGATTCTATTCCACAAAAGCAATTCTGAAGAAAGTTAGCCAATACAATGATAGCCTGCTGCCCTCTTATGCTGATAATGCTATTACATCAAGGCACAACCACTTAAGTAGAGAGACATTTTAGATATTGACTGGGGTGTATTGATGGCTGAAGTCATTAGCTGTTTGCTTGTGTTGCCCAGCCCTCATCTTCTAAGTATGTGATAGGTTGGTATCATCACTCCTATTGATTGAGGAGGGGTTTGCTTCCCAGGCTTCAATCAGTTCCCTGGCTGTTTTTGTGCCTGCTCATCCAACAATCTTAGTAGCTGCAAAATTGAATGTGTGTCCTTGTTCAGGTCTCCTTGTCTGACCATTTGCTTGTGTTCTTGAAATCTGGTGGTTAGCTTCCTCCCTGTCTGTCCTACATAGTCAAAGGGCAATCCATGTAGGGTATTCAGTAGGTTACATTGGAAGTATCTCCCACCTCCAAGTGATCTTTACAGTGCCTAATTTGTCCTCATATGGTAGTCTCTGGGTGGTGTACGATGCCCACTTGCAGATCATGCAAGAAAATGTTTTTGATGTATGGCAAGGTGTGCCATGTGATTGGTCTTGTACCTTGTTTCTTCCTTTCTCTCCCCACCATGTTGCACAGATAATATTGTGGCAAATTATTGTGGGTACTCATTTTACTTGAATTGTTCATGTGGGTACTACTTGTAGTCATTTTTTTATGTACTCCATCTGGTAATGTCCATGTATAGAGGCATCATGTTAGTTGTTTAAAGACAGCATTAACTGCAAAGAAACCAATGGAATAGCAGAAATTGAAGTTAGTATCTTGCTTCAATTCTGTTTCCTGTATTCAACTGACATTCTAGTCTCCAATTACAAGCAGCACATCTTGCTTGCATCTTCTGCCAATTTTGGATTAATTTTATGATAAAACTCAACAATCTCTTCTGCATTGGAGGTTGGAACAAATGAATGAATGATTGTCCTATTAAAGAGTTGTCCATGTAGTCTAAATGATATGTTTCAATAATTGATTGCTCCCAAGCGATGTTCTTGCTAACTGTAAAAATGCTATTCCGTGCAACGTTCAAAAGAGCAGGAGCAAGTTTTATTAGCTCTGCCACTATGCCTCCTAAGTCTGATCAGATTTTTAACAAGTGGCCAAACTGTGCATAGGAAGCAGAGTGGTATTCAGCAGGTTCTGACCAGTTCTGAAGACCCAGTAGTGGAAATTTTGAATAGTTTGGAGAACCGGCAAATACCTCCTCTGCTTTTACAGTATCCTTCCTCTGTCATGCCCACAGGACCAGTAGTAAAAAAAAATTTGAATCCCACCACTGATAGGAAGGTGTCACAACACAAAGTGTTATTTTTAAAGCAACAGAATCCCATATATGTACTGTACTTAAAATAACAAAGTTGGAAAAGACCTTGGTGGTCTTGTAGCCCAACCCCTTGCATGAGCAGTTCTTATACCATTCTGGACAAATGGCTGTCAAATCTCTTCTTGAAAACCGCCAGTGATGGAGCACCCATAACCTTTGGAAGGAAGCCACTCCACCGACTGTTCTTAGGGTTGGGAAATTTTTCCTTAATTCTAGGTTGGATCTCTCTTTGGTAACCTTTAATCCATTATCCCAAATGTTCTTTTTCCAAAAGGCAACTGGACTGTCTTGGTTGTTTTTTTCTTTGAAAACATTTCACCTCTCAATTTTTTCAGAATTTCAAAGGAAAGAAAAGAAAGTCCAATTGCCTTTTAGAAAGAGCAACATTGGGACAACCCTGACCTGGATAATTGAGAATCTGCTTATGTTTCCATGTATTACTTTTTATCCTGCCCTCAAGTGCTTTGGAGAATAAATTTTTAAAAAACCCTCTTCTCTTTGGCAGCCCCTCAAATATCAGTCCCTTCTAGGGCACCACTAGTCCCCTTCTCTTTTTTTGCTGGTGAAGAGTTGCAGAGGGCTGTCGCAGCCTCCCAAGCTCCGTTTTTGCTGGCAGAACGCTCGGGCCCACAGGTGCCCCTGACACGAGTGATGTCAAGCTGGCCACACCCACCCAGCCCCCAAGGTCAAACACAACCCTGATGTGGCCCTTGTCAGCGTTCCAGGAAAAATCCATTCCTGACCTCAGAAAATCCATTCCTGACTTAAGTTTGACACCACTGGTGTAGTCTCTCCTGCTTGGGCGGTGTTGTGGTTAGCTGGCAGCAGGTGCGGACAGCTGAGGAGAGCAAGGACTCAGATGAGGGGCCAGGACCAGTAGGGAGTGGACTGCTGCTTTCAGAGATTGTATGGGCTGGCAGCAGCGATGAGGAGGTTCCCGAGGAGCCTGTGCCAAATGCGCGAAGGATTGCTTGCAGCAAAGAGCAGCTACAATAACATGGGTGACTCAGGAGTAAGGCTGCAAGATAATGGCCCCTCCTTCAAAGAAGATAAAAGCCAGCTGTGAAGCGAATGTTCTTTGCAGGAAGCAAAGACATTTTGAAACTCAGCCTTGTGGACATTGCAGTATCTGAAGTTGGTATTTGAAGACTCGTGTGTTGTGAAATATTTTTTATCTGTGATTCTTGGCAGTCTCTCACAGTTTTGGCGAGGTTTGTGCTTATCAAAGTTAATTAGTTTGCAGCAGCCTTTTAACCGGGAATTCGGAAGACTCATTAAAAGATTTCTGTTCCCTTTGATTATTGTTTGTCTTATTGGAAAAGGGTTTGGGTCAGAACACTTAGTAGGTTAGTTCCAGACTTTCACTGCTCCACCTCCTCCTCCCCAAAGAAAATGCCTGGTTGCTGTGCCGGATAAGTTCGATGGCAACCAGGCTATGTTTCCAGCATTTTTGAGACAGTGCCAGCTATTCATTAGTTTGAGAGCAAAGGACTTCCCCACTGACTGGTATAAGGTGGGTTTTGTAATTAGCCTGTTCTCTGGCTCTGCAGCATGCTGGGCCACACCTTTGTTGATGCAGGATTGTGATCTGCTGAATGACTTCCAGGGGTTTTGTGACCATCTGCAGTTGATGTATGAGGACCCCATCAAGACCCAGATTGCTGCTCATTGTTTGAAAGACTTGCAGCAGGGACAGCAATCCTTGCAGGAGTACGTCAGCAAGTTCCGGCTGTTTAGCTAGGATTCGGCCTGGAATGAGGCGGCACTTATGGACACGTTTCACGACAGGTTATCAGACGAGTTGCAGGATGAGTTGGCATGGGTGGATTGTCCTGCAACCCTCAACGCATTGATTCACCTGTGCCTGAGGATCAATGCCTGCCTAGAGAGGCGGAACCATTGGTGTGCTTCCCGAGAGATTCCTGTGGCCTCTGTTGTGTGTCAGACCACATTTCTACAGGAGGAGCCCATGGACCTAGGCACTGCCAGACCCCGTCTGTCTGTGATGGAGCACAACAGATGGTGCATCAAGGAGTTGTGTCTATGCTGCAGGGAACCTGGACATATGGTTGCTTCGTGCCCCAAGAAGCAATGAGGGGCATCGGCCCCAGTGCCTGCTCCCCGGACCCAGCAAACTCGTTCAGTTCCTGTGCCTGCTCCCCAGACCCGGAAAACCTTGTCTGGAAACGGACGGAGCCCGATCTAGGGGAGACCCTGGGTTGGGCGTGCACAGGATGAGTCCTGCAGACGTCCTGCAGACATGGATTCTGGACCCCCTCGGCATTTGATCCTGGCGACCCTGGCCAATAGTTGCCAGGGGATTCCGGTCTATGCTCTGGTGGATTCCGGCACCACCACGAACTTCATGGACGTGGCCCTCGCAGCACAGTATGCAATCCCACAGTGCTCTATAGAACCGCCTCTGCTTGTCAAGACCATTGATGGCTGGATGCTTTTGTCTGGGTCCATCAAGGCTGCCACCCAACCCTTGCACTTAACTATCGGCTCGCATGAGGAGGCGATCCAGTTTTACCTCACTTCCGGATTGCATTTCCCTGTGGTCTTCGGCTTGGCGTGGCTTTGGACTCATGACCCCCAAATCTATTGGTCCCAGAACATGATCATGTTCCTAAGCTGCAGTGTGTGGACCACACCCCTCATGTTTGCGCAGGGTAGCTGATGAGTCCACCCGAGGCATTCGTGCCTTCAGAACTCAAGGACTTTGCAGATGTTTTTGGTGAGCAGGAGGCGAACCAATTGCCCCTGCACTAGCCTTATGATTGCTCCATTGATTTGGTGCCCATTGCGCCCCTTCCCGTGGGCCGTTTGTATTCCATGTCAGATTCAGAGTTGGCCGCGTTGCAGGACTTTTTGAACAAAAACCTTGCTCCGGGATTTATTCGGCCCTCATTGTCGCCTTTGTCTGCCCCAGTCCTGTTCGTTAAGAAGACAGGCAACTTGGCTCTGTGCTGTGACTACTGTTAGTTGAATGCCATCACGATGCACAATCGGTACCCTCTGCCTTTGATTCCGGAATTGATAGAGCAGCTCCAGGAGGCTACCGTGTTCATGAAGTTGGACCTGCACGGGGCATAACATTTGCTGTGGATCCGGCCCGGAGATGAGTGGAAGACAGTGTTCAGTACCAGGTACAGGCATTTTGAATATACGGTCATGCCGTTTGGGTTGACCAATGCTCCCGCTGTCTTCCAGCATTTCATGAATGACATTTTCTGGGACCTCCTTGATCAATTTGTGGTGGTTTACCTCAATGATATTTTGATTTATTCCAAATTGAGGGACAGCCACCTGCACCACTTGCACCTGGTTCTGCAATGGCTCCAGGAAAACTGCTTGTACACCAAGTTGGAGAAGTGATAGTTCTTCCAGTCCACCATTGAGTTCCTGGGACACTCTGGAAGGCATTTCCATGGATCCGAGTAAGGTCGAGTTGTTGCTTAGTTGGCAACCTCCCTGGTGAGTGAAGGATGTCCAGAGACTCTTCGAGTTTGCCAATATTAGTTGACCTTCATCCCGGCTTCACTTCCCTGACTGTGCCTCTCACTCGGCTCCTCCAGAAAAAGGTTCCATTCTGATGGGATGTTCCTGAGCAGCAGGCATTCCAGGCTTTGAAGCAAGCCTTCATGACAGAGATGATCCTTCCTGAAGCACTCCTATCCACACCGTCCATTCGTGGTGGAAGCAGATACATATGATGTGTTGGTCGGTGCAGTGTTCCCCCAAGCTCATGCCTCTGGTGGTACTCTTTCCCCTTGCACTTATTTTTCCAGGAAACTCAATCCTGCTGAGCATAACTATACCATCTGGGAGAAGGAGCTGCTGGCCATTAAAATGGCATTTGAGGCCTGGAGGCACCATTTGGAGGGGGCACGCCATCAAGTAGAAGTCCAGACAGACCATAAAAATTTAAAGACTGTCTGGAAATTAAATCAGGGCCAGATCCGGTGGTCCCTTTTCTTTGCCCATTTTCATTTCCATGTCACCTACATTCCAAATGGTTGCAACCAATGGGCAGACACCCTCTCCTGGAAGCCTGAGTACTTGCATCCAGAGGATCAACTCCCACTCCAGACGGTGCTGCCCGTAGTTCTCTGGTGTGAGGAGCCAGTGGACGTATGGGCACAGATATGGGCAGCGCAGCAGCACGATGCTTGGGCGGATCAGCGGAAGCAAGAAGTGGGTCCTAACTCACCGTGGTCATTTGAGAAGGAACTCTTGCACTACTGTGACAAGCTCTATGTCCCAGCAGAGCCACTTCAGGGACTTGTCACAATGCCACAACAACCCTGTGGCTGGGCACTGGCCTTTTCAAGATGTTACACCTTGTGTCTTGGATTTTCTGGTGGCCCCAACTGTGACATGATGTGCAATCCTATGTGATGTCTTGCGTGCAATGCCGACAGGCCAAGTCAGCTCTCCTGGGACTGCTCCAGCCCTTGGCAACACTGGAGAGACCTTGGGGTGCCCTGTCGATAGACTTCTTGATAGATCTGCCCCTCTCATTGGGATTCACCATGGTGTTCGTGGTGGTCAACATGCTGACCAAAATGGGGCACTTCATTCTGTGTCAAGGCTTACCCATGGCTTGCGCCACCACCCACATGTTTATCCAGCACATCTTCTGGCTATATGGACTCCCAGATCCCAGGGTGGTGTCGGACCGAGGGATGCAGTTTATCGCTCAATTCTAGAAAGGGCTGATGATGGCTTTGGACATTAAAATCTGTTTGTCGTCTTCTCACCATCTGGAAACCGACAGCAGGATGGAGAAAGTGATTGGAATCCTGGAGCAGTATCTGCGCTGCTTTGTCAATCAGCAACAGGATAATTGGGTGGACTACTTAGCGGTCGCAGAGTTTGCATTCAATAACTCACAGCATACCTCCATGCAAACCACCCCGTTCCTCACCAAAGTGGGCTACCATCCTCGGTTCTTCCCCTTGATGCCACTCAACTTGCCAGTTCTGAAGGTGAAGGATTTCTTGTCTGAGTTGCAGGCCGTTCACCAATTGGTGCGACGGTATTTGGAGAAGGCTAAGGAAGACTACAAGTGAGTCACAGATTGCTCTCAGAGAGTGACGCCACCATTGGCTGTGGGGGATTGGGTGTGGTTGTCTACTCAGCATCTTCCGTTAGACCGGCCAGTGAGGAAGCTTGACCATCGGTATCTTGGCTCGTTCCCTGTAGAGGTGGTGATCAACCCAATTGCCTACTGTCTGACATTGTCTCTCTTGCTATGGGTCCATCCGGTTTTCCATCACTCCCTTCTGGTTCCCGAATGGCCAGCCCATCTGCTCGGCCAACTTGACCTTTCCCTGCCAGCACCACATGATGGAGAAGATCCGTCGGAGTACGAAGTCGCCAGTATTTGAGATTCTCAGTGGATGAAAGGGTGAGTCCAATATCAAATGGAAGGGGTACAGACTGGAGGCGTTCACTTGGGAGGATGCAATTTCCGTCCATGCTCCGGCTTTGGTGGACACATTTCACACACAATTCCCGTCTCGGCCGCATCCGGATTGTCAGACCCAGGGAAGGGCCCTGCAGTGAGGGATAGTGTTGTGTTAGCCAGCAGCAGTGTGGATGGCTGACGAGAGTGAGAACTCAGATGCGGGGCCAGGACCATTAGGGAGTGGAGTGCTGCCTTCAGAGATTGTGGGGGCTGGCAGCAACGATGAGGAAGTTCTTGAGGTGCCTGTGCCAAGTGTGCATGCACACAGGATTGCTCGCAGGGAAGAGCTGCTACAACAGACGGGCAACTCGGGAATAAGGCCGCAAGGTAATGGCCCCTCCTTCAAGAAGATAAAAGCCAACTGTGAAGTGAACATTCTTTTTGAAACTCAGCCTTGTGGACATTACAGTATCTGAAGTTGGTATTTGAAGACTCTTGTGAAATATTTCTTATCTGTGATTCTTGGCAGTCTCTCACAGTTTTGGCGAGGTTTGTGCTTATCAAAGTTCATTAGTTTGCAGCAGCCTTTTAACCAGGGATTTGTAAAACTCATTAAAAGGTTTCTGTTCCCTTTGATTATTGTTTGTCTTATTGGAAAAGGGTTTGGGTCAGAACAGGCGGGACTGGACTAGATGACCTACAAGGTCCCTTCCAACTCTGTTAATCTCATCTTTATCGGACTAGACATATAAATTCACACAACCATTCATCAATTGTTTTAGCCTCCAATCTCCTAATCATTTTTGTTGCTTTTTTCTGCACTCTTTCTAGAGTTGCAGCATCTTTTTTTAATCACAGTAACCAGAATCTGACACAATGTACCAAGTATGGTCTTACCAATGCCGCATAAATCAGTACTAATACTTCATGTGATCTTGATACTAACCCTCTGTTGATGCAGCCTAGGAGTGCATTGGTTGTTTTGGCAGCTGCAGCACACGGCTGGCACATAACTAAATATTTATTCACTATGATACCTTCATCCCTCTAACAGCACTACTGTTAAGCCAGGTACAACCTATTCTATACCTCTGCATTAGTTTTTTCTTGCCTAAGGATACTTTTCTCACCACTGGATTGCATTTTGTTGGATAGAACCCAGTGTTCAAGTCCTTCTATACCTTCTAAAGTATTAGCAATTGGTGTCATCTGCAAATTTGATGAATTCTCCTTCTATCTCCTCATCTAGATCATTTATGGAGATGTTGAAAAGCCCTGGGCCCAACAGAACCTTGCGGTAGCCCACTGCATGCTTCCCTCAATTTAGGTGTAGTTCCACCAAGAACTGCATGTTCAGTTGGTCAGCCAGTTGCAAATCCATGGAGTGGTGATACTGCCTATGCAACATATTTCTATTTGTGGCTGTGATCTACTTTGTCAAATGCTTTATTGAAGTCTAAATGGCCTATGTCCACACATTTTAACTGTGTTAAACAATGCCGTAAATTTTGTCTGACATGATCTGTTTTTGACAAGGACAAGTTGGCTTCTACGGTAGTAATAGTTTTGCTTGTTTCTAGGTATTTCTAGGCAATGTAGAAATTAAGCAATACTTTAGAAGTAGAAAATAGAAAGCCAAAGGCTTAATAAATGAAAAAATGAAATCCAGTCTGCACCATCATGTTTACCATAATTCTCCATATCTTTCTATTCCTGCAAAGCATTCTTCCATGATATCCATTAATTACCCCATAATTTTTTTTACAATTATTGCCTATTGCCATATTTTTGAAAGGTAATTCTTGCCCATCTGCTTTCTGAGCTTAGTTATGGAGTATGACCAAAAAATGGCCCAGCTTACTTAACAAGGTGCCAAGGGGAACACTCTGTCATGGCTACAATCAAAAATTGCAACCTCATATTGGCCATTTGATTAGACTCTATTCTTCATCCTGCATATGTAAACTGATTCTGTTTTTCAGCCAAAGTGATATAACTCAGTGGAACCAAAGCTTGTGGTACCAAAAAGCTAGAAAGATTAATTTCTTATAATTAATCTGCAGGTGGAGAAATCTCCTGTCTATATCAGCCCTAAAGAAACAGCTGACTTTACTAAGATTGCTCAGATGTTGCAGAATGCCACTCTAGCCAGGCATGTCATTGGAATGATCAAGAATTTTAGCAATTATTACTCTCTCCGTGAATATCTATCCAGGCTCCAAAAGGGTCCTTGCCAGGTAAGTTTTGATTCTTGAGCTTGGGATGGTTCCCACTATGGAGGGTCTATTTCTTCAGCCTGGATTGTTGCCCTCAAAAAAGCCATCCAAATACATTATGATCTATGAGTTTTCATAACATCTGTTGTAGCAAGTTGTGATTTGTGTTTTTATAGCGACAGCCAAAGCTGTATTCCTGAACAGTGAGAATTTAGGAACTCCAGCAGCAGTATTCTTAAAAACACACATGCACCAATGAGAGCAGTATTCTGGTGAACTGTTACAATTGCTAAACATCATTTACATGTTGGGTAAAAACTTGAGCCTCTTACGTTTATTTTATTTTAAAATGTATGCCACCTTCAGAATCAAAGTCTCCCATTGTTCTTTTTACAGTTTCTCATCCAGACTATCAGAATTGGTCCAAAGTGTGACCATGCAGTTGTAGAATCTCAGAGAAACCCACTGAAAGTCATTGCAATGTTGACTATGCTGACTGTATAACTAATTTCACATGTCATGTGAAAACGCAACTATAGTAAAGTATTTCCTCATGAGTGTTGCAAACTGAGTTATATTTCTTATTCAGGACACATCCAATCCATCAACATGTAGGCAACCTTCTCCTGCCTTCACTGTTGAAATCCAGCAAGAAATCTTGGGAAATGCACTTTTTTTCCTCAAAAAAGAAGGTAGCACAATGAACTCTTCTCAGTGGAGAGAAGCCTATTTCCTTTTGTTTTCTAACATCTTGCCACATCCCAGGACAGCCCACCTTTCCCAGATGGCTCCCAAATTGTCATGTCATCTTCACACTATGTGAGTCAATAATGAAATATTTCTAGACCAGGCCTGAGAGAGATGTTCAATTGGTTAATAACTAAGTAGATTAATTTATAATATGAACAATATAGTATAACTTTACTATGTGATACAGAAGTTTACAGAAAGGGACAGAATAAGGCTGATAATTTGTTGGTAAGGAATCCACAAATTCTAGAACCCAGAAGACAGAATTTAGAGTAAATATTCTAAAAGTGCACAGTGAAGTCTTGTGAAAGTCAGCAACCTAAAGGTGGGTAGATTAAAAGCTTTTGCAGGGTCAGGAATCACCACTCATTCTATATGTTTAGCATTAAATTATGTGCATGAAATAAACAAGGACTAAAGATCATTGTGGATCATGAGTCACCAGAATGCTGTTGTCTTTCTCTAAGGCATATTTTGATATAGATTTCCTATGATCAACCCCCTTGAAAGAACTGTTATTAAAAATCTGCTCTATGTTTGTATCAGCTTAAAGGCTATCACTGCTCTTCATCCTAGTCTTATCAAACAAGAGGAAGAACTTGCCAAGGTCAAACCTCTGTGCTATCCTGGAAGACATCGTCCTAATATTAAAGGTAGAATTTTCTGCTATAATAAGCCAAAACAATCTACTTG
This sequence comes from Bungarus multicinctus, assembly GCA_023653725.1. NCBI lineage: Eukaryota > Metazoa > Chordata > Lepidosauria > Squamata > Elapidae > Bungarus > Bungarus multicinctus. The sequence continues at coordinate 20,929,334 of CM042842.1, forward strand.
TAAATTATAACTTAATTTGGATATCAATCTGAAACACACACATTTGAGGTCCTGCAGTATGCATTTATGAACTGTGGAGGATTATTCACACTTTCATAACAATGTATTCAATGTGCCATTCTCTGAATTGTTTGAATAAATTACAACATTTGGCCAAATGAAATAGATAAAATAGAAAAGAAACATGATTTGTGGTTTTTTATATATTATCCAGAGGATAATTCCACATCCTAAAAAAAAAGAACAACTTTATGAATGCTAGATGATTTCTGTAGTTATGTTTTTCTTAGAGTTTTGTGATGGACTCTTATTTTGTGAGATGCAAAAGTGCAGCAGGTTTTCTAGGATTTTGTGTATTGTTTTCAATTAAATGTAAAGGTATGATGGCTCAGCAGTTAAGCCAGCAGCCCAGGCTCAAGATCCAAATGTTTGGCTATTTCTGTTCTAGATATTGATAACTGAAACAGAGTTTTTTTTGTATTTCAATTTGATTTCAGTTTTTCATTTTGATTATAGCAACAACTCATATCCTTGCAAAAGTGACAAAGTACAGCTATCAAAATGAAACACACAGCAAGCACAGAATTGGGACAACTTTCCCCCATCAGACTAGCAAATCACACATTCTAGGAGACACTACTGAACAAAATCTAGAAAGTTCTCCAGGTAATAAGCTCAGAAGCAGAGAAATGGACACTACAGGACGTGCCATAATTCATAATTTTAGAAACAACACCAGTGGTTTCTTTGAAAGTGTGGCAAATAAACCAATCCCTATCCCTGGAGGTGCCACAAAGAGTATTTTGCAAAGTATCATAACTCATATCTCTGGAATTCCAAGATTTACTAGTCCCCAAAGTGCCAGAATGAATACCCTTAGAGATGCCACAAATGATGTTACTAGAAACACCACAGATGACTTAACTGGAAACATCACAATTCATGGCCTTGGAAGGACCAGCAGGCACATTTCTGGAAGTTTCAGAACTGACATTCCTAGAACTACTATAGTTGATATACATAGAAGGACTAGCAGATGGATCCCTAACATTACTCAAATATCCAGGAGTGATTCAAATGATATCTTTGGAAGAGGAAATATCCAAGAGAGTGCTATGCTTGACATCTCTGAAAGTACTGCCAGATGGTCCACTGTTCAAATGTTTGAAAAGACCACAAATGGATTCCATGGAAATATAACACATCATTATCCTAAAAGTTTTGCCAGTGAGATGCCAAATGATATTACCAAACTTGAAAATACTATCACACACATCCCTGGAAATAACAATAGCAAAATTCTTGCTAGAGGGACAGATAACAATTATGGCGATTCCTCAACTTGCACCATACTGCATAACTATGGAGGTTCTACTAGTCGTATCCAGGAAAGTATCTCAGCTAACTTCCATGGAACTGATAAGACTCATATTCCTGGATATACCACTGAAAATATTCTAATGGACAGTAGAACACATTCTCTAGGAATTACTGTCAAAAATAATTCTAGTGGTGCTAAAGGCAATATCTATGAAGTTGCCATAACTCATAACCCTGCAGATGCTACTGTCAACCAGCACACAGTTCATATTCTTGAAAGCAAGAATGAAAACGTATCTCGTAGCATTAATGATGCCATGGGCATGCCTGGAAATATCTCAGATTACACCTCCAGAAGCACTCCAGCTAAAGGTGTTACTGACAACATTCCCAGTACTTCTGCAGGAAACATACTTGGAAACACAGCTGGCAAAACCTTAGAAAGCATCACAGCTCACTTTCCGAGTGTGAGATCTAGCAACATCCCTGGAGATGCCATAAGCAATTACTTTGAAAGTACCACATTTCACATTCCTGGGAATGCTGCAACTAGCATCCCTACAAACAACATAATTCACAATCTTAGAGGTACCACAAGCAATATCCTTAAAAATGAAGGCACCACAAGTGATGTCACTGACAATCTTCTTACAGGTATAAGAAGTCATATCCTTGGAAATGCCTTAGGAAACACAAATAGTGCATCTGCAAATACTCCAAGAAATAATCCTAGAAGACTCACAATTCACAAACCTGAAGATGTCACTAGCAAATTCCTGAAGGGTATTGTAACTAACATCCCAGAAGATGCCACAATCAAAATGTCTAGTGAGGTTACAGCCAACATAGATGGAACTGTCACCAGCAATCTTCCTAGAGATGTAACTTTTATTCTTGGAACTCATAGTAATTGGACTGATGTTGTAACTAGATATATCTCTAAAGTATCTATTAATATTTCTCAAAGTGCTGTGAGCAACATTCCTAATGATGATCTAGCTCATGTCACAGACAACAGACTTGAAAACATTACAATTCACACACAAGGCAATATTGATACAATGGGCAAGAGTCCCAGAGATGCAGCAAATAACATTCCTGGAGGTACTACTACAAGTATTTTTGGTAGTGTCATAAACAATGTTTCTGAAGATACCTCAGTTCACAGTCATGATGGAGTTACTAGTAAATTTTCCAGTAGTATCATATTTCAGATGGTAACAGGTGCCACAGTCAACATTCTTAAAAGTATCACAGCTTCAGTACTTAGTACAACAGAAGGTGAATATATTCCTAGCTTGAAGAATTCCACGTATAATATACTTCATGGGGTTACTGGCAACCTATCTGGTGAGACCACAGGTAATATTAATGGAGGTGATACAATCCCTAAAACCTATGATGCAACACGAAACAAACCTAAAATCTCCATCACTCACAGTCCTGGAAATGGGGCCATGAATTACATCTCTGGAGGAGTCACAACTCCTTTCTCCAAAAGTACCACTGGAAATATGTTTCAAAGCACCACACCTAATGCTAAAAAAATTGCAATGGGATATAATCATATAACAGTCAGCATAAATGAAGGCACAATGGGCAATATTTCTGGAAGTGCAATTATTCACATTCCTGGAGACACTTCTGGTGTCCCTGGTACAAACAAAAATCTGGGAAGTGCCATTAGCAACAATGCAGCGTCTGTCATTTATAAAGCTAGAAATGTTACTGCTACAATTGGTATTGCTAGTGGTGGCCATCATATTTCCAGTGATCTCACACTTAATATATCTAAAGGCACCATTCCTGAAGGTTCCACAGTTCACATTCCTAGCAGTGTCACTGAAAATAAAATTACTCTCTTCCTGGATGGTTTCTCAAGCAATATTACTATAAGTGTTCCTGACCAGATTAGAGATAATGATTATGTAGGCACTTTAGTTACCATCCCTGGAAGTATTATGGGTGACATTCCTCAAAATACTATCTCTGGGGTTGTTCCTAGCATTGCTTCTGATAATGATAGAGACAAAGATGCCACACCAACAGATGTTACAACTTCCATTTTTGGAGGTGTTTCTGTAAAACTTCTGAATGGTTTTACAAGCAACCATGCTGGAGATGTAACTAGCAATATTCCTATTGATACAACAAGCATCTTTAAGGATGCTACAATTTCTATTCCCATGGGTAGCACCAAACATAACCTTGAAGACAAAGAGACACATGTTCATGATGGTTCTCTAGGTAACAGCCATAATGATGCCACTGGAAGTATTTCTCAGAAGTTCACATCACCAATTTCTGGAAGCACCAGTAGTACTATTTCTACTATTTTTGGAGGTGGGCCAAATCATCTCCCAGGAAAGGGCAATGAAGATGGTGCTCCTGGAGGCCCAAACCATGATAGTTCTGGAGATGTGACAACCAGCGTCTTCACTGATGCGACAACACACGATCCTACTTTTGTTCCTGACAGAGGAAACAGCTGGGCAAACAACACTGTGCCCATGTCATTCTACTGTGTTCTCACTTGGATTTCTGTCATGGTTTCATTATAGCATTTTTAATCCAAATCCAAATGAAATAAATAAAACTTTTTCACAGTATCCACAAAATATACTTAATCTGGTTAATTGAAGAATATTATATTTGTTCTAAAAAGTAAGACACTCTAGTGTCACACTGTTCACACAATGATATGTTTGTAAAAAACAAGAAAAAATAAATAAATATATAAAAATGTTTTGACCCAGAGCTCAGATTTGAAAAACAAATACATATTCATGTTCTCTTGCAGATAGGAAGCAGGAAAACCATTTTCAGATGCAAAGTTTCCCTGAGAACTCAATTCAGCCAGAAAACGTCACTTTTGACACAGCTCAGATTTGGAACAGACACACGTATTCATGTTCCCCCAGGTCTGGAAAGCTGAAAAACCACTACATTTTGAGATCTGAGCTTTCCCTGAGGAGTTAGCCCAAGGCATAGAACCCAATTGAGCCAGACTACTTCACTTTTCACAAAGAGCTCATATTTGGGAAACAAACACATATTCCCCTGGGTCATAAAAGCTGAAAAAAAGCCTCATTTTCAGATTCGAGCTTTCCCTGAATTGAATTGTACCCAGGGGTGGGATTCAAAGTTTTTAACAACCGGTTCTGTAGGTTTGGCTCATTTGTGGGTGTGGCTTGGTGGTCATGTGATGGGGTGGGAGTGGCTTGCTGACTGGGTGTGGTTAGGTGGTCATGTGATGGATGGGCATGGCCAGGTGGCTATGTGACTGGCAAACCAAATGTAAATGTTCCTCAATTAATTACCAGGTCCTCACTTAATGGCCAGTTGCTTAGCAAGTGTTCTAATTTACAAGTGACCTCCACAGAGCTACTTGACCTGTTTTTGGAGTTTTGACAGACACACACACACACACACATCTTTAATCCTGCTATTCTTTGATTCTGTAAGGATCTGCTGGAGCAGGGGATTGGACTAGATCAGGGGTCGCCAACCTTTTAGATCTCATGGACCACCAAACTCATACTTTTAAATGCCAAGGACCACTAATATGAATTTTTTAAAAAGCTAATATATTTAATATAATTTTATGTTAAATATAAATTTTATATATATATATATATATATATATATATATATATACACACACACACACACACACACATACATACACACACACACATATACATATATATATATATATATACACGCATACATACATGATACACACACACACTTATTTAATTATAACAAAAATGTAAGTACTTAATGATAAAATAAAAAGCTGGAAGCTCCCCCCCCACCTGGCATCTTCCAAAGAGAGAGAAGAGCAGGCTGTGTGTGTGTGTATATGTCTGAGCTGGGGGACCTCGGGGCAACTGCCGCTGGGAGAAGCAGAGGCAGAAAGGGGGCTTTGCTTTCCTTGAGGGGCAGCTTCCCTTGGCTGCCACTCCAGGGGATTCTCAGCAGGCATCTGCCTGCAGAAGGACTGCTGCACTTATTGATTAATTGGGGAAAGGGAGAGGGAGAAAGTGGGAACTCCTTTCAGATCCCGGGTGGAGGATTGAGAGCTCAGATCTGCAGCTGAGGAAAAGCTGGGGGAGGGGCTCTTTCAGCCTCATCTGGAGACAGGCAAGGAAAGATGTCCCTGGGGGAACTTCACTCACTTTAGCACTTCGCTGCCAAACCCAGCCACAGCCAATGATTATTTGGGGGCGGGGAAGGGGTGAGAGAGAGTGAGAGAGAGAGAAAGCATCTATCGCATTACCCGGGGAGGAAAGGAGGTGAAACAAAACTCAGACCTACAAAACGCCAATCTACCATGTTCCAGAGTTCTTCAAAATCATCAAATGCTCCTACTTGCAGTTCCCGTGCCTCCCGGCTCAGGTCTCTGAGATGCACGCTCCCACACATGGCGGTGGCGGCAACAACAGTCCCCTCCCCCCAGCGCCCGCTGTCAGCTCTCCCCATTAGTTTTTTAGCTTTGAATTGCTCCCGGCTCTCTCTCTTTCCTCCCCCCACCCACATGCAGGCAGGAAAGGAAAGGGAGACAGAGCCGTGCACAGCTGTCCCCTTTTCCAGCACTTGCTGCCTCTCCCAACATCGAAGCCTCGGAAACACAGGCAAAGCCACCACAGCGGTAGCGCTCTGAGTTGCTTGCTGCTCCACTGCTGCCTCCTCCTCCTCCTCCAGCACCACTTCCTTCTCTGGGTAGGGCAATTCTTAACTAACCAAGCATGCTAAGGCCATTTAGAATTAGATAGAGGCTAACCCCTTTCACCTACCTCCACACAAAGCTGCTCCTAGCTTCGTTTTAATGTGTTTTTTGTTTTGTATTGTTTTTGTTTGCTGCTCTGAGGCACTAAGGCCCAAGCAGTCATATTGCCCTGCTAATCCCAAGGGGGAAGGGGCATCTCCCTCAGACAATTCCTGAAGAGGTAGCAGAAAAGAGGTCTCCAAACCCCAAGTCCTGACTGTGACTCACAAATGATGCTGCCCAGTTGCCCAATAAAGCAGGATATGTTGCACTGGTGGTCTCATGAGTAGAAGTCCCAGGGCTCATTGTGTGTAACTTTAAAAATACTAAATAGCCTGGTTTACACACTGGCTAACCTCAATTTGGCCTCCCAAACCCTGGAAGTTAAGAGCTAGGCAGGTAGTAACCATAACCTTGGATATGGGCAGCCTGTAATTTAGAGGTTGTGAAGAAGGTAGAGGCTTGTGCTTACAACCTGACTGTAAGCTCACAAAAAGTACATCAAACAACTGAAAATTAGTTGGCATGAAAATTGGATACTGTTTAAAAAAAAAAACAGAAGTTTTCCCAGACCTTCATGGTTGAAAGCTTTTGGGAGCCACTGAAGGAATCCTTTTCTGTTGCCTCTTTTTCAATGCCTTTCCTTTGCATCAGAAAAAAAATTAAAAGCACCCATCAAGTCTCCCTGATATGATCACCTTTTAATCTTTTGTCAAAACTCTCACGTGTTTTCAAAAAAATAAATAAATGAGGGATTGTAGGAAGTTAGCATCCACCCCCTCCTAGAAAAATTGAAATAGCCTAGGAAATATTAAAAAGGCAGAATATTTCGCCTAAAACGAATAGTCACTCAAAAAGCAGAAACTCACCCCGGAAGCAAAATCTTACTCCCACCTGTGTTAATGGGTGGGCCATTAAGGCCTGGGCCAGAATACTTTACATAAGAAGGAACTCCAGGTAAAAGCTATAGAAATTGCCAAAAGCCCTTTTAAGGGCATAATCACCCAGCATGGCTAGACCAAGCCTGGAACTCAGGACAGCTAGAGTTGCCCCCGGGCGAGGGCTAGGGCTAGGGCTAGGGTTAGGGTTATTAGGGTTAGGGTTATTAGGGTCAGGGTTAGGGTTAGGGTTATTAGGGTTAGGGTTATTAGGGTTAGGGTTAGCATTAGGTTTATTATGGTAAGGGTTATAGGGTTTAGGGTTTGGGTTAGGGTTATTTGGGTTAGGGTTAGATTTAGGGTTATTAGGGTTAGGGCTAGGGCTAGGGTTAGGTTTATTAGGGTAAGGGTTAGGGTTAGGGTTATTTTTAGTAGGTTTTGGTTTAGGGTTAGGGTTAGGGTTATTAGTTTTAGGGTTAGGGTTAGGGTTATTATGGTTAGGGTTAGGGTTAGGTTTATTAGGGTAAGGGTTAGGGTTAGGGTTATTAGGGTTAGGGTTAGGGTTAGGGTTAATTTATTAGCGTTGGGGTTAGGGTTATTTGGGTTAGGGTTAGATTTAGGGTTATTAGGGTTAGGGTTAGGATTAGGGTTAGGGTTATTAGGTTTAGGGTTATTAGGTTTAGGGTTATTAGGGTTAGGGTTAGGTTTAGGGTTATTATGGTTAGGGTTAGGGTTAGGTTTATTAGGGTAAGGGTTAGGGTTATTAGGGTTAGGGTTAGGGTTAGGGTTATCAGGGTTAGGCTTAGGGTTATTAGTGTTAGGGTTAGGGTTAGGATAAGGGTTAGGGTTAGGACAGGGGTTAGGGTTATCAGGGTTAGGTTTAGGATTTGGGTTAGGATTAGGGTTAGGGTTAGGATTAGGTTTATTAGGGTAAGCGTTAGGGTTACGGTTATTAGGGTTAGGATTAGGATTATGGTTAGGCTTATTAGGATTAGGTTATGGTTAGGGTTACGGTTAGGGTTAGGAGTAGGGTTATTAGGGTTAGGGTTGGGATTAGGATTAGTTTTTGGATAAGGGTTAGGGTTAGGGTTAGGGTTAGGGTTAGGGTTATTAGGTTTAGAGCTTGGGTTATGATTAGGGTTAGGGTTATTTTTATTAGGGTTAGGGTTAGGGTTAGGGTTATTATGGTTAGGGTTAGGTTTATTAGGGTAAGGGTTATTAGGGTTAGGGTTAGGTTTATTAAGGTTAGGGTTAGGCTTAGGGTTAGCATTAGGTATATTAGGGTTAGGGTTATTACGTTTAGGGTTTGGGTTAGGGTTAGGGTTATTTGGGTTAGGGTTAGATTTAGGGTTATTAGGGTTAGGGTTAGGGCTAGGGTTAGGTTTATTAGGGTAAGGGTTAGGGTTATTTTTATTAGGTTTTGGTTTAGGGTTAGGGTTATTAGGTTTAGGGTTAGGGTTATGGTTAGGGTTAGGGTTAGGTTTATTAGGGTAAGGGTTAGGGTTATTAGGGTTATTAGGGTTATTAGGGTTATTAGGGTTATGAGAGTTATGAGGGTTATTAGGGTTATTAGGGTTAGGGTTAGGATTAGGATTAGGGTTAGGGTTAGGTTTATTAGCGTTGGGGTTAGGGTTATTTGGGTTAGGGTTAGATTTAGGTTTATTAGGGTTAGGGTTAGGGTTATTAGGGTTAGGATTAGAGTTAGGGTTATTAGATTACGGTTAGGGTTAGCGTTAGGGTTAGAGTTGGGGTTATTAGGGTTAGTGTTAGGGTTAGGTTTATTTGAGTTAGGGTTAGGCTTAGGGTTTTTAGGGTTAGGGTTAGGTTTATTAGGGTTAGGAGTAGGATTATGGTTGTTAGGGTTAGGGTTATGAGGGTTAGGCTTAGGGTTATTAGGGTTAGGGTTAGGGTTAGGATAAGGGTTAGGGTTAGGACACGGGTTAGAGTTATCAGGGTTAGGTTTAGGATTTGGGTTAGGATTAGGGTTAGGATTAGGTTTATTAGGGTAAGCGTTAGGGTTACGGTTATTAGGGTTAGGGTTAGGATTGTGGTTAGGGTTATTAGGATTAGGTTATCGTTAGGGTTAGGGTTACGGTTATGGTTAGGGTTAGGGTTAGGGTTATTAGGGTTAGGGTTGGGATTAGGATTAGTTTTTGGATTAGGGTTAGGGTTAAGGTTAGGGTTAGGGTTAGGGTTATTAGGTTTAGGGATTGGGTTATGATTAGGGTTAGGGTTATTTTTATTAGGTTTAGGGTTTGGGTTAGGGTTATTACGGTTAGGGTTAGGGTTAGGGTTATTAGGGTTTGGGTTTGGGTTATTATGGTTAGGGTTAGGGTTAGGTTTATTAGGGTAAGGGTTAGGGTTAGGGTTATTAGGGTTAGGGTTAGGATTAGGTTTATTAAGGTTAGGGTTAGGCTTAGGGTTAGCATTAGGTTTATTAGGGTAAGGGTTAGGGTTAGGGTTATTAGGTTTAGGGTTTGGGTTAGGGTTATTTGGGTTAGGGTTAGATTTAGGGTTATTAGGGTTAGGGTTAGGGCTAGGGTTAGGTTTATTAGGGTTAGGGTTAGGGTTATTTTTATTAGGTTTTGGTTTAGGGTTAGGGTTAGGGTTATTAGGTTTAGGGTTATTATGGTTAGGGTTAGGGTAAGGTTTATTAGGGTAAGGGTTAGGGTTAGGGTTATTAGGGTTAGGGTTAGGGTTATTTTGTTAGCGTTGGGGTTAGGGTTATTTGGGTTAGGATTAGATTTAGGGTTATTAGGGTTAGGGTTAGGATTAGGGTTAGGGTTAGGGTTATTAGGGTTAGGGTTAGAGTTAGGGTTATTAGGTTAGGGTTAGGGTTAGCGTTAGGGTTAGAGTTGGGGTTATTAGAGTGCGTGTTAGGGTTAGGTTTATTTTGGTTAGGGTTAGGCTTAGGGTTATAAGGGTTAGGGTTAGGGTTTTTAGGGTTAGAGTTAGGTTTATTAGGGTTAGGGTTAGGATTATGGTTGTTAGGGTTAGGGTTAGGGTTAGCGTTAGGGTTAGAGTTGGGTTTATTAGGGTTAGTGTCAGTGTTAGAGTTAGGGTTATCAGGGTTAGGCTCAGGGTTATTAGTGTTAGGGTTAGGGTTAGGACAGGGGTTAGGTTTATCAGGGTTAGGTTTAGGATTTGGGTTAGGATTAGGGTTAGGATGAGGTTTATTAGGGTAAGCGTTAGGGTTACAGTTATTAGGGTTAGGGTTAGGATTGTGGTTAGGGTTATTAGGATTAGGTTATCGTTAGGGTTACGGTTAGGGTTAGGGTTAGGTTTATTAGGGTTAGGGTTAGGATTATGGTTGTTAGGGTTAGGTTAGGATTAGGGTTAGCGTTAGGGTTAGAGTTGGGTTTATTAGGGTTAGTGTTAGTTTTAGGGTTAGGGTTATCAGGGCTAGGCTCAGGGTTATTAGTGTTAGGGTTAGGGTTAGGATAAGGGTTAGGGTTAGGGTTAGGACGGGTTAGGGTTAGGGTGAGGGTTAGGGTTAGGGTTAGGGTTAGAGTTAGGGTTAGGCTTAGGGTTAGGGTTAGCGTTACAGGTGGTTTTTTAGGGTTAGTGTTAGTTTTAGGGTTAGGGTTATCAGGGCTAGGCTCAGGGTTATTAGTGTTAGGGTTAGGGTTAGGATAAGGGTTAGGGTTAGGACAGGGGTTAGGTTTATCAGGGTTAGGTTTAGGATTTGGGTTAGGATTAGGGTTAGGATTAGGTTTATTAGGGTAAGCGTTAGGGTTACGGTTATTAGGGTTAGGATTGTGGTTAGGGTTATTAGGATTAGGTTATCGTTAGGGTTAGGGTTAGGGTTAGGGTTATTAGGGTTAGGGTTGGGATTAGGATTAGTTTTTGGATTAAGGTTAGGGTTAGGATGAGGGTTAGGGTTAGGGTTATTAGGGTTAGGGCTTGGGGTTATGATTAGGGTTAGGGTTAATTTTATTAGGTTTAGGGTTAGGGTTAGATTTAGGGTTAGGGTTATTATGGTTAGGGTTAGGGTTAGGTTTATTAGGGTAAGGGTTAGGGTTAGGGTTATTAGGGTTAGGGTTAGGATTAGGTTTATTAAGGTTAGGGTTAGGCTTAGGGTTAGCATTAGGTTTAATAGCATTAGGGTTAGGGTTATTAGGTTTAGGGTTTGGGTTAGGGTTATTTGGGTTAGGGTTAGATTTAGGGTTATGGTTAGGGTTAGGGCTAGGGTTAGGTTTATTAGGGTTAGGGTTATTTTTATTAGGTTTTGGTTTAGGGTTAGGGTTAGGGTTATTAGGTTTAGGGTTAGGGTTAGGGTTAGGGTTATTAGGGTTAGGGTTAGGGTTTTTAGGGTTAGGGTTAGGTTTATTAGCGTTAGGGTTAGGATTGTGGTTGTTAGGGTTAGGGTTAGGTTAGGGTTAGGGTTAGCGTTAGGGTTAGAGTTGGGTTTATTAGGGTTAGTGTTAGTGTTAGGGTTAGGGTTATCAGGGTTAGGCTCAGGGTTATTAGTGTTAGGGTTAGGGTTAGGATAAGGGTTAGGGTTAGGACAGGGGTTAGGGTTATCAGGGTTAGGTTTAGGATTTGGGTTAGGATTAGGGTTATGATTAGGTTTATTAAGGTTAGGGTTAGGCTTAGGGTTAGCATTAGGTTTATTAGCGTTAGGGTTAGAGTTATTAGGTTTGGGTTTGGGTTAGGGTATTTGGGTTAGGATTAGATTTAGGGTTATTTTATGGTTAGGGTTAAGACTAGGTTAGGTTATTATGTTAGGGTTCTTTTTATTAGGTGTGGTTTAGAGTAGGGTTAGGGTTTAGGTTAGGGTTAGGGTATTAGGGTTAGGGCTAGGCGTAGGGTTTAGGGTTAGGGTAGGTTTATTTAGGGTTAGGGTTAGGATTATGAGTTGGTTAGGCGTTAGGGTAGGTTAGGTTAGTGTTAGAGTGGGTTATTATGGTTAGGGGTTAGGGTAGGGTTAGGGTTAGGACAAGGGTTAGGGTATCAGGGTTAGGGCTTTAGGATTTGGTGTTAGGATTAGGGTTAGGATTAGATTTAGTAGGGTAGAGTTACGGTTAGGGTTAGGGATTAGGGTTAGGGTTAGGATTGGTTGGTTAGGGTTAGGGTTATTAGGGTTAGGTTAGGTTTAGGGTTGGTTGGGTTATTAGGGTTAGGGTTAGGGGTTAGGGTTATTAGGTTAGGGTTAGGTTAGGGGTTAGGATTGTTTAGGGTTAGGGTTTTATAGGGAGGATTAGGAGTTAGGGTTAGGGTTTAGATTTAGGGTTTAGGGTTAGGGGTAGGTTAGGGTTAGGGTTCGGTTTAGGGGTTAGGGTTAGGGTTAGGGTTTTGGTTGTTAGGGTTAGGGTTTAGGGTTAGGGTTATTATTGGTTAGGGTTAGGGTTAGGTTATAGGGTTAGGGTAGGGTTAGGTTATTAGGGGGTATGGGTAGGGTTCTTTAGGTAGGTTCGGGGTAGGCGGTTAGGTTAGGGTTCGGAGGGTTAAGGTTTAGGGTTAGGTTAGGTTATTAGGTTTAGGGTTAGGTGGGTTAGGGTTTAGGGTTATCTGGTTTAGGGTTAGGTTATGGTTTAGTTAGGTTTGTTAGGTTAGGGTTAGGGTTATTAGGGTTAGGTTAGTTTAGGGTTAGGTAGGTTAGGGTTTGGGTTAGGTTAGCGGTTATTAGGGTTAGGGTTATTAGGGTTATTAGGTTATAGGGTGAGTTTAGGGTTAGGGTTAGGGTTTAGGCTTAGGGTTAGGGTTAGGGTGATTAGGTGTTAGGGTTAGGAAGTTAGGGTTTTGGTTAGGACAGGGGAGTTTTGAGATGGGTTAGGTTATTAGGGTTAGGTTTAGGATTAAGGTTAAGAGTAAGTTTTAGGGTTCGCTTAGGTAAGGGTTATTAGGTATTAGTTTTCGGTTGGGTTATTTGGGTTAGGGTTAGATTTAGTTAGGGTTAGGGATTAGGAGGATTATTAGGGTAAGGTTAGGTTGGGTTATAGTGTTTAGGGTATTAGGGTAGGGTTAGGTAAGGGTATGGTTCGTTAGGGATTATAGTTATTAGGGTTTTTGGGTTATTTTGCTATTTAGGTAGTGAGGGGTTAGCGGTTAGGGTTAGGTATTGGTTAGGTTAGGGTATGGGGTTAGTAGAGTTAGGGGTTAGGTTAGGTTAGGTTAGCGTTGGGTTAGGTTAGGGGGTTAGGTTGTTAGGGTTAGGTTATTCGGGTTAGGGTAGCATTTAGGGTTATTATGGTTAGGGTTAGGGTTTTAGGGTTACAGTTAGGGGTTTGGGTTAGGTTAGGATTAGGGTTGTCTGGGTTAGGGTTTTTAGGTTAGGTTCGCGTCGGGTGTTTAGGTTGGGTAGGGTTATTAGGTTAGGTTAGTGTTAGGGTTATCTGGGTTAGGTCAGGGTTAGGGTAGGGTTAGGTTAGTATAAAGGGTGAGGGTTAGGGTAATATTAGATGGTCAAGTGTTAGGACTATTCAACTACCGCTTAATTGGTGAAGGTTATTAATCAGTAGCTTCTTAGGACAGGGGAGTTGCTTCAAAGAGAGAGCTTAGAGAGTCAGGAATGTGGTCTTATCTGGGTTAACCAGGAATAGTACGAAATGAAATGATTTTAAGAAACGGACTTGTTTTATTATTGCTTGGATGAGATTGTGTAACTTTGCTTTTGCTAAATAAAAGAGGGCTTTGGACTTCTGGTTGAGGGGGTTTATTTCATCCCGAGCGAAATACCCTAGGATTAGGGTAATCTCATGATTTGCAGTGGTAGGGTGGGTTCTGAACCATTTAATTGCCACAATAGGTTTAGGGTTAGGAACAGGGGTAGGTTATCAGAGGGTAGGGTGGTTCGTTGTAGGATTAGGGTTAGTTATTAGCGTTGGGTTGGGTAGGTTTATTAGTGTTAGGATAAGACGGTAGATTTGGGTTACGGTAGCGTCTTCGGGTAGGATGCGTAGTTCTAGGATTGTGGTTCGGGTTTTAGGATTAGGTAGAGTTAGGGTTACGGTTCGGGCTTAGAGGGTTAGGGTTAGGTTAGGGTTTGGGTTAGGGATAGAGTTGGGGATATTAGGAAGCTTTTGGATTAGGGTCTAGGGTTCAGGGATGAGGGTAGGTTAGGGCTTATGAGGTTTAGGGCTTAGGGTTATGATAGGGTTAGGGTAGGGATTTTTATTAGGGTTTTGAGGTTGGGTTTTATTTTAGGGTTAGGGTAGGGTTCGAAGGGGTAGGGTTAGGTTTATGAAGGTAGGGTTTGAGGCTTTCTGAGTTAGGATGTAGGTTGATTAGCGTAGGGGTTTATTAGGGTTATTCGGTTTTTAGTTTGGGTTAGGTTATTTGGGTTGGATTAGGGGTTAGATTTAGGGTATTATGGTTGGGGTTAGGGCTAGGGTTAGGTTTATTAGCGTAGGGTTATTGTTTATTAGGTTTGTTTATGGTTCGGTATTGAGTTCTAGGGTAGGGTGAGGTTAGGTTTTTAGGATTAGGATTATGTTGTTAGGGGTTTTAGGGGTTTAGGGGTAGCGTTAGTAGGTTGGGTTCGGTTAGTGAGTTTTTAGGGTTGGATGGAGGATTAGGGTTATTAGTGGGTTCGGTTAGGGGTTATTAGGGTGAGGGTTAGGTTTGTTTGGGGTTATTGAGGATTAGGGTAAGGTAGGGTTAGGTTTATTAGGGTTGCTTAGGATTGTGGTTGGATGAGGTTTATTGTTAGGCTGGTTTTAGTCGGTTGTTTAGTTAGGGTTAGGGTTAGGATGAGGGTTAGGTTAGGTTTAGGTTTAGAGAGAAGTTAGGGTTAGGGTTATTTTTATAGGTTTAGAGAGGGTTAGATTAGGGGTTATATGGAGGCGTTAGGGTTAGGGTTAGCTAGGGGTAGGGTTTAGGTAAGGGTTAGGGGGTAGTAGGATTAGTTTTTGGTTAGGTTAGGTTAGGGTTATAGGTTTAGGGTTAGGGTTAGGGTATAAGGTTAGGGTTAGATTTAGGGGTTTTCGGGTTCAGGAGTGCGGATGGTTTCGGGTTAGTATGTATTTGGGTTAATGGTAGTGAGGTGATTAGGGTTAGGTTAGAATTAGGTTTAGTAAGGATTAGTTAGGGTTTGATCGGTTTTAGGGTTAGGGTTATAGGTTAGGGTTAGGGTCTTTGGGTTAGGAATGGATTAGGGTTATTAGTTAAGGTCGGGTTGGGTTATAGGGTTAGGTTTTTTATTAGGGTTAGGGTTATTAGCGTAGGGTTAGGGTTATTATGGATTAGGGATAGGGTTAGTCTTAGGGTTAGGGTTAGGTATTCGGGGTTAGGGTTAGGGTTAGGGGGGTTCGGCTTGGGGTTATTAGGGTTAGGGTTAGGGTTAGGGTTAGGGTTAGGGATTATTAGGGTTAGGGTTAGGATTAAGGGGTTAGGGTTTATCGGGTTAGGATAGGGTTAGGAGTTATTAGGGTTAGGGTTAGGGTTTTAGGGTTATTAGGGTTAGGGTTAGGGTTAGGTTAGGGTTAGGTTTAGGGTTATTAGGTTAGGGTTAGGGTTAGGGGTAGGGTAGGGTTAGGTTTAGGGTTTGGGTTAGGGTTATACGGTTAGGGTTAGGGTTAGTTAGCGATTGGTTAGGGTTTGGGTTTTGGTTACTTAGGGTTAGGGTTAGGTTAGGGTAGGATTAGTTTTTGGAGTTTAGGGGTTGGATAGGGTTAGGGTGGGCTCCTCGTTAGGGTTATTTTTATTTAGGTGGTAGGGTTTAGGGTAGGGTAAGGAGGTTAGGGTTAGGGTTAGGTTTTAGGGTAGGGTTATTAGGTTTAGGTTAGGGTTCGGGTTTAGGGTTAGGGTATTAGGGTTAGGGTTAGGGTTAGGTTAGGGTTAGGGGGTAGGGTTAGGTTAGGGAAAGGGTTAGGGTTATGGTTAGGGTTAGGGTTAGGGTTAGCATTTAGGGTTGGGTTTAGGGTTAGGGGTTGGGTTATTCACGGGGGTTAGGTCCAGGGTTATTAGGTTTTTTGATTAGGGTTAGCGGTTATTAGGTTTTTAGTTTGGTTAGGGTTAGGGTTAGGTTATTAGGGATGATTAGGATCAGGGTTAGGGTTTAGGGTTAGCATTAGTTTATTATGTTGGGTTTAGGGTTTGGGTAGGGTTTTCCGGTTTATTACGGGTTAGGGTTAGGGTTATTAGGGTTTTAGGGTTGTAGGGTTAGGGTTAGGGTAAGGTTTTTAGGGTGGGTATTAGGGTATAGGGTTAGGGTTAGGGTTATAGGGGTTATTTTGGTTTAGGGGTTAGGTTAGATTAGGGGTTAGGTGTATTAGGGTTAGGGTTAGGTTTTATTAGGTTTAGGGTTTGGGTAGAGGTTAGGGTTATTAGGGGTGAGCTAGGGTTAGCGTTTAGGGGTAGCTTAGGGTAGGGTTTAGGGTTAGGGTTAGTTATTTTGGTTTTAGGTTAGGGTTAGAATCGGTTTATTAGTTTTCGGGTTAGGGGCTTAGGGTTAGGTTTATGGTTTATTAGGGTTAGGGTTAGGGGTTTAGATTTTAGGGTTGGGTTTTGGGTTAGGTTAGTAGGGTTAGGATTTGTAGGTTACGGTATCAGGGTTAGGGCTAGGGTTATTAGGGGTTTAGGGTTTAGGGTTAGGATTAAGGGTTAGGGTTAGGGGTTAGCAGGGAGTAGGTTAGGTGAGGGGACAGGGTTAGGGTTAGTGTTAGGTTAGTTGGGTAGGATTTAGGGTTAGGCTAGGGTAGGATTTACCAGGGTAGGTTTAGGGTAAGGGGTAGGGTTAGGGTTAGGGCAGGTGTTATAGGGTTAGGTTGTGGTTAGGGGTGGGGGTTTAGGATTACGGTTAGGGTGCACCGGGTTAGGGTATCAGGGTTAGGGTTAGGTTCATTAGGGTATTGGATTAGTTTTTGGATTAGGGTTAGGATTAGGTTTAGGGTTAGATTAGGTTAGGGTTAGCGTCTTAGGGTTAGGGTTACAGATTATGGTTGAGGGTTAGGTTTATTAGGGTTAGGGTTGTTTTAGGGTTAGGGTTTAATTACGTTATTATGGGTAGGGCTTAGGGTATTAGGGTTTCGATCCGGGTTAGGGTTATTTAGGGTTAGGGTCGTTAGGTTTATTAGGGGTAGGTAGGTTTAGGGGTTAGGTTATTTAGGTGTTAGGATTGTTTTTGGATTAGGGGTTAGGGTTAGGTTTATTAGGGTTCGGCCCGGTAGGGTTAGGGTTAGGTTAGGTATTAGCGGGTCAGGGTTCAGGGTTATAATTTTTTATTAGGTTTGGGTTAGGGTAGATAGGGTTAGGGTTAGGTTTAGGGTTAGGGTTAGGGTAGTTAGGGTTGGGTGGGTAGGGTTAGGGTAGGTTCAGGGTAGGTTAGGGTTATGTTCGGGTAGGGGTAGGGGTTAGGGTTTTAGGTTTCATTAGAGGGTTAGGGATAGAGGATTTTGAATAAGGTTGGGTTAGATTAGGGATATTAGGGTTAGGGTTTTTAGGTAGGCTTGGGTATGAATTAGGGTAGGGTTTTTTATTAGGTTCGGGTTAGGGTTAGATAGGTTATCCGGGGTTATGGGTTTAGGCGTTATTATTTGGGTAAGGGATAGGGTGCGGGTAGGGTTTGGATAGGTTGGGATTAGGTAGGGTTGGCTTAGGGTTAGCATGAGGTTAAAGAGGTTGGATAGGGTTATTAGGTTTAGGGTTGGGTGAGGTTCTTAGGGTTAGGGTTACTCGGTGAGGATGTCGAGGTTATTGTAGGTAAGGGTTAGGGTAGTATTACGTTATTAGTTAGGTTTAGGTAGGGTTTGGGTTAGGGGTTAGGTATTAGGTTTAGTTAGGGTGGGGTTATAGGGTTAGGTTTAGCGGTATAGTAGGTTCGTTTAGGGTTAGGGTTATGTATTAGGTTAGGGTTAGTTGGGTTAGGCTTTAAAGGTTGGGGTAGGGTTAGGTTAGGGTTATTCGCCTTGGGGTTTCAGGGTTAGTTGGGGGTAAGGGTTAGATTAGGGTAGTAGGTTCGGGTTAGGGTTGGGTTAGGATTAGGTTATTCGTTAGGTATAGGGTGAGTTAGGGTTTTTAGGGGTTAGGTTAGGATTGAGGTTAGGTTAGTAGGATTGGTTTCTAGAGTTACGGAATTAGGGGTAGGGTTAGGGTTAGCAGGGTTAGGGTCCGGGTCTTAGGCTTATTAGCGGTTAGGGTTGGGTTGGGTTAAGGGTTCTAGTTTTATGGAGGGCCAGGGG
Source organism: Bungarus multicinctus (assembly GCA_023653725.1). Taxonomy (NCBI): domain Eukaryota; kingdom Metazoa; phylum Chordata; class Lepidosauria; order Squamata; family Elapidae; genus Bungarus; species Bungarus multicinctus. Next base: position 20,947,423 of record CM042842.1, read on the forward strand.
TTAGGTTTATTAGGGTAGGTTTATTCGGTTCGGTTAGGGTCTAGGTTAGGGTTGAGGGTTAGATTAGGTTAGGGTTCGGGTTAGGGTTTCGGTTATTAGGGTATTAGGGTTAGGTTTAGGGTTTTTAGGGTTAGGATGTGATTAGGTTAGGGTTAGATTATGGTTAGGGTTAGGTTAGGTTAGGGTTAGGATTAGGGTTAGGGTTAGAGTTGGGTTTTTTTGGCATTAGGGTTAGGGTTTCGTCGGGTTAGGGTTCGGGTTCGGGTTTAGGGTTAGGGCTTGGGATGATTCCTCAGGGTAGTAGGGTTCTTTTATTAGGATTAGGGTTAGGATTAGGTTAGGGTTAGGGTTAAGGGTTATTAGGGTATTGGGTTTGGGTTTCCGGGCTGGGTTCGGTTTCGGCGGGTCGTGTTCGGGGTTCGGGTCTTGGGTTAGGGTTCAGTCTTCGGTTCTTCGGTGGGGGTCGGCCTTCGTAGGTTCGGTTCTTCGCGTCGGGTAGGGTTATTCGATAGGGTTAGGGTTCTGTGGAGTTCGGGTTAGCTTTCCGGTTCTTAGGGTTCGGCTCGGGTTCTTTTTATTCGGTTTTGTTAGGGTGGGGTTCTTCGGTCCGGTTCGGGGTCGTGGGTAGGGTAGGGTTGGGGTTCGCGTTCGGATTGGTTTCGGGGTTCGGGTTAGTGTCTTAGGTTGTGTTCGCTTTAAGGGTTCGGGTCTCGGGTTAGGGTTATCGTAGGGGTAGGGTTCGGGTTCCGGTTCTAGAGGGTAGGGTTAGGGTACGGTTTCTTCCGGTTAGGGTTCGGCCTCGGGGTTTCGCGTTTCGGTTTCTTCTCGCTTCCGGTTCGGGTTCTTCGGTTTCCGGTTTGGTTAGGAGGGTGAGGGGTCGATTTAGGTTATTAAGGTAGGTTAGGGTTAGGATGCGTTTCGGTTAGGGTCTTTGGTTAGGTTCGTTACGGTCTTTATTAGGGTTAGGGTTGGTTTTATTAGGGTTTGCGGTTAGGGTAGGGTTAGTAAGGGTTATTAGGGTTAGGTTTAGTTAGGTTCTTAGGTTAGTTAGAGTTGGGGTGAGGGTTAGGGGTAGGGTTAGGGTTATTAGGTTAAAGTAGGGGTTAGGTTATTAGGGTTAGGGTTAGGGTTAGGTTAGGGTTGGGATTATCGTTAGGGTTTAGGATTAGGGTTCGGGTTTGGGTTAGTTAGGCTTGCTTTATTGGGTGGTAGGGTTAGGGTAGTATTTATTAGGGTTTAGGTTAGGGTTAGTATAGATCTAAGATAGGTTATTAGGTTTGTTCGGGTTATCCGGGTTGGGGGCTTCTTATGGTTAGGGTTAGGTTATTAGGGTATCAGAGTTAGGTTAGGTTTAGCTTAGGGTTTAGTTATTAGGGTGTATAGGGTGAGGGGGGTTAGGGTTATAGGGTTAGGATTAGGTTTATTCTTAGGGTTAGTTATTAGGGTTAGGGTTAGGATTAGGGTTAGGGTTAGGTTATTAGGGTTGAGGATTATGGTTCGTTTTTGGTGATGGGTAGGGAGGGTTAAGGTTTTAGGTTGGCTTTAGGGTTATGGATTGGGGTTAGGTTTAGGCTTAGGGGGAGGGTCTAGGGTTTATTAGGTTAGGTGATTTGGTTGTGTTAGGGTTAGGTTAGGTTAGGGTTATTAGGGTTTGGGTAGTATTACGGGGGTTATTAGGGTTTTAGTGGGGTTTGGGTTAGGGCTTAGGGTTGTGGTTAGGTTTTAGGGTAAGGGTAGGGTTAAGGGTTAGGGTTAGTGTTGGGAGATTAGGTTAGGTTTAGGCTTATGGGTTAGGTTTATTAGGGTAGGGTATGAGGTTAGTGTTTAGGGTTTGGGTAGGGTTATACGGGTTTATTAGGGTTAAGGTTTATTAGCGGTTTTTTTTATTAGGGTTAGCGTTAGGATTGGTTAGGGTTTATTAGAGGGTTTTAGAGTGGGTTAAGGTTAGGGTAGGGTTAGGATTATGGTTGTTAGGGTAGGTTAGTATAAGGTCGGGTAGGTTGGGTAAGGGAGGTTTAGGGTTGGGTTAGGTTATGGGGTTAGGGTAGATTTAGGGGATTATTGGTTAGGGTTCAGTGATTAGGTTTCTTTGGGTCATTTATAGCTTTTGGTTATGGTTTTATGGTGATCAGGGTTTAGGGTTTAGGGTTATTAGGGGTAGGGTAGGGTTATTAGGGTTACGGTTTATGGGTTAGGGTTGAGGGTTAGGATTAGGTAGGGTAGGGTTAGTGTTAGTGGTTGGGTTAGCGATTAGGTTTAGCGGTTAGGGTTTTTAGGGTTAGGTTAGTTTAGTTCGGGTTATAGGGCTACTTAGCGCTTAGGGTTAGGGGTATTAGTGTAGGGTTAGGGGTTTTGGCTACGTTAGGGTTAGGACAGGGGTATTTCGGGGTTTTAGGGTTTTGGGTTAGGGGGTTAGGTTCATAGGGTTGAGGGTACGGTTAAGGTGTGTTAGGTTTAGTGGTTAGGGGATTTAGGGTAGGGATACGGTTGGGTTAGGGGTTAGGGTTGGGTTGGGGTTAGGGTTAAGGTTAGGGTTCGTTAGGGTTTGATGTGTGTTAGGTTAGGCTTCGGGTTAGGGTTAGGGTATTTATAGGTTAGGGTTAGAGTTGTTTAGATTAGGGTAGGCGTTTATGGTTAGGGTAGGTTAGTTAGGGTTAGCGGTCTATTTAGGGTATTAGGGTAGGGGTAGGGTTGAGTATTGTTAGGTTCGGTTAGGTTGAGGGTTAGTAACGGTTAGGGTTAGGTTCTAGGGTTAGGGTTAGGGTTCATTAGGTTAGGGTTAGGGTTATTTAGGTTTAGGGTGATGTCGGTTATGGGTTAGGAGATTTTTTTCGGGTTGATTTACGGGTTAGGGTTAGGGTTAGGGTTCGGTTTATAGGGTTAGGGGTTATTATTAGGTTTTGTTTAGGTTAGTTAGGGTTAGGTTTTGGGTTAGGGTAGGGTCATTAGGGTGAGGGTTGGGTTAGGGTTTCCGGTTAAAGGTTAGGTATTAGGCTTAGGGGTAGTTTGTTAGGGTTAGGTTAGGGTTAGGGGGTAGGTAGGGTGTACTTTGGGTAGGGTAGAATTTAGGTTAGGGGTATGAGGGCTAGCTAAGGGTATTAGGGGTATTAGTTCGGTTTAAGGGTTAGATAAGGGTTCGGGTTCGGAGGGTTAGGGTTTATGAGGGTTAGGGTTAGAGTAGGTTGAGGTTCGGTTCGTGATTAGCGGGGTAGGGTTATTTGGGTTCGGATTAGGGTAGGGTAGGGTAGGGGTTAGGTTTGAGTAGGGTTAGGGTAGGGTCGGGTTAGGGTTAGGGTAGGGTTAGGGGAAGGTTAGGGTTAGGGTTAGGGTTAAAGGTTAGGGTTAGGGTTAGGTTAGCATTCGGGGTAAGATTAGGGGTAGGTTGGATTTGGGTAGGATTAGGGTTAGGTTAGGTTATTCCAGGGTAAGGGTAGGGTTATTAGGGTTGGGTTAGGGTAGGGGTTAGGGTTAGAGAGGTTGGTATTAGATTAGTTTTGGTTTAAGGTTAGGGTTAGGGAGGTTAGGGTTAGGGTGTAGGCTTAGGGTTTATTAGTTCTATAGCCGGTTAGGAGACGGGTGTAGGGTTAGGACCAGGGGTTGGGGTAGGGTTTAGGGTTATTTCGGGTTAGGGATAGATAGGGTTAGGTTAGGTTTAGGGTTTAGGCGTTACGGTTATTTTAGGGTTAGGGTAGGGTTATGAGGGTTAAGTGGTTTAGGGATTAGGGTAGTTTTAGGATTAGGGATAGTTATTAGGGTAGGGTAGGGTTAGGGTTAGGTTTATTAGGTAGGGTTAGGGTTAGGTGTTAGGTTGGGTTAGGGTTATTGGTAGGTTTAGGAGATTAGGGTAAGATTATTGGGTTAGGGTTAGTGGCTTAGGGTTAGGGTTATTTAGGGTTAGGGGTTATGTAGTTAGCGGTCAGGGTTAGGCTCATTAGGGTAGTGTTTAGTGTTAGGTAGGGTGTATTGAGGTTAGAGTGTAGTGATGGAGTTTATTAAGGTAGGGTTGATAGGATAGGGTCAGGGTAGGTTTCTTAGACGGGTTAGGGTTATTAGGGATTAGGGTTAGGGGGATATGGGTTAGGGGTGGTATTAGGATAGTTTTTGGAGTAGTTAGGATGAGGGTTAGGGTTAGGGTTAGGGTTATAGGTTTAGGGTTAGGGTTCTTGATTAGGGATTGTTAATTAGGTTAGGGTTAGATTTAGGTTAGGGTTCTTTGGTTGGGTTAGGGGTATGTAGGGTTTCGATTTGGTTCGTACTAGGGTTTTAGCGTTAGGGGGAGTTTATTAGCGGTAGTTTGGGTATTAGGTTTAGGGTTGGGTTATTGGGTTAGGGGGATTAGGGTTATTAGGGTTTTAGGGCTAGGGTAGGTTTATTAGGGTTAGGGTTATTTTTATTAGATTGTGTGTTTGGTTAGGGTTATTATGTTTAGGGTTATTAGAGTTAGGGTTATTCTGGTTAGAAGCGGTAGGGTTAATTAGGTTTATGGGTTGAAGGGTTAAGGTTAGGGTTAGGGTTAGGGTTATTAGGGTTAGGTTTAGGTGTAGGGGTAGTTTATTACCATTGGGGTTAGGGTTTAGGGACGATTGGGTTAGTCTGGGTATTAAGGTGTTAGGGCTGGGTGTGATTAGGTTAGGATTAGTATAGGTTTAGGGTATTAGGGTTGAGGGTCGATATAGGGTTAGGACTTAGGGTTAGGTTGGGTTTAGGATATTACGGTTAGGGTTAGGGTAGGGTTAGATTTAGGGTTATGGGTTAGCGGTTAAGGGATCGGGTTACGGTGTATTAGGATTAGGGTTAGGGTTTTTGTATTAGGTTTAGGGTTATTAGGGTAAGGGTTAGCGGGTAGGGTTATTAGGGTTTTAGGGTTAGGTTATGAGGGTTAGAGTTAGGATTATGTTGTTTAGGGCGTTAGGGTTAGGTTAGGGCTTAGGGCGTTGCATGGTTAGAGTTTTTACTTAGGCGGTAGTCGTTAGTTTTAGGGTTTTGAGGTTTAGTGTTTGGGTTGGGTATTTGGCTCAAGGGTTATTAGGTAAGGTTAGGGTTAGGTTATAGAGTTAGGTTAGGGTTAGCGTTGTGTTATTAGCGTAAGGTTAGGGTATAGTTTAGGGTTATAGGGTTAGATTTCGGATGATCGGTTTAGGGATTGTGGGTTAGGTTTATTAGGGTAGGTTAGGGTTCTTTTTATTCGGGTAAGCGTTTAGGGTTTACGGGTAGGGTTACGGTAGGATTTGGTTAGGCCATAATAGGGTGATTAGGATTAGGTTATCTGTTAGGGTTGTTCGGGTTCGGTGGGGTTATAGGATTTCGGGTAGGGTTAGGGTTAGGGTATTCGGGTTGGGTTAGCGTAGGGTAGAATTAGTTAGCTTTAGGCGGGTTGTGTGTTATTAGCGGTGTGAGGGTTACGTTTATTTGGGGTTAGGGTTAGGTAGGGTTTTAGGTGAGATGGTTAGGGTTAGATTTTTATTAGGGCTAAGGGTGGGTTTCGGGTTATTAGGGTAGGGTTAGGGTTATGTTTTATTAAGGTTAGGGTTAGGCTAGGGTTAGGGTTAGCGTAGGTTTCGTTAGGGTGATTAGTTAAGGTTAGGATTGGTTATTAAGGTAGGGGTTAGGGTTTGGGTTACGTTAGGGTTAGGGGTTAGGGTTAGGTTAGGGTTAGCGTTGGGTTAGATTGGGGTTTATTCGGGTTCGTTCAGTTTCTGGGTTAGGGTTTCTGGGTTTAGGCTCAGGGTTTAGTATTAGAGTTTATGAGCTTAGGGTTTAAGACAGGGGTTAGATTATCAGGGTTAGGTTTAGGGTTATTTGGGGTTAGGGTTAGGGTAGGATTAGGTTATTAGCATTAGGGTTACGGGTTATTTAGCGGTGGCGTCGGATTCGTGGTTTGGGTAGGGTTATTAGGATACGGTTAGGCGTGTAAGGATACGGTTAGGGTTAGGTTATTAGGGTTAGGGATGGTTATAGGTAGTTTTTGGAAGGGTTGGGTTTAGGTTAGGGTTAGGATGAGGATTAAGCATTAGTTTATTCTAGGGTGTTAGGGGTTAGGGATTGGGTTTATGATTAGGGTAGGGTTATTTTTAGTAGTTTAGGGTTAGGGTAGATTTAGGGTTAGGTATTGGTTCGGGTAGGGTAGGTTTATTAGGGAAGGGCTTAAGGTTTAGGGTTCTCGTAGTTGTAGGGTTAGGATTAGGTTAGATTAACGGTTATTAGGGTTAGGCTTAGGGTTAGTGTTAGTTTATAAGCGTTAGTTATTACGGTTAGGGTTAGGGTTGGTTTTGGTTTAGGGTTTGAGTTAGGTGATTTGGGTATTAGGGTTGATTTAGGGTATTAGGGTAGGGCAGGTTAGGTGTATTATGGTTAGGGTTTATTTTTAAGGTTTTGGTTTATGGTAGGGTTAGGGGTTATTAGGTTTAGGGTTAGGGTTAGGGTTATAGGGGTAGGGTTAGGGGTTAGGGTTTTTAGGGTTAGGGTTAGGGTATTATTAGGCTTAGGGTGAGGATTATGTTTGTAGTTAGGGTTAGGTTCGGGTTTAGGGTTAAGGCGTTGGGGTAGAGTTAGTAGGGGTTCGTTAGGGTCGGATTAGGGTTTAGTGGTTAGGTTAGGAGGTTATCAGGGCGAGGCTCAGGGTTATGGTTTTAGGTTCGGGTTAGGGTTAGCGTGTAGGGTTAAGGTATGAGAGTTAGGACATTTGGGGTTAGGGTTAGCTCGGGTTGTTAGGGTTCGGGTTAGGGTTATTGAGGGTTTAGGGTTAGGGTAAGGTTAGTTATTAGGTTGGGTTTGGATATTGGGTGGGGTAGGATAAGATTTAAGGTTAGAGTATTAGGCTTTAGCGTTAGGTTTACGCGTTAGGGTTAGGATGGTTAGGGTTAGGGTTAGAGTTAGGTTCTTAGGTTCGGGGTTTAGATGTAGGGTTCGGGTTAGGGTAGGGTTTGGGTTATTACGGTTTAAGGGCTTCGGGTTAGATTGGGTTAGGTTATTAGGGGTACGGGTTAGGGGTGAGGGTTAAGGTCTAGGGTTAGGGTTATTAGGTTTAGCATTAGGGTATTAGGGTAAGGTTCTTAAGGTTTAGGGTTTGGGTTAGGTAGTGGCGTTAGGGTTAGCTTT